>KB667445.1:612889-633539 GCA_000349065.1 Anopheles quadriannulatus
AAAACTGCTATACAATGCAAACAGCTGACAGGCTGAAATTTCAGCCTACGAATTTCAAACGGAAAGGGCCCCATAGCAAAAATCTTTGTTGGCGCCTAAATGGCTGCAAATGAATTGCATTTCTGTAATTCGGATCCGGTTCGAAGGACCAATAAATGATAGCTCACAAAATAGTTGTGATGTGTTTAATTGCAGCCATTTAGGCGCCAACAACCTTGCCGAAATTCTTTTTGTAAGAAGAGGTCATTCATTTTCTATTTGTTTCTGTATTATTAGGTGTTTGTTCTGTAAGAACGGAAAGGTGACAATGCTTGTCTTTTTGTTCCTTAATTTACCTCAATTTAATTGTGTTCTTCAATTCCTGCATTGATATTACTGATGATATTTACTATTTTTACTATAAATATTCAACATGTATATGTAAGAAATAAGGAAACGAGCGGTGTAGGTGATTAAAGGAAATTCGTATATTCTTGCTTCTGTTCACGGTGACGCTCGCGGTAAGATTGTGTCGCTCATCGCCTGCTGTCATGCCCTCGCTACCTAGCTGTCATTTTTTGATGTTTTCGGGGGGTAGCCCTCTCATCCTACATATAAAACAACAATTTAAAATATAAATATGACACGATGCTATTTACACATCTATACATCGATACCTTTATCATCGTTCTATAGCCGTATCGGGGAGCTCATTCGTTCCCGGGAACGTTCGCCGCGACGATCATTTTCATTCATTTCATAGCCCTCTATGATCAAAAATTTGAAAACCGTCTAGGTTTTGTTCTGCCCAATCTAGTAGTACAACCCTGTCCACTCACGAGCGACGAACGTGCTTAGACGAACGAGCTCCCCGATACGGCCGATTGGCTTAATGATCATTATGGTACTGTCAGTTTTTTGAAGAAAAGCTTGGAACTGTAAAAATGTCTGTCCTTTCTCGATCTATTTCATCAACACAACAACTATCGCCACTGTCAACTTCTTGACGCCCAATCTGTTGCATGGGCGATTTCGAATACTTGTCCCACATTCTCATCGTTCCCCACCAAACCGAAACACCAAAACTCCATCATTCTCCTCATCCCTTTTTACACGTAATAATCAATTCCAAGCGCTAACAACGCGAACAACCGAAACAAAATGCGTGAATTAATTTCTCACCCCGAAAACTACTGGTAGCTGGTGCGGGTGGTTTTAATTGGTTAAGCTACGACGCTGCCGCCACTGCTACTATCGCTACTACAAGTTCCTCCACAGCTGCTCCACACGACGACGACGACGACGACGACACGCAAAGAAAACGCATGTTTAGAGCTTCGGCGAGCGATAAATGTTTCACGCGTTCCTTTTGGTGCGGATTTTATTGCGCATTGTGTTGTGTTTTCGGCCTGCTTGTGTTGTGCTTGGTGTGATTTTGCCCGTTTGTTGTTGAGCATGCAAAGAGGCGATTGGGAGGGTATAGAGGGTTTATGTTCCCGTTTGCCGTTGTCGTCTTGTTCTTTGCCGATAAAACTGCAACTAGATACTTCAGCGCGCACGCGAGAATAGCGCGTAATCAGAGGCAAACTGCCATAAGGTTGTTTTCTTTTCTTTCTTTTTTTTGTGCTACCAAGAAATGACTCAATGAGTGGAAGGAGCTGTTTTTGTTGTTGCTGTTGTAGTCGTTACTGAACGTGACAAAGAAAGCGGGCACTGTATAAGTGCTGTGCAAAGCGTTTTATGCGTTGCGATCAGGCGAAGAATGGTTTATCGTTTGATTAGAAGCAAGCCGCGGAACAGTTGAGCCATGAAATCCTACGGCAATCCAGCGTCGGGAAGATTGGTTGGGCGGAATGGGGACCAGAAAGCGAAGCAGTGTAAGTAGGAAGGAGAACGAATTACGACGCCTCACTTCACAGGGAAGCGCGTGGATCGATAAAAGACAATATTGATTTCATTAGAGCTACTTTTTCCTTGTGCGTGCGGCATAGAATAATATCGAGAGTTAGCGTTCGTTACTGCGTTAATGCTAGTAAATGTTAAGTTAGAGAAACAACAGAATATTGTCAACAATTATGCTTTAAAGCTCAACATTATTTTGTTGAGTTCGCGGATCCATTCGCGGAATTTCTCCGCATTATCGCACCTGTTCCATAATTAAATGCAATCAATCACTCAATTGAGCCCTAAACAAATGTCGAGCTTATTTACACATTGTTTAGGAACACATACCCATGGGAAAAGGCTCCCTTAAACATACGATATTGATTTCAATTGACCATTTGGTGCCTTCAACAGTGAAAACAGTCCGCGTCAACGGTTCCCAGTAACAATTCCCCCCCCCCCCCCCCCATCGGGCGTAGGTAAATATGAATCGCAACATTTGGGCCAAATTATTACTCCTTACATCAACGGAAACATGAGTAATGTGGGTGATTGTTTATTCTCCCGTACTAAATTCTCACCGTACCAATCTACCAAGCGATGTGACCATCATCCTCGTCCATCAGCCGCTGTTGGACATTTGATGCAATAATTTCTTTGCAAACAATGTGCACGCGCGCTCTTTCCTTTTCCTTTCTAGCGAAAATATTTGCTCTCTTTCCAATAGCACGCTGATACTGACCCCGGCTCATTGTCTAAAATGTCCACGGTAAAATGGCAGCAGAGAGTGAAAACAACACAGCATAAGAAGCCACGCGGGCTGGATTATTTGTACGTTATCCACCGTTCCCGGAACGATGCCAGATATTCGACGGGGCAGATGCTGTCGGTTGCCTAGCGCACATGCTCCAGACAGCGCTCTGAACGACTAGAGCGAACCAATTGCCTCGCTTTACGTTCGCTATGGCATTGGGTCAGCTTTTAGGTAGGCAAGTTCGCTTGAAAAGCAACATTTTGCCTTTCATAATTGGCGTTTAGCGGAGAGGCCATATCGAGCTGGGGCCATTTGTACGTTGGGATTGGTTCTTCGGCAACTGAAACGCCAATTGCCCCTGTCCCCTGTTGTCTTTGATATCGAGTTTCGTCACATCAGCCGCACTACTATCGTTACTATTTGTTGGAGTCAAACAACACAGACACGTGGGGGAATGTCCGCTCTCGCTTCTAATATCATACCAAACAAACATTTGCACTGAACGTGTTCGAATCCTGTTCAGGGAGATGCCAGTTTTAATTGGATACCGATGCCAACGCTATATTGGTTGTGTCATTGGGAACAATACGAATTAATAACAAACAGTTTCGTTTGGGTCTTGTGAACATACTTTTGGGAGGTTAATTACCAATGCACATAACAACTGTTGGTCGTAGGATATAGATTTAGTTCATAGATTATTAATTTCAAATATTTTTTTAATTGTTCTTTTGGAAGTAAATTAATCGTTCCATTGTGATCGCACGCAAACGATTCTTCTGCTTCCAATCGACAATAACAGCATTGTAATTGGTAAGCTTCTGCGGTTTAAAAACGGCCTTCAAAGTTACTCAGCGCTAGAATCTAAAATCTCTATCTTTACATGAAGTAAATGTGTTATTGAAAAACAAATACTAATAACAAAAATCTCTCTATTTTATCTTCTTTGCAGATGGATTCATACTAATAACACATTGATGATCCTCACAAAACGACCCAGCATTAGTCGGCCGGCTCGCCATTCAATTAATCATCTTGAACAGACGCCCGTTCCCTCTCAGTGCAGCCCATAAAGAGCTTTCGGGGAGATGGTTACGAGAAATTGTCATTAAATTAAAAACCAGCACACACACACACACACCCCTTGCCAACTATACACACGCAAACCCCCCACAACAAACTTACCGACCTTCGCCACACACAGGCCAAATGAAACCCCGATCCGATGAGCCAGAAAGCTCATCAGCAGCACCAGCATGCAAACACCGAATGTCCACTGCACCAGCCCGCGCGAGCCCGATCGTACCGGCGGGAATAGGCAGCACTTGTCAGCATCGAAGCAGCGCAGCACGTCACCAATCGCACCGATCGGGGCAACAGCATCACCACCGCCATCGTACTGGATGGCCGATGGGGCCCGTGCTGGCGCTGCTGCTGGCAGCACTGTCAACACTCGGCCTGTTCACGGTCACCGTCGCGGCCGGCAGCAAATCCGGCAGTGCTTCCAACCCTGCCACACTCATCGCGACCGGCGACGAACCGTCCGCGCTGGCGCTTGCCGCCGGGCCGAAACAATCGCAACAACAGTCGTACTACAACAACAACAACCGTGGCGGCAATGCACAGGGAAAACAGTGCGCCCTGTCCGAGCACACCTGCACCAACGGGCGCTGCATTCCGTGGGACAAATACTGCAATAATGTAAATGACTGCGGCGACGGTAGCGACGAACCGCGCTTCTGCACCCGTAAGTATTAAACCGGGGGGGGGATTGGTTTTCCGGCAGCATATTACCAAACAGCCAAGGCAAAACAGGAAAGCTATTTCCTGTATTTTTGAGGAGTTTTTTGTTGTTGCAATTCCCAGCCCTTTCGCTTTCCCATTGTGGAAGCTATTCTCATCCATCAAGCATAAGTGGTATGATGGAAGGTGGATGTGATTTTTTCTCACTCTCTCTCTTTTACTCTCTCACTTTAATTCTGTTTTGCTACCCTTTTTTCCTCACAATGCTCACTCACAATAATGGCACGGTTTCCCGTTCCCGTTGTGCCGGAAATGGATTTCTCTTTAACCATTTGCCATTGTTTGTAGTGAAAAAAAAAAAAACAGGGAAAAGGGAGAGACATCGCATGGCGTTTTGTCGAATGCTGCAAGCCCAAACGAACCCTGGGCTGGAGGGCGGTCGGGTAGAAATAAAACAAACCGACACACAGGACATTCAACTGCAATTTGTCGTTATTTCTTTCCGGTGTTGTGTTTTGTTTTCTCCTCTCTTTTTTTTTGCGCAGACAGCTTAGACAGCAAACGTGGCTGAGCTTGGGCGTTTTCCCTCGGGTTTTGGCACACTCAAAACGCTCGTTTGCGCGGAGCTGTCAACCAGCCGGAAACGCCACATCCACACAGTTTTACCATTAGCTATGCAATAACGAGCCATCATAATGGGAAAGGAAATGCATGGATGATGGAAAGCATTGTTTGATGGCAGGTGGTTGTGTGTGGGTGTGTGGGCGTGATTTTCTCATGGGAAAAATGGCTTTAGTTTTTTTTTCTCCTTTCTTTTTACAAGCTTAATGGCTTAAGATGTGTCAGCTGTTTTTATCTGCATTTCCGTGTTTTGCATGTCTTTATGCAAAGCTATTTAGCTATCACTGGAGGGTGTTTCGATTCTAGACAGAAGTTGTTCTTGCTGTTTACAGGGTTTCCCACGATTTATTGGTCGGTTTCCATAATTGTTTGGGCTCGTCTCACGATGTATTCATCGTATCCCATAGATGTTTGGTTCGTTCCCATAATTTATTGGTATCGTCTGATTGGATATCAATACAATTGAACCAAAAAATTCTGGGATCCGACCGATAAATCGTGGGAGCACACCAAAACCGACCAATAAATCTTGGGACACCCTGTATCAACGATTTGACCACTTGCGGTTCTATTGGTTTCCACGTTCCACCTGTCTGATGTATGCTGACGATGTGAAACTGTTTTGCCTGTTAACACTCAGGATGAGTGTTATTTATTACAACAGTTCAAAAGCACATTTTTAATTATTTGTGCGTGGGTTTTCCAGGGGTTCTCGTAGTTGTGGGACACTTCCTTGACTCTTTCTTATGCAAAGTGAACTTCATATGATGGAAATTGGACTCTACGGCACCCTTTTTGGACAGCTCCTATTGGAAATTCTTATTGGATTTGTCCAACAAGGGTGCTATTCCAATGTCCTGAGTCCAATTCCCATTACATTATGTTCAGTTCACCGAAGAAGAAGTCAATAAACTGTCTCACAGCTATGAGAACTCCTATAAAATCGTGTAATGATCTAGATCATGCAATTGACAAATGTTTTACAATAACGTTTCACTGAATAAAACATCCAATTGAATTCGATTACTCACTGGCAGGTAGGGCGTTACGTTCGTCAACCACATGTTCGTGATTTAGGATTGATGTTGGACCTAAGCCAAAGTATTTTTGTCAGCAAATTTTTAAAGAATTAATTGAATGCACATTGCCTACAAGGAAAGCCTTACTTTTATGCACCTGCTAGAATACTTCGATCGCGCAATTCACTAAACACCGTACCCAGACGCACACTATATGAATCGAACGATCCTCTATTCTCAATGGCAAGACAGTTTAACAACTGAATTGATTATTTTGACTTTAACCTCTCAACTGCTTCGTATAAGACGAGCCTGTTATTACTTTTCAATTTCGGAGATAATCTTATAATAATCTTTGAACTAGAGATTTTTCAAATTTTATTATTAATATTTTTAATAAGTCTTCGTTGCACAAATATCCATCAGGGATATGAATTTGATAAATAAATAAATAAATAAATAAATAAATAAATAAATAAATAAATAATAACTCAATATATAAATCAATAAAAAATTAAGAAATGCATACATAAACAAAATAAATAAATAGTTAAAATGGAGTTTGACATTAGCAGGATGAAATTATGACACAATACTCCACACAAAACCACGTGGTAATGTTTTACCGCAAGGCCAGACGAGGTGAAATATACAGCGAAATGAACTATTTGACAGGTGACAGATGAAATATTTGTCAGATAACGCATCACAGCAATCAGCTGATGTGCAATGTAAACAAATAACGTGTACAAAATCGCAACTAAATCGATTAAGAACTTCGATTTCAAGTATTTCGTTAATTTTCAGTCAACGGTTCATTTCTTCCCATTTGTGAATGTTCCGCTTAAGAAGATATTCTTATTAAGTGATTTTTGAAAACGGATGTTGTATCTTCCCCAACCCTTTAGCTTTACCTGTCAAATATTTCGCTTGTCAAATAGTTCATTTCGCTGTATATTTCACCTCGTCTGGCCGCACGGTAAGATTATTTTAGCCTGAAAAAAAAGGGGAAAATGTTGCGCTTGTTTATGCGAAAAAGAAAAAAAACATTGCTGCTTTAAAAACTGCACATTAAAAGCGAATTTAATAAAAGGGTAAAATTGCAAGTAACACACAAAAATTCGTCAAATCACCCAATTTACTGCACTACAAACGCATAACTCTATGTAACGAGATTTAACCCCAAATTGGCAACACACACACAAAGAAGGGAATGTTTCATATTTCAACTCCCCCCTTTTTTTTTGTTGGTAGCAACACCACACCCAACCGAAACCATTTACTTACATTTCACCTTTCAATTATCAGACATGAAAGGGCCATTTTTCCAACCCATTACGGTACGGTTCGTTGCACTGACTGGTTTCGTTGTAATATTTTTGCACTTCCTTTTCGCTTCCCCTTTCCTCGGTGGGAAAGCAAAGCGCCCGAAAAGCGAAACACGAACCACGCATTACATGTGCCTGGGTGAGTCTTGGGGAGGTTTCCTTGTTTTGTTTCGTTTTTTTTGCGCCTTTTCCACACCCAATTTTATATCGCACGCTCACACAACGCGCTAAATGGCAGCTCTCGGGGTGATATAATTTTCACATCGTGCTCTTTAGCGTTACGCTTTTCCAACAGCTAGTAAAAACGGTAGAAGAAGCAGAGAAAAACGCCCAAACCAAACCAAACCATGCCATTCAGCATTGGGAACGCAACAAAAAAGGCCTCCAATGCGAATGACTTTTAACTTCGCGGGCAAAGCGGGCACACCTAGTGGGCATTTTATTTCCTTTCCACCCGCTGCTGTTAGTGTAGGTTCCCACTGTGTGTGTGTGGAAAAGTTTAATTCAAGTGGTGTTAAATTCGAAACCCTTCCGACAAACACAGCAAACACGACTGAAATCCAATGTACGAAAAAAGGGCTATCGCCCTGTTTAACAAAAACCACCACGAGACAACAGAGGTGGAATGGAATGGAGAAAAAGAAGAAAAAAACCCCAAACGAACGAACATCCCATCGAAACAGGAGTGCTGTGCGAAATCGATTTTCACCTTCACCACCACCAATTTACGGTGTGACAGTGTGCGCACACACAAAAAAAACGGCACTCACTCTCGTTGATAACTAACCGCTGCAAGGGGGAAATGGGAAACACCACACACAGGAAGACACCACACAGGGAAAATGAAACACGACGTGCTAGAAGAACTCGGTGTGCATAATGTGCCTACACGCAAGATGATAGCGGAAGCCGACAACGACAACAGCACACACACACACAAACACACACAAAACACTGTTAAACTCGACAACTGCATTCCGGTGCACTTTTTGGTCTGTGCAATGCCGTTGGTGCACCACTTTTTTATAACCACACTCGAGCATGCACACACACACATGCGCGTGTACTGTCTACCGCCAGAGTTTCGTACCATTTCCTACCGATAGTGAGGGACAACTTTTAGCCATGGTTATGAGCACGGGGTGAAAGAGAACAAATCGAGGCGTATTTTTTTCTGGTGCGAATGAAATGAAAATAAAAAAAAAACCTCCCCCGGATGGAATGGACGGAATCGCGGATGGGATAGCGTTTATCCAACGGAAGAACGGTGTGTGACGTCGATGATGACGAGTTGGCAGTTGCAAAAGTTAGTGTGTGCGTGTGTGTGGGAAAAAATGCTGCTATATCCATTGTCACGAGCTAGAGAGAAAAAAAAACTGCTACAAAGTGCCATTTCCCGAAGGTTTTTTTCTTTTCCTTCTCCTCAATTCTACCGCTTAATGTTATGGTTAATAGGGACTTTTTTCTATTATTTGGACTGGCTATTAGAAGAGCAGCAGCATAACTGCACTGTTTTCAGGGGTCAGCAGCTGACGGCATACTACAAAATTGTTTGAAAGAGCACTTAGTGACAATATCCCTATAGGAATTGGCTTTTTGACACACTTAGAAAGTGCAACAGCGGAAAAAAGGCTGACCTTCTAACACACAGAACTGACTAGCTTATGTGTAATATCAATCGAGCCATTGGTTTGTCACGTCCGTAAGTGCCTAACACAGCACTAGAGCGACTACGGATGTTCTACTCAATTTGAAGAAAAAGATTCAACGCTTGTGGTAATCATATTGTTAAACCATTGAAATTTAAGTAAATGAAAAATGATCATGTTACTATTCTAATAAATGTAAAAAAGGCTTGATGGATGTATTTTAATAGCTTTTTGTGAATGTCTTTAACACAGAGTTTCTATATCCAACTCAACACAACTCACTAGAGATAATTGTTGGGTTAAATTACTATTTAACAGACAGACAGACAGCTTTCTGTAAATGGGGGCCTTGACAATTCTAGTCAGTTTTTTGAATGGCGTTTGACGGTTGGAGGCTGAAATCATGTAAGCACTCAATACAAAACCACACAAAAAACTAGCCTGCGATTTTCAGTCTAGAAAATTTTAGCCTAAAAGCTAGAATAAGATTCGAGTACCTGCTCGAAAACACGGTGTTGTTTACATTTATCCCAAGGTGCATTAATGAGATCAGGTGGTGGAATCTGGAATCAAAGTGTATGTAGTCCGGGTGGTCTCATAGCATTTTTTCATAACCAATTTTCAACATCACTATTTGACAGAACGAGTGAAAACTTTTGCTCCAACGAGCTTTCTGGAGGCTTGACGAATACTCAAAACACTCTTAAAAATCTTCATTCAGAAGCAGAAGCGATAAAAATCAGCCTTCTAAATTCATACACCTTGGTATAAGCCCACCTGTATATTATACTCAATTAGATAGCTGCTCGAAAACTGCTATACAATGCAAACAGCTGACAGGCTGAAATTTCAGCCTACGAGCTTCAAACGGAAAGGGCCCCAATGTATCCATTAGAGCAGTTTTCTATCTGTCAGAACAGCAATTTAAGAGCAATTCAGCGGTACGAAGTGTTGTCGTTAGTTATCATACAAATTGGAAATAAGAACTTAAAGAGTGTGGTTTTAGTTAACTTTTAGCCAGAGAAGACGTCGCCTGTATAATGAAAACCTTGTAATGTAAAAATCAGCCGGGAAAATGTGGCTTTATTAGTGCTAATTGCACAACACCTTCTCCGGGTGGACCAGTCGACCAGTTAAGTATGTTGAAAAAAATCGTTTTAATCGTTTGTATGACGCAGGGAAAATGATGAAATAATTTAACGGAATTAGTGTAATTTTCTGTCAAAACTGTTTGAATGGGCAGTTTAACGACTGCCAATTTACCGCTAAAAAACAATCGCAAAGTACCGATGATTCAGGAGTACTTTATGCCTGATTTGTCTGGCTGAATATTTAAAAAAATATGATCTACAAAACTGAACGTTGTTTAAATTTAAATAACATTTGATGAACCTTTTTAAAATGATACCACCTCGTTCCGTACAAGGAAAGGTAATTCTTAAAAAGTATTACATATTCTGTAAAACCCAATGCGGCAAACAGAACACTTCAGCCAACATTTTACACCTTAGTTCAATGCCAATTGAATCCACTTCAATGCTTGATAGCTAACCATCAACCCCAACCCCGCGCACACCATCGCCCATGTTGCAACAAATCCAATCGAATCCGCCGACAAGGGCCGATGGTACACTTCACTTCAATGGATGCAAAGCAGAAATGCCATTCCCGGTGCTACTCGCATCTCTTCAGAAGTAATTGATTCAAGTCCACTCACCATCGTCAGCCAGTGTGCAGTGCCATAGCTCGTAAAAGCTCAACAGTTAGCAGCAAAAGACGAACAAAATCAATCCCGAAGGCCACACACACAGACCATTCCATTTGCCCATTGATCTTCTCCACACGACCACGGCCCGGCTGTTACTATTGAAAGTCAATCAAAAACCCCTCTCCTTCTCTCTCTCTCTCGCTATTTCAATCCATCTATCCGTGTTGCTGGCCATTGGCTGGGTTGAATTATAACCTCCTGTGCAAGCGGGGAGCGGGAGGCAACATAACAAAGCAGCGGCAAACCTGATGCACGGCGGCCACTTGGGCTGATTCGCAATTATTTGTTTTGCGCCCCGAGTGTCGAGTCGAACGGTTTTCTAACTCGGGCGTTCCATTTTGTTTCCTTCGCCTCTCTTTCGCAGGATGCAACCGCACGTACTACGGGAACATTGGGCTGACGTACAATCTGGAGCTGCACCGACCGAAGGAGGACCGGATACCTTACGTGTGCATCCTGACGTTCACGGCGGCCGGCGGCAACTACGGTGACATCGTGCAGGTACGGCCACAGTCGATCGATTGTTTCGTTGGAAGTTTTTTATTACATTTTTGTTTTTCTTATTTTTTTGGAAAAAAAGTATTATTGGACACTCAAGGAGAAGTGTTGAAGCAGCAAAAAAAATGGTTGAAATTGGCTCAGAACTTTCCCAGATGAGTACCAATTGGTTCAGTGATGGGCTGTGTGGTTTTTTTCCCGTCCCCCAATCAAGCACTCTTGAAAATCATCTTTCTCGACACTTTCGCTCAACTTTCGACCAACCACTTTTGCAAGCAAGTTAAAAATAGAACGCAAGCCAGCGGTCTAAAAAAAATCGACGATATGAAACGCGGCAAAAACCCGTTGACATGTGTCAAAGCGGTTTCAGTGGGCGGTCGCGTCGCGTTGTCGTCGTGTGCGAATCAATCAATCAAGCTTTGCCGTGGCTTTCACACGCATTTTCAGCACGCTATAAAATGTGCATTCAATTGTATAAAAGTAGCAAGCGCGCGCGAGAGAGAGGACTTGGGGGCGTTGTGATTCAACCGAGGAAGGGTCGCAACTGTTTGTACAACTGCCAAAGGCTTCTGGAGTTGCGTTTATGACAATAAAAGGCCCATCGCTCTTTTAACATGCATTTCAGTAGCAGCAGCAGCAATATAACTGTGTTTTTTTTTTTTTTGCCTGTGTGTTTGTTTGCACCGGACACACATGAAACATCATTTTTCCCTCCTGGGTGGGGGCCGTTTGTTTTGTTGATTTTCAACCAAGGCGCTCAGGCGCCCGGTGCGCTTTGGCCCTTTGAATTTCAGTTTCAATTTTGCCCCCATGCAAATACATCAAATTTATCATCCGTGACACACGCGGCCCCAGTATGAAAAAGTGAAGGAAAAAAAACTCCTACAAGGTCGGTTATGCTCCTCCAACAGGAACATTCCAACGCAACATTCCGCTGCGTACTGTGCCGCCGATTCGATCCCTTCGGGGCAAGCGACCGATCATAAATCGTGAAAATAATGACACAAACCCAGGCACACAACGCAACGCGAGTAGCAGAACGGCACCATCGTGATCGCTTCTGTTCCTGATTTGATGTTACTATTGTTGTTCTGGGTGCCCCTGTGTGTTTGCGTGCATTTATCACTTCAACAAGCGCGCCAAAAGTGGCAAACCAAAAATAGAGCATCAAAACTATCAATCCAGCGCTGCAACTTGCATCCGCGTTCGCTTTACGCTGCAAAAAAAAAAGATGAACATTTAATCGATCTGGTGAAAGCTTTTTGATGTATCATCAAAATTTAATTAAACTTGATCCGCTGATCGGCCACACATACGCGCACACACATATACTTGCTCAGTGTCGGATAAAGTTTTTATCCTATCAATGAAATTCCACAGTCCCTTGTCGGGGTTTCCTGTCCACCGTAAATGGTCCACCCCCCGGTCCCATTGCTGCTCCCTTGCGTTGGTTACGTATGAGTAACGGTTTTTGTCCTTCCTTTTAAAACTGAGGTATTGGTGCCTCGCAACTATCTCATACAAAAGCCAAATATGCTGATTCGAAAATGATGAACCGCCTCTTCTTCCTCTCTCTCTCTCTCATTCATTTTCCACTTTCCATATCGATGCACGAGGTTTTGCGTTATACCTCCATCAAAAAGCGCAAAAAACGACATGTGGCAACGTTGTTCATCACTGTTTTTGCGCCGCCTACTGATGTTAAATCATCTACGAAACGGGGGAACGTTTTTACAACGCGCACCACACATGCACGGTGCGGGGACATTGTTTGATCGAATGTTTGATAAAATTCCGAACAACCAGTAATAGCCAGGCAGCGAAAAAGCACAATAGAATTTTTCTCTCATATTTGCTACTTTCATTTCACATTTGCAGTTTTCATCTTTTTGTTTTTTTGGTAATGAAACCTTCGTCGATTCGAACATAATCCTCCAACCGGATGTCACGCGTACGATGGAGACGCACGGTGCTTTGTGACGCTTGCCGGGACATGGTGTTTCTCGGTGGAGCAGCCCAGTACTTTGTAACGTTCACAGCTGATGGAGCCGCCCAGTGTTTGATGATCCTTTTTTTTCGGGATATTGAAAAACAGATAGGCTGCGCCTGTTCCGACGTGAGCAGGGTGGTTGCAAAATTACATTTAAATTGCATTTTCAAGCTACACCATATTGGAAGGGAATTGCAATTTGCACAGTATGAAATAATAATTAAATTTGCTAGGAGAGTTTATTGTAATACAGTAGAATTGCAAATTATTTTGCTGTCAAACTTGTTTATCAAAAGTTACTACTTATTGCATACGCTCTGCCAATTGACAATTAAATGCAATATGTGTGCGTGCCACATTCTTCACACATCAGACCACGAGTCTTGAAAGTTAATTACCTTTTGTGTCCAAATGTTACACACTTACTCACAAAACACACTGACACTGTTCATTCGACTGTCCAAATGCCACATACGTGCACGATCTATCCCCATTCCCTGCGGTACCAAACGGTAATTGACAACCTAATTCGACTTATTTACGGCTGGATCACATCGAGAGCGCAACACGAGCAATAGGACGATGGACAGTCGAAGCTCAAATAGGATCATAATAGAACGTCAACAAAGGAAACATTTGGTGCGATATGTGTTGTCAAACATGATTTTACCACACACACACACACACACGCCCTAAGAAGGAGATACAATCAAACAAGAAAGGCTCGCTATCAGTTACAAAGAATAACAGCCCAAAAAGAAGTTGCCCTCCTCATCTTTCGACCCAACAAAATGGTATTTTCTTTCCACTTCACTTGCTTCTTTTTTAAAGGTCACACACACACACACACACACTCATGGTTCAGTCACAACATCTTATTATTATTTGTCGAAATCGAAGCCCACTTAATACGTGTATCGTGTATTGATTTTCAACGCCACAGCGGACTTCCACTAATGCTAGCGTGCTTTTCGTGCTTGCGTGGTGCTGTGGGTCGTTCGATCAACCGTACCAGGTCAGTAAGGTGTGGGCGAATGTGAGCTCAAATAGAAGAAAATAAAAGCAAAAAACGCCACCAAATCGTAGAATTAGTTCCAGTTTGTAGGGCATCATCGTCGCCGTGTGGATGATGAGATTTGTCCACGCTGCTGTCGCTGTGTAAAATAATACCATTTACTTGTGCTGACCTGGACGATACGATAAGCACAGTAGTGCACGTTTTAACCTTTGACATATATCGGGCCGGTAAGAGGTCAAGGCTCAGCAAAACGGGACATGTTGGACTCGATTGTTTTTGCTAGAACATTCTTTATTTGATGTTATTTGATGTCTTAATTTTTAGCGCTATGATTAGCGCATTGGATTGGAAGTTAGTTAAGACACAACACCTAGCGATCAACCAAAGATAAAGCACTCCAAATGGGCAATGATTCAAAACAATTTCCTCCCGGCACGTGAAGATAACGGGGGCAAATTCGACTCCAGTGTTATGTCATGTCAGCTACTTAATACGATTAATTTCTTCCCTTCACGCGCGCTTTCCTTCTTTTCCTTCCCCCACACTCCCAAACAGCTCTATCGTTGTCGTATTGCCCGCCGATTGTGTGCGCCACTGTGTTACGCCACGAGATTAGATCGATTTATCGGTCAAGCACAATAACAACCGGCAACCGGTCGCAATGGTTGGTTTTCGTTTGCCCCTTATTGTTGCGTGGTTGTTGTTCCGGCACGGTGGTAAATACATACTGGCTGGCAGGATACCATAAAATATGCTCCCCCTCCTCCGCGACAACAACCAATCGCTCGGAGTGGGTCAAAATCGAAGGCTAAATCTCGGCCCACGGCGCGTGTGCCCTGAGCGTTCGTCCCCCCGCAGCGAAAAGGCGGAGGACCCAACTCGATGAAATGCACATAAAACTAAAGCTATTCGGTCTTAATTTATGAGCATGTCGCACGAACGTTAACTAATAACGAGCGTGCGCGTATGGTACCGTATCTACCCCGCTCGCTGATCCTTTGGCGGATGGACGGTAGGTACAGCAAAGCCTACGCGGATATCGCTACTACCGTGCACACTGTTTGATCAGCGGAAACCCAAAGCACCGCAGTGGTTCGTGATTATCCAAGACGGTAGCAACAAGAAGAACAATCAGTACGGCGACATGGCCCATTGAACGGTACGGGTATATGAGCTGGATCATTATTTGTAGTTTGCTGGTCTTGTTAGAATGATTTAGTTTGTTTAAACAGAAGGACAATATTTATATTACAAATTATAATGGAAGGAATACGGCCAGTTAGAACCTTATTCATGGGTTAGTTTCACAATAATTTGTCGGAGTTTACAATAAAATATGAATAGGAGCTGAACTAAACCGCGGACAATACAGTTTTCACAAAAATGATTGCCGTTCTAATGACGGCTTTTCATAGTTTAATCCGTTTAAACCGTTTCACGGATAAATGTTTTGTTCTGACATACAGTCTTGTAGTATTTTTGACATGCAAATGGTCAAATTCATACAGTAAATCCTCACCATCCCTCCACGCGACGATTGAATCGAAACAGAGAACAAAAGCACAGCCCGAGTCTCTCTCTCTCGGGCAAATCACTGGATGGGTTAAGATAAACATTTTGGCGGTTCCGTCATATTCCATACATTGTACATCTCTTCATAATGAATAACTCTCTAAGGCAAATAAGCTGCATATGCACTTTGGTAGCCTAAATTCTCTAAGCTGATTTTTTCAATGACAGTTTACAAAAATATTGGTCAATTGGTCGGTTTTTTTTTCATGATTTCTTGAATACTTTATAGCAACACTTTCATTGATTTTCTCTAATATGGTTATCTCTCTAGGTGGACGATCCCTTGATGATTCATCTTAGAGTGATTTCACTGTAGTTAAAAACTATATGTTGTTTGAATAATCAAATTATTTCTATAAAAACAACGTCTACATAACTCTTCTACAAAGACCAAGACTGTTACAATAAATAAAGCTTATCAAATGACATTAATATACAATTCTGCTTAACCACTACCTCGTGAGGATCAGGAAGAATTCCTCAAAATACCCAATAATTAGGCTTTCACAATTAACACCTTTTTGAGCAAAACTTTGCCTATCTGAGCTTGATTATCCTAGATGTTCACATCGATAGCTATCACGCGTGCTTCTCCTTTCCTGTAAATCATGCAAATACTATCACTCTCATAGAGTAGCGCACTTTGGTTTCCTGCAAATTAGACGAGCTAATTCCGCTTACCAGCGACTCCAATTACACCAGCCCAAAAACACGACCCAAAACCCCCCCGAAACGGCACACGCTCGCTCGCTAACGATCAAACCTCTAGCGCTAATGTTGAACTATCATCGGGGCTGCAATTACGATATTTCTCCGTTTGCACCTACCATCAAAATTGATACAGCGTGCTCCATATCCCCACAAACACACACCAACAACCGTCTGCCAATCTGTACCTCTCTCAGTGGACGAAAAATAATTGGCCATCATTTATCATTCCCATAATGAACTGTTTGTAACGGCGAGCGTGTAATTAAAGCCGCACGATGTGGCACAAACACACATTCACACACAAACACACACACCCACACCCGGTACCTAATCTGCCAGAAAACTCACTCCCCGGACATACGCGTCCAGTTGCAACTGCACAGCGCGGTGTACCGACCCGTGTGCGGTAGAATTTCGATAGCCATTTTCCTATTTCCAACCCGTGTGCACACAAACTCACCTCACGCCCGTCTTTACCGACGGATTTCCCGACCTCTAATCCCGAAGCAGAGCGGTTAGCTGGGAAAAGGTATGTGCAATCCGAGTGGCACAGTGTTCGTTGGACGGTTGTGCTCTCTTGGCCAATAATAATAATAATAATAATAATAATAATATGCCAACCAGCAGCATGCAGCGAGTTAATTGCAGATTAAATGCAACCGGCCTCGGACGTGCTCACGTGGGTGTACCGCGTCTCTGTGGACCGTGCTATAAGCGTGCTAACCCACACAAATGCGCACACACACACACAGAGCAGATGATTAGAGTGTGTCTCTCTGATCCGATGCTGGTATGTGGGTCAATGCACAGGAATGCAACATTTTCCAACCGATCTCACCTACCACCATTTAACCTTGCTTCCACCGCCATCAGCCGGATGGTAAGCTCCCTAAAATGCATTATTCAGGGATATATCGGTGTGTGTGTCTCCGCGGGAGGAACATGTGAAGACGCTCCATTGTTGGTGGTGAATATACCCGTAACTATGGATTAGTGTGGGAGAAGAGAAAATGCTAAGCACTGACACACGAGTTGGGTGGAAAATAAATGCAAGAACTCAAATGTTTGCCAGCATTTGTTAACCGTCACCCGCAGCGAACCTTTACCCTCAGCTATTTGTTGGGCACTATAGCAAAGAATCTCTCGGTACTCTGCGTAATTACGTCTGCATAATAGAAAACGAAATGCGCGAAAGAGAGAGAGAGAGATGCATACAGAGGTAGTCCAAACTCAATTGCTAATCAGCACACGTGTGTTTCATGCGATGAAAACTTGTCATTTGCGAACTTATCTGCTCGAGGTGGCTCGATTGTGGCTTTGATTCGTTGTACGTAATCATTTATTTATAGTACCAACACTCACACACACATGCTTCTGTGCTGCTTTTTGAAATGGCATAAAAATGTTGTACACCAAGTGCATAAAATTCAGCGCACATTTTCTTCACCAAACAACCATCATATCATTTCCATCCATTGCCCGCAGGTGACGCTCGACAGCTTCACCCTCGGCCGGTTCGTGTCGTACACGGAGAATGGCTGCCCGGACGGCTATCTGCAGGTTTCGGAAGCGAAGCGGGCCAACGTCGGCGGCATGTGGTGCGGCACGACCTGGGGCCCGGCCATCTTCTACAGCGAAACCGATTCCCTCGTCATGACGATCAAACTGTTCAAGTAAGTAAAGACCCAAAGCGTGCTCGTTCCGTTCCAACGATACGGTTCACTACTTTACGGTTACGGGCAGCAGAAGTTCAAAGTTTGCACACATTTTAACCTTTCGCACCCATCCCGCCACTCTTCGCAGGCTGTCGCGTGATCAGAGCGGTTACAACTTCGACTTCCGGATACAGTACAAAATGCTGTCCCGTGCCAGCGCGGTCGTCCGGTACGGGGGCCACCGGCACGAGTACATCCCACCGTGGACGAACGTCACGTACATCCCGAACTATCCGCTGATCGAGGACTTTACCAACTCGACCGCACACTCGGAGCACCAGACGTACCAGGAGGCGGGCGGGCTCGGCGCGGGCCAGCAGCGCAATCGGATGGTTTCGCTCGGTGCCAACGATCTGCCGTACCCGATGACCTACGACAATATGACGCGTGCGGGTGGCGGAGGTATGCTGCAGCGTGGTGGACCCACGGCCGGTGGGTCAATGTTTGGCCGGCTGAACGGTTCCAGCGACGGTTGGAGCCCGCTGGGCCCGGGCAGCCCCCGGAAGCAGCCGCTCAACTACACCGAACCGCAGTACTACCTGGGTAAGTGTCGTGTCGCGTGTCGCCCAGTCGATGACGTGACGAAACGTCATCAGCGTGGCCGTCAGGACCCTTTGTCCCCCCCGCTCTCTGTAGTGTATTGATTGTTTTGTTGCGTTTTGCGTACTATTCCCGCAGGCGATCTCATGCAGGGTACGTTCTGCTCGCGTATATTCACCAACTGCGACAAGAAGGTGTGCCGTCTGCAGTCGCCCAACTTTCCCGGCATCTATCCCAGGAATCTGACGTGCTACTTCGCCGTTAGGCAGGTAAGTGTTTGTGGTTGGGAATTGCTATCGGTATGGAAACGAGCGGCGGGATTTATTATTGCTAGCAGCTCAGTGTAGGGAATGAATGAACCAAGCAATGAATTATGACGCCTCTTGCTCGGTGTGTCCAAAAACTTAATTAGTGGATAATTACAGTGAAACTTTTGGATCTGATATTTAGCACGAAGATGTTAGGGGAAGTTTTGAAGGAATGAAAAAGTGCCAAAGTTTTAATTAAAAAATTAACAAGCCCGGTGATTTTGTTACAATCATAATTTATCATGAAGAACTATGTTCTATCTAGAGGTCCTCTTAGACTTGGCTCTGTATTTAGATGTTTTAATGAACAAATAGCTCAAACAAACAAAGTTGATCAATTTGCCACCTTTTCGTACATCTATTTGAGTGTATTCAATATTAAGATCTCGTTATACTTCTGCTATAAGTTATTGGGATTTTGGTATACGCTATGGATCTGATTGGTCTGGGATAGTCATAAGCAACAGAATGTGACCAAGAACCAGAAACTAAGAGCCAAGAGTTCATCATTGAATGATCAGAAGCATGACCTCATCATTCTGCTGTAAATCAAGCCTGTAAGTGCGATGCTCTTAGTAAAATAGTGATATAATATCCAATAGAGAGTAAAAGCCCAACCTTAAGATATATGATATGAATAATCACTCAGTACCGTTGGTTGGTTTAAAACGAATGAAATAGAACATCTTCAACTCACTCTCTACGAGATATGAAAACCTACTGGGAGTTCCCAGTAGTGTTGTGTAATCCGGATTAGTTCGGATTATTTCAAACGTCTCCTGATGAGTCTGAATCAATCAGGATTTTTGCGGATCAATCCGAACGAGTTTGAAATGAGGTATTGATCTATTGATTTAATGAGCCGGTCTCGTAGTACAGTCGTCTAATCGAACGACTTAACAACATGCCCATCATGGGTTCAAGCCCCAAATAGACCGTGCCGCCATACGTAGTACTGACTATCCTGCTATGGGGGGATTAATAAGTCACTGAAAGCCAAGCCCACAAGTAGAGTGGTACAGGCAGGCCTTGACCGAAAACGGTTGTTGAGCCAAAAGAAGAAGAAGAAGATTGATCTAAAACGCCAAAGTAAAACGACGCAATTACAGAACCATTGAACTTGTACCTTCAATTACCTAATGGATAAAAGCACCGGCATCTAGAAGAGCGATCCTTCATCCAATCTCAGCTGGAGTCTGCCGGATTATTCCGCACCTCAAAAGCTGTAGTTTTTTTGGTTATTACTGAAATTGTTCAATTTATCCAGCTCCAGTATTAATAGGTTGCATATAAAGTTAATCAACTCATGAATGATGTATACAGTATGAGTAAATTACTAGTTTAATGGATAGTTAAACCACCGACAAACCGACGTGACATTGGCGTTACAAAAGTGTCCCACACGAAAGTACTGTCATTTACCAGTGAGGCGAACACTTTTGTCAAAGTAAGCTCTGTTCACTGCTGCTTCGATGTAAACAACTTTTATAAATACAAATTGCGAAGGAAGTGTGAGGCAAGATTTTGGGAGAATTTTTGGACAAAACACCCAG
>KB667445.1:633692-677500 GCA_000349065.1 Anopheles quadriannulatus
TAGAGATGGCGCTAGTGTTTAACGTATTTTCATTTGAAATAAGGAGACAACTTTTGAAGCTCTTTTTATTGGAAGTGTCACGTCGGTTTGTCGGTGGTTAAACCACTCATCAAAATTGAATTATCGAAAGAGTATTTCAACTCACCGAAAAATGAATTTAATCGAACATTTATTCGAAGAACGTGAATCTCTTCGTCATAATTTCCTTCAACATTTCATGGCAGAGATAGCAAACGATTAGTTTTGTTTATCAATAAAAGAACAAATTGCGCTATCTCGTTACAGCAATGCCATTGTTTACTGCCCTGCCCATAAGGATAAATCCTTAATTGCACAGGCTTAGCTTTCAGTTAATGAGTTTGAACGGAAAGCAATGGTGTATAATCCGCCCAGCTTTATCTAGACCAATCAAGCTCAAGCGGCGCTCTTACCGCTTTAATGTGATTCCCTCAGCAACACAAAAGAAAGCATCGGCCCGAATCAACACGGGCCGATCAGTTTTGTGCTTTGCTTTGTTCGAAATCTAATTTCCCAAACGTGTTCCGTTTGCATCGCTTTACGCCCCGTAATACTTTGTTTACTCGATTAACCGGGTTGCGGATGACAAAGTTCAGATAAAGCGGCGAGCGCAAAATGTCCCTTTGAAGTTGCGTAAGATTTTGTGGCGCTCCACCTTTTTAAACAATATGCTGCTTTCATCTTACGCCGAGAATCAGAGATGGCGCCTGGAATACTTTTCAGCAAATTATTCGCCATACTTTCCCGGTAACGACCATACACACGTGCGATCGAACCCACCAGACAACGGCCGTCCTTAGAAATGGTCAGCGACAGCCTTTCTCGGTAGCGATTCCTTAGCACGGCATGGCGCGACTAATTGGGATTAAATCGTTTCGCCTGTTGAGGCAATTTTCCCGAATCCAGTTACCACATTGTTCTTACCACCACTTGCCGCGCGCCATTTCCATAATGGCTTCATCTCGATCTAAGATGACGGTGCTTCACTTCCTGCCGCAGTGTTCCTTACGACGATGGAAATAGCAAGAACGCTTTACCTTTCTACCGGCAGGTAAGGTGTCTGTCTACCCCCTTTCGCTCAAACGATTACCACTCATCGTCTAGCCCTGTGAAGGGGTAAACGTCCGCTACTACTACTACTACTTTGTCTGCTTGTCTACCCACCTTCCCGCTGTTCCGGTCAGCTGATTAGGGTTCAATATTTTACTTAGCAATTAAAGCACCATTAAAAGTCACTCTTTCACCCAGAAGTGCTGGGTGACACTGGCTCTTACCTGGCTTTCACCATGTCATCCTCTGTCAGGCTGATGTACGTGCTCTGGCCTTTAGGTTGCCGCACTCGAGGTGATGAAGAGAGCGCCCTGTTCTGAAAGTGTCTGGTCAGATGTATGTATGTACCCGGTTGTCGACAAGGGTAAAAGGTCCCTACAACAGCAGCAGCAGCAGCGCCAGCAGTAGCACCGTGGAACTTTTAATGAATTTTATAAACGTTGATGAATTTTGCAGAACGTATTGCAGATGAAATTTAATTAAACTAGCGGCACAAACAAACACCGACCGGATCGGTCTGGTCGTTTCGGGTCCGCACGCTCGTCCACCATCGCGTTATTATCGTCCTTGCTTGCAACGGCATCCATGTCCGGTGAGGAGGGAAAAGAGAAAGAGAGAGTGTGCGAAGCTAAACTCTCCTGATCATTGAACACTCCACAGCAGCCGCAGAGAAGAAGCAGCAGCGTGAGGGAATGAGTTGGATAAACATAAATTCTACCATAATTAGTACGCTCCTTGCCTTTGAAGGGATGCTGTTTTTTCGTTCTCTCTCTTTCTCTCTCTCTCTCTCTCTCTCTCTCTATCTCTCTCTCTCTCTCTATCTCTCTCTCTCTCTATCTCTCTCTCTTTACGGAGAAATGTCTCATCCAAACATGATGTCACAGCATGTCCCGGACAGTCGGTACCCCACCGCAAGACCAAAAAAAAACAGCGGATTATGGATCATCGTCCGTAAAAGCCCAATCCGTTTGATGATCCGATGCTGATGATTATGCTTACGGGTGGCGCTTGGGTGGATTATGGGAATGAAAACTGCCCGCCCGCGTTGGCGGGAACAACGAAGCGTACGTGGAGCCCGAACATGCCGGCGCTCTTCTCCAGCGACAGAGCCAGTGCTAGTGGAGCCATTTGATTTAGAGCTTTCTCCTTCGAGCCCTTCCCACCCCTGGGTCCGGGTGACAATTTGATGGCCTAATAAAATGATTATGCCGCGCACAAGGGGCAGCACACGGGCACGGGAGGCAAGGGGCGCGCGTTAAAACTAATCCCATTTCGGGTGGCAAATATCTCATAATCCCTACACTACCTGGGACCGGTAAAATGGGACAGAGGGTGAAAGTAAGGCGAGCGTTGGGCCTTTTTGGGTGGGGAAGAGAAAGCCATCATGGCATTACTTTCATTAAATGATCATGCTATTGTTTTGCGCGGCGCGGTACTTAAGCTGGACGCTCATTAATGGGTGGAAATTGGTCACCGTTGAAAGGGTAATAACCGTGTAAGAACGGGGAGCTGCTCTGGGCTGGGGCTTTGCTTTTATTGCATTTATTTTACAGTTCAATCCTATTAACAGTTAATGGGAAGTTTTTGTTTTGGGTTTTTAGTATCGCCAACGAGAAATACATCAGACAGGAAATATGGAAAATGGTTTCTGAACGCTATCAGTCTAGAAACTGTTAATATGTATAGATGGTAGTTTGTATATTGTGGAGACGTTCAAAGATTACGATCAATCAGAAAAACTAACAAAAATTAAAAGAACTTAACAAATCTATCAACAAAGAACTTAAAAAAAATTCAAACAAAAATTCCAGCAATTACATACATCCTCTATCTGTATCTAATTACCGAAAGTGCATATAAGTAACGAATGAAATGCTTTAAAGTTTTAATAAAACGGATGAAAAAACATTTTTAAACATCCTCTATTGCTGCAATACGCTGCTTTCATTTTTGAACGATAAAAATATTACAAAACATTGAATGATTGGTATAGGAATTTAAAATAAACTTCAAAAGTGGTCGTTAGTTTTATAAAACACAGTATTTTCAACAACCGTTTCAGTCATCTTACCATTGCAAACCCCAAAACAAGTCAACTATTCCAATTAATATAAGGAAAGAACTAGGGGTGGGAGCTCGGAATCGGACCTACCCGATTCCATGTTTGGAATCAATTCCGGAGCCAATTTCGGAGCCGATTTCGGAGCCGATTTCGGAGCCGATTTCGGAGCCGCTGCCGGAGTTGACTCGGGAACCGATTCCGGAGTCGACTTTGGACCAATTCCGAAATCGACTCCAAATCCGAAATTGATTCCGAAATAAGAATCGGCTCCGGAATCGAAGTCGATTTGGGAAACGCAATTTGCACCGAAAACGGTATCAGAATTGATTCCAGAAATGGAATTAGCTTCAGAATGAGAATCAGTTCTTGAATTGAAATAAGAAGTTTCGGAAGCGAAATCAATCTGGAAGTCTGCATGAATCCTTTACAAGTATCGGTTGTCAATACGTAGCATCATTGGACCCAAACGTCTACTCTTATGAAGATGCCGTAATCGACTCCAATTTCGAAGCCTACCCAAGTGACATTTGCTTGAAATTGTCTGCTCGATTAGTACTTGATACGCCGGAAATTGTGGATTTAGTGTGTTCGTATATTGGACT
The DNA here is from genome assembly GCA_000349065.1 of Anopheles quadriannulatus. Lineage (NCBI taxonomy): Eukaryota > Metazoa > Arthropoda > Insecta > Diptera > Culicidae > Anopheles > Anopheles quadriannulatus. The sequence continues at coordinate 637,425 of KB667445.1, forward strand.
TTCTTCTATTGATGAACGATGGAGTCGAGCTCATTTTTCATTCATAGCTATGGTTTTTTGATGAAAAACAAAAGCTTATTTTGTGTGACGTAATTTTATAAAAATGAGTATTATTTAAGTATAAAATGGCTACATGACCAACTATGACGAAAGGAAACATCATTTCCGAGCGAATCTAGAAGAAAGCAACGAAAAACCCGCATCACAGTTGATTTTAAAGGACTTTTTTTCTAAATTCCCATAAACTGGTGCAGTTTGAGGGAAGTTTAAGGCTCCAGTTTAAGGGACTTTGCTCGAATTCTCGGTTATTCGTGCTCTAAAATGTCAATTGAGTATTCTGATTTCGGAACCGATTCCGGAGCCAATTCCAGAGCTGATTCCGATTTTGAATTTAATTCCAGAATAAATTCCGCAAACTGATTCCGGACCTACGGCACCTATCTAACTGATCTGGAATCAATTCCAACGAAAACATTCATTTTTTCCCATCACTAGAAAGAACCATCAACAGACAGATCATTTCCCAAAACATCAAACTAAAAACCAAAACTCTGTCCTGTTCAATTTGCAAGTAAACTGCAAACACATGCATCTACTAACTGAACCACAGGACACATGCGGTTCCGCAGGAAACAGCAATAATGAAAAGATAATACGAATGTACTAATTAACTCTTCCTCCTGTTCCTCCCTCGCCTGCAGCACGACGTTCCACCAGGTAAGCATGCGTTCATCGTCATCAGTCAGCCGAAGGGCAACCTGATCTGGATATCGACGGAAGCGTCGGCCGGTGCCGCCACGAACGCCGCCCGGGACGAGAAGGAAAAGCACAAACCGCGCCTCCAGACCTGGAACGAGTGTGACAGTGTGCAGGTACGTTGAAAGGGGACCAAATGTCCCACCCAACTCTCTCTCTCTCTCTCGCTCTCTATTCGCGTGTTTATGTATAGTTGATCGTTCTCGATCAGAAACAGAACAAAAAATCGTACTAGCCGTAGCCTTTAGTAGCCACTCTTCAAAATTGCGAGCTAGAGAGTACTTTGTAGAGGCAGCCTTGCAAGTGGAAAACCGGAACCGAAACGTCGAACGGATGAGAGCGCAGTTTCCGCTTTGCGTCAGCGTCTCGTCTAGCATACGCCGCGAATAAACAAACATATACACAGCTACACGCACAACACGGCACCCGTTGGTGCTAGCACAAACATGCAAAACGATAAACACATAAAACCTTCCCACACACGCACACACCCACACACACAGACACATTAACTCGACCTTATTTTCCCTCACACATTCAATTTCCTTCCGAATACACCTTTGCCAATCCCCCCGGCGGTGCCGTCCTGCACACACCTCAGGTTTGATGACCTCATTTGCGCCTAAATCCCTTCGACCCGCATATATCCCTTTTAGCCGGCGCGCGCGCGCATATTATCAAAGGGAATCGATAGCACGAAAATAAAGTGGCAATGGGTAAATTGAAAAAAAAGGGAGCAATCCGTTGAGCATCCCGGTACACAGGAAAATTGCTCTGCTCTGCTTGACGTCTGGTCCGGTTCGTCCGGCCCGAGAGAGCGAAGGATAAACACACACGCACACACCGGCTTCGGCATCGGCGACCACAATGTGCCATTCCGTGTCCGTCCGGTGAGCACAACAATATTCACACAAGCGTACGCGTTGGTGCAGCCGTTCCCCCGTCCGAGAGGCTCTAATCCTTCTACTGGGCAAGGGGGGTTTGTGTCTATATCCCGGGAAGAGGAGGGATGAGAAAAAGGGGGGGGAAAGTAAGGCAAGTTCGCTTTCACAGCTGCCTCCCGCGGGCGGAATGTGTATGCAATCCATTTCGCATGATGTTTTCCACCATCCGCGCTCGGTTGTTTGGCACAATGCTACGTGAAAACTCTTGTGCAAAACACTCGCTGTGGGTCGAAAAAACGGGACAACCTTCTCATCCCATGCGGTCGGTGGTAGTGTCGTGAAAGTGTGAAAAAGTGTGACCACGCAAATAGCACGAATCGGTTTGGGGAAACCGATGGCTACGATCCGTGGCCGTATTTAAACAAACCCGATTGATACCTTCTCTCCATTGTGCATAGAGCGGGAGCAAATATACAAAGACACACACGCATGATGCTACTTTCCTGCACGGATGCAATTTGTGTGCATTGCGTTGCATCCGCTCGACACACGGACACGTTCTGTTCGAGGGTGGCTATTATTGCATTTTCATCCGCCCGGAAAATGCAACGCAAAACGGCGAACGGTGGACGGCAGCAGCTCGTCGCGCTGCTGGTTAAATTGCATAATGCATCCGGGCGAGAGGAAGCGTGCGCTGGTAGGGTGAGCAGAGCAATGTTTATGCAAACTCGTTTCCTGTTTTGTTTTCCCTTTTGTACGTTTTGTTTTTTTCACCCTTTCCTTCTTCTTTTGTATCCCTTTTGTGTTGTATTGGTGTTGTGAGGCAGGTGAACATGACGACACTCTGTGTGTTACACTTTCCTATTATTTTCTTTCCTTATTTCCTGCCTTTTTTGCATTGTGACTGTTGTCCTTGTTTGTGTTTATTTACATTCCCCTGCCGCTTCCGCTGCATTGTGCAGTTACTGTTTTTCTTACTAGAAAGACCACGGGACGAACACTCAATATCAACCTCCTTAATAAGATGAATATGAAAAGGATAAATCGCTTCAGTGAATGGGAAAAATAGGGCGCAAAACAAACCTTTACCTTCGTAGAAGGAAAGCGTTCCGGGAAAGGTAAAAAAAAGCAAACAAACAAAAATCCCTTACCCGTACCCATTTCCTTCCGGTTTCCGGGTGAACAAGACAAAAGCGGGGGCGATGCATTGTTTTACTTTGCGCCTAATGTTTCTCAGCTAAATGGCAGATAGGAAAACTCTTAAAGTGTAATTTGTTGTACATGGTTAAGTGAAAATCCAGGTGTGTGTGTGTGGCTTAATAATGGGGATAAAAAAAAAACAAAGGTACCTTCCTTTTAAAGGGTGAACCATTTATTACACAATGGGGCCCTTTCCGTTTTAAGTTCATAGGCTGCCTGTCAGCTGTTTGCATTGTATAGCAGTTTTCGAGCAGCTATCTAAGTGAGTATAATATACAGGTGGGCTTAACCTGCTGTGTATGTATTTAGAAGATTGATTTTTATCGTTGTTAGTCTGAATGAAGATTTTATGAGTGTTTTGTGTACTCATCAAGCCTCCAGAAAGCTTGTTTGAGCAAAAGTTTTTTCCCGGTCTGTCAAAAAGTGATGTTCAAATTTGATTTAAAAAACATGCTATGAGACCACCTGGACTACAAACACTTTGATTCTGGATACCAGATCTCTTTAATGCACCTTGGGGTAAATGTAAACAATACCGTGTTATGCCATTTTTTCGAGCAGGTACTCGAATCTAATGCTAGCTTTGAGGCTCGTAGGAATACCCAGTAGGACAAATCGGATTTAATTTATCCCTATCTTTCCGCTAAATTACCGGCAAATTTAAGAGTAATTTAATGGTAAATTAGTAGTCATTAATTTACCCATTCGAGCAGTTCTGATGTATCCTATTCCTTCCTCTATTTTATTTTATTTTCGGCCAAATTGTTAATAAATAACACGAAATGTATTATATTACAGTTTAATGGTACTATTTAACCATTTTCCTTAACTTATACAAACGATAACAATGTATTTTTTTTTATCAAACTCCACTTGAACAGCCGCTTCGCCCGGAGAAGGTGATGCACAATTAGCACTAATAAACGCAATTTGTCGGCTGATTTTTACATTTTACAGTTTTAAAACACACCGCCTACGTCTTCTTCTACTAAAAGATAATTAAAATAATACTCTTGTTGTTCTTTTTTACATCTTTTCACTGATAACAAACGATAACACTTCGTACCGCTAAATTGCTTGTAAATTACTGTTATGACAGACACAAAACTGCTCAAACGGGTAAATTAACAGAAGACTGTCTGATTGGGTAATCTAAACTGAATTGAACTGATTGCAGGCTAGTTTTTTTGTGCGGTTTCGTATGGAGTGTTTACATGAAGCGTTTACAGCCTCCAACTGTCAAACTTCATATAAAAAAACTGACTGAAATCGCAAAGGGCCCTAATGTCGGTCAATTTTCATTAAAAGGTGTGATTGATTTGTTGCTATTCTATCCTTAGAATGCAAAACGAAACCATATCCTGTTCGTATAATGGAAAAAGATTCTTATTTTGCCCTTTTAATTTTAACACTGGCTTTCCTTTTTTTGGGGGGGGGGGGAAAAGCCAAAGTCTGTCTAACAACTAACCAATAATAATTGGTGCAAAAAACACGAAATTTTGTGTCTCATAATATACAGAGATTATAAAAGTACAGAATTTGTATGCCTTTTCTTTTTCTTTTTGTTTTCAAATAAGCATGATGTTTGGCTTCGGTTAAATATGTCGCAAATACGGACTTTGCATCCCTTGTTTTGTTTATATCAAAAGATTGAAACGCCTTTTGTGATGGAAAGGATCCCGAAGCTCCTAAACCATCGAGCTTGTAACTCTCCTTAACCCGCAAAACAATTCTCTGTTCAAATAATAATGACAGCCTCTGAAGCTTTTGCCCTTCAACATAATCGCACAACTGATTAAATCGTTCGGCAATATATTCGGCCTGTCCAAAGAGCGAAACGATCACTTCCATTTGAACAAAAGAAAAGCTTCTACACACACCATCACCATCCACCACACCTTGCACCTGCCCAAAGCCACCACGAGGCACTCATTAATCAAGCGCATCTTGAACCGTCTTCCGGGCGCTTCATTTCGGCGCTTTAGTTCGTACCCAGTTCTGTACGATTTAAGCTCCACTGCTTTTGTTTTCTCTCCCTCTGCTCACAAACCACACACTTCCTCGCTCTATATCGTCTAAATTAAGGAGCTAGACGCGATAGAAAAATAAACACTCACTCCCACCCTGCGAACCAACCGAATGTGTTCGTCGTGCAATTGTTAGTGTGATGAGCAGAGGAAACCTTCCCTGACTAACCAGCAAACCGATAGGCGATATCCTACGGATGCTTCTCTCATTCACACACTCGATTCGTTTGCTTTGTTCGGAAGGCGCTATTTTCCCTTTGTTCGGGGTGTGGTCGTGGTGGTACGTTCCGGGATGGCACGTCATCGATTCACCACGGGCAATGGGGGGTTGGTTTTTGGAAGCGAAGAGCGAATGAAAGCAAATCAAACAAGCCTGCCGAAAGCCGCGCACCATTGATTAACCGTACCCGGTCCACCCGGACGGCTTACCAGCAACGAAAGACGCCTCTTCATTATTAGCTTCCGTTCCCGTCGGCACAGTCGACTTTCTGGTGTGGTGTGAGAGCGTGTGTGTGTGTTTCTGCTAAGTGGAGCTAAGGTTTATCGATGGTGAAGATTTGCTGGGAAATGAGAAACACACGCTCCACAAAACGATATTGCTGTTGATCTTTCGAACGCCTGTTTTTTTGTGCTAACCCACTCTTCCAAAAATAAAGTCTTTTTTTATCGAAAACCTTTTTGTTGCCGTGCTGTACAACCCGCCATGCCCTGCTTGGCACGCGAACTTCATATGTTCATCTAAAGGGTGATTGAAATGGAATGAATTTCTCTCCTCTTCCCACTTGTATATCAACTTTTCGCGATGAACATCATTGAACTGAGGCGTTCAACTCGAAACGCAAGTATTTAAAAGCCGGAGCCACGCTAATAACCAAATTAATCGAGCAAGGTAATGAAGTACTTAACATGACACACACACCTCCCAGTCACACTCTTATCTCGCCAATTGAACTCACACAACCATCTGCACGGGGTGTGATGGTTTCCCTATTTTTACTTTTCTCACCGTTTCCCGATCTGTGGGACAGTGGTAAAAAGACCCTAATTATCGGAAGCCTCAAAGCAATAAACATAATTGCATTTCAATTGCAGCAATTACGAACACCAACCAATGGACAGCTGTGCTGCTTCCCATGCTCTTCCCTGTGCCCTGTGCAAGGGAAGGGATACGTTAAATGAGCAAACGAAGCGTGGAAAAAGAGGCAAACGTACAAAAGAACGTTCCTTTTATCATGCGCCATGCGGTTTGCCATTGTCGAACAATTTACCACAAGTTTTGGAGAATATTCGAACAAGTGCGCTTGAGTTTAAAATTTCCACCTTTCCTTCTTGGTGGATATTGGCATTTATTTTTAGTTTTTTTTTTTTGTTGCCTTAAATCTCTTATTGCTTTTAAATTTAAGTTTCGATTCATTGTTTCAATCGTTTGTAATAACAAAAGTGGCTATACAACTCTCTTACTTTTGTCATTTTAAATTAGGACATTCGTTTAAAGTCATACGATCCACACCTTAAATCGAACTTCTAATGAATTAGTTTCATAACTTCTCATGCTGCGTTCAGTCTCATCCGAAACAAAAACTGCCAGTCTGATGCACTCTTTCTCTCTCTCTCTTATTGTGTACCTTCTTTTTGCCAATCAAAACGCACCATTCCGATCGATCGCAGCGCGCCTGCCAGAGCTTGACATGCGAAAACACGTCCGCAGCGCAATTGTGCACACGCTGAAAAACGTCTGTCAGCGGTTCTATTTGCCGCCTTCCCACACCGTGTGGCATACCAGCAATACATCAATGATACAGCCGGCTCGACAATTGGCTGATCGACGGCCTCCGTTCGGCCTCCCGAGAGCTGCCCGCTGCATTTTTACGCAGTGTTTAGCGCATTGCTGTGGCCGCGAGTGCTCGCGAAACCTAAGCCGGGTGGTCCCTTACCCATTCACATTCCACCGGATGACTTTCTATGCTGGCTCCGCACTTCAGAGGAAGCATAAAAGAGTGTGCAGGTGCAAAGGGAGCTGGATAAACAACTGCCCAAGCGCTGGAACGAATGGCGCCCAAAACTGTTCGCCGGCTCGCATGCAAAAACAAAAGATGGAATCATAAAGCGGGGGGGTGCGAGTATCGACACACGGTCTGTTAATGTGGGTCAGATCGGACATTGGCCGTTAGTGGGTAAACAGAAGCAGGGGGTAAAATCGGGGCCAATGACGAAAACATGCGAAACACCGTCGGTCACACAAGACGTTCTTGTGCTAAATCATGCAGGGAGGGTTACGGGTGGATTTACGCTCCACCTGCCGCGGACTGACTACTTCATTTTTAGCAGAGTTTAGCAATCATTTTGAAGCGAAAATCAGACGGGCAGGCAGCGTGCAATCGTTGCCACGATGGTGCTAGTGATTGAGGAATTTGCATGTTTTATGAGTAGTCCCTTGAACGGAGAGCATCAATAAGCAAGCCGTTGACCCGGAACCGTTTTACCCAGGATCGGCACGGTTCCAATTGTCTTGTGTTTCTTATACGTATTAACGTACTTTTATCGCTATTATTGATATCGAACCTAAAAACATAGAAATACTATAAAGAGTAAAATATGCCTTGTTTTATAATATTGTAGGGGAGAAATAAAATTAAACTTTGCTCAAAAAAATTTAATAGATTTTGAACGCATTTAAAATATTAAATTCTTTTCAATTAGTTTAATTTAAGTTATTGTAAAATATTGAAAATAGTTTTTGTACAATGAATTGACCAGAATCGTTCAAAACCTGGCACAAACGACTCTTTGCATACCTTCAGGCGCTTGTTAGGCGTCAGCAAGGACGCACTAACGCCATCTGTGAGATTAATTGCCCTTTTGTTGGTAAATCATGACAATGTTTAAAGAATGTCCATTCGCCTAACATTCCACTTCGGACACATTGTACTAAATTCTGCCCGGAAATAGATGCTTCTCGGCCCCAGGCCCCACAACTCATCCGCATCCCGCAACGCAAGCGGTTCGACCCACTGAAAATTCGAATTGCAAATGACCTTCAAATTGTTGCCCGTATTCCAGCCTCCTTCCTCGCATGAACGGAACGGATTGCAAATAATTTGCCCTGCGGACTAGTGGGCGAAAGCCCGGGGAGGGAACTGCAGCTTTGCATTTGCATGTTGCTCTGCTTAGATGATGACGACACTGCTGCTGCCGCTGCTGATGATGATGATGGTGTTGTCGGTGCACGGTGGATGCTGGTCACGATGGTATCATAACTGTTTCACGCCCTATAATCGGCTTTGCTAAAATATTCAGACCGGAAAACTCGGGCCGACCTTGTTTGCTACACGGCACACTGTGCGAAGTTGGCCAAAAAGTTTCGGGGAGGCGAGCATTTCTGCTAAATCGATACCAATACCCTGCCTACAAATATATATATTAAAAACGTGTATGGCCAAAAGGGTTTTGTAAAATGTGGTCCCCTACACCGTCTTCCTTCTTTTGTAGCGGGAAAGCGACCGAAAGTAGGTTTTTCAACGGGCGATAAATTATTTCTCGACCGATTTCGAAACCGGGTGGGTTTTATTTGCCAGCTCGTTAAACCAGTTGCACCGTCAACCCTGCAGCCGTGCACGAAAAAATAAAACCGAGTAAGTTTAGGGCAATAACGGGGCAAGAACGAAGGCACAACGTAAAAGTCTACCCACTGCCCATGGTAGATGTATGTGTTTATGTAGATATCAATATTTATCCGCTTGTGTGGAATTTGTAAAGGGATCGGCACCGTCATTATCCATGCACACACCACCTCCCCCTGGTGGTGGTGGTGGTGGTAAGGAAACGGGGTGGGAAAGAACCAGGCGCACTGGATGTGCACTGGTAGTGACATAAATTTATTATTCCGCATGTTGCACAGCACACCGGTTTCCTTACGAGAAAAGCTCAACCCCGTGCCACCGTGTGTGTGCATCGTTCTTTATGCTACCGGAGAACCGGACCACCGCCCCTCCCAAATGGGTGAACGGATTGAAAGATTATGATATATGCCATGAATATTTAAAGCGCTCCGGTACAGAATGCAGCTCGAAACGTGCCCTGAAGGGGGGAGACGTGTAACGACCCCACAGCTCATATACTACCCTTCCTGCTGTCCATTACCTGCAGCTGAGCAGCAGCTTCCGTTAGTGGCCGGAATGGCATCAAACTCCCATCAAACGAGTCCCCACCAGCAGGAGGTCCTAAAGGACAATAAAACAACATGCTGCTTGCTGCACCGTACTACTACTACTTTGTTGTGGCTTTTGGGGAAGGCCAGCAGGCACGCTGGATATTGGTTTCTAAATGGGAAAAAGTTACTCCCTCCCGTGAGAACAACGTTATACGCACGAAGCAAAATTCCTCATTACACTGTCCCTGGTTAGGAGGAGCATCGTGTTCAGAGCACCGAAAGTTTGAAATTATTATCGAACCCTCCGATGCTCAAGACGATTGGAAGGTCTTTCACATCCCCAAGAGCTTATCACTCTCTTTGTTTGCATTTTTATATCATTGTTTATGAGCTTCGGCGCACTTAGAAAAGGATTGGTAAAGATACATAATTCATCATCAGAGACAGACATATTTGATGGTAGTCTTTGCAGTTTCTTAGGGATAAATCCGACACAATAACAAACAATCATTTGTTTGAACATATTTTAAACAAATGAATACATCTTATCTAAATATTTAGCTAAAAAGCAATGAATAATACATTTTATCTGCTCCACAAAGGACCCGGAAATACCGAAGAAATTAAATGATTTAAATGAATTGGTCAAGGCAAATAAGTTTTGTTAACCTCTTTATCGAAACATAATCTTAATCTCTTCGATAATTTTCAATCGAATTTGATGCTTGAAGCATCATTTAAAGAGCTTTCTTTTCCTTAAACTGTCCACCAACGCTACCACTTGGCACAGACCAAGCGTGAAATGTTACCCTTGATGGATTTATTTCTTCTGCCTTTGCAGAGGGTGAAAAACAGTGCCCTAAACACAGACCACTTAAAATATCAATATTATCCTCCCACTTCCCAAGACCACCCAAGTGTCAAGTCAACTGATTTTTTGCTACTTATTTTGAAAAACAATAAAATAAGGGAAACAAGCTCCGAGCCAGTGCCGAACGGAAAAGAGAGAGAAAAAACACACCAGTGCGCAGCAAAAGTTTTGCTTGCCGGTCGTTAAATTTACGACTTTAGTGTTGCAGCACGAAACAATTGTACTGTTCGCCACGCGTTTGATATAACGTTTCGATGCTCGCAAGAATAGAGGATGGGCAAAAAAAGTTTTTTTCTTAGCATTTACTCAACCTTGCTCCCTTTTTTTCACTCCGAATCTGAAGGCACTGTATTTTATTACTTATCCTGACATTTGTAATACCAAACGACAGACAGCGCGGGCACAAAAAAGGGCATGACAGTTGTGCGAAACACCGCAGTAAACAGGATAATAAGCGTTCCGTTTTTGAAGCTTCATTTTGTTTTTTTTTTTGCTTCTTTTGTTCAATAATATCCTAAAATATTATTTCCATCCCTGAACACCACAATAAACACCTCGTCAACACATCTTACAGTAGAAAAAGTTGCAAAAAAAAATGCTCCAAAGCGTGATTGTTTTAAAACATTACAGCTAAGTAGCTACCCCTTTTGCATGTGCTGGCGCTTGAATTCGCCCTAAAGTATGCAAACAGCATTACACAATAGCTTAATAAAGGAATAATATACGCTTAAGCAGCTTTTTCTATTGGAATCGTCTGCCAAACAGAATACAATATACAAATGCACTACAATATACTCTTACATTTACACTCAAAACACTTTCATTGTTTCTTCACATACACTTCGTATCGCGTTTCTACATTAGAGTTTCAAACGTATAAAGGCGCGCGCGCGTGTGTGTAGTAGTGAGTTTCGTTTACAAGTGTATAGATAAGAGATGAATTGGATCCCTTCGCTACAATGAGTTGCTTAAATTTAAACATTCTCAACAGATCGAAACCATTTTGCGAAACAAACGGGCAGTAAATTTGTTAAATTTTTCATGTAAAAATTTGTTTGCTTTTTTGTTACACAATCTCGCCATTAAGGTTCTGTAACTTGAGCGCTGTGTAAATTGTATGTAATTATACTTTTTGTAATAATATGTATCCGAGACCGATGTTTCGTTCCAATTGTTTAAATGGCATAGTTTTAATATGAAAAATCTGCTCGTTTCCAACCCTACAAATTGGCATTCCATTTGGTGCATTTGGTTTAGAACCCTCAAACCCTCTCTCGTAATATCCGCCACAAAAGCATACATAACCTCACAATCAAGAAATAGTATAACACAAAAGCGGCCTCACATATGTAGCTACTTTGCGACAACATCCACGCCGCTGTTGCTGCTGCTATCGCTGCTACTGCCAGCGCTCCGTAGCGATGTCTTTGTATCTTTAGACCGTTTTTTACCCATTTTCCCTTGCGTTGTTTAGTTCGGTCCCACATCCGTGTTTTGATCGTTTTCATTGTCTGCGTCGTTTTGGCTCTGTTTTTATGTTTTTCTTTACCTATCTTTCTCTCTTTCTCGTTCTCTCTTTTTTCTCTTTGTGTACTTTTTTGTACTTACATATGATCATTCTCTTTCGAAACCGAACGCCAAAAAATAAAACCATCATCATCATCATCATCACCATCGCCACTGGTAACTTGCAATCAAAATAATGCAACACACCTGTGACGCCGCCACAAACAAAAAAAACCCGCCGCGGTTTTGACGCGGTAATTGCGTCACTGCTTTGCGCAACATGCCCAACACCGCCAAACAGGACAGCACGAATCCGAAGTGGAAATCAACGGTAATGTGTGTTTGTGTGTGTGTGTTTTTTTCTATTTTCGCAGTACTTCACAAACAGTTCTCGAAGACTGCGAAACGCTTTTTTTAATGTTCTACCCTTTTCTTCTTTTCTATCTTCACTTGCTGTGTTGCTTTTGTTTTCTCCGTTTATTTTTTTCCCCGCCTAGAAGCTGCTTTCTGTTTCGCTTAATCTTTTATTCCACCTTTTTCTGTTTGTTTTCTTGAAGGAAAAAAAGCATTTTAAGGCTTGCCCATCTTTCTCCTTAATGCAGACTGCAATTCTGCCTCGCTGTCTCACCCTGATTTTACACCTTGCAATCTATTGCTGAAAACTAAATTTTCTTCACCTTCACACTATCGGTGAATTTTCACTTCCATTATCTGCCTTGTTCCACTTCAAAACTTCAATTTTTACTATGAACACCAGTTTAGTGCTGGCGGCTTGTTAGATATTTCGCTGTCCCACTAGTTGCAAAAGCTTACCAAAAACCTAGCTTGTATCGTTCACATCACTAGTTGGCGTTACTGTGTATGACTCTTTGATCGTTAGAAACTTTTGCTAAAAGTTACCATTTTTCTTACTTTTTAAATGCACTTTCATTTTACCATCCAATTTTGCAAAATTTTCCCCGTGGTTGCTTTCGTTTGTGAGTTGGGAGCAAAATCAATTTAAATGGAAATTGAAACCATTTCGATGTGAACAACAACACAATTGGCGTAAATTATTGATTGATCCCAATATTCCAAACTCATAAATCCCTTTCTGTTTGATGTATTTCCTTAGAATTGTTCAATTACATTCGAGAATGCGAATAGAATCTAGTCAGAAGTTGTAATAGACAACATAGATCACAGCATGCTGTTTCATGTATAGCGAGTTTGGCTGTATCGAGCAGTTTAAAGGCTCAATCGTAAACTCCTGGTCACGGCACCAAAAATCCATTCCCAAGATTTACAGGAAAAAGTCTCCAATAGTCTAAACTGATTTACAATACCATTAACATAGATTGCAGCATGCTGTTCCATGTATAGCGACTTTGCTTGTATCGAGCAGTTTAAAAGCTCGATCATAAACTCCTGGTCACGGCACCAAAAGTCCATTCCCAAGATTAACAAAAAAGTTCCCAGTAGTCTAAACTGATTTACAATACCATTAAACATGAATGAAGATAGTTTAATTAGATTGTTGGTCGGTTTGAACTATAGCCAGCGCTATCTTCTTACGCAAATATTTACCATAACGTGCAAACACAACAGAAGGAATTGTTTTCTTCACTACCTGTGAAGTACTGCACCACGAAACCCATCAAATCCAGTCGAAGTACGTTCCATTTTTCATAATTGCTCCCGTTTTACAGCACAAGCTCGCCGGTGTTCTTTGTCTTCTCATACATATCGTACGCAGGTAGACGCGTACAGTGCCCGAACGCTTATGGCGCTCACGGCTCTTGGGACAGACAGCTTGTGGAGATGGTTATGAAAATTAAAAAATCACCATGTACGTCTTTTTTACCAGAGTGCACCGCCGCACCGTATTCGTCGGGAATGCTGATGAAGGCTAATTTATTTTACATTTCATCATACGTTCCTGTGCACTTGTACCTTGACGGCGGTGGCCAAGCTCCGGGTGCTTGTGTATCTCTATCTCTAGCAACAAGAAAAATGGTTCGTCGTTTGAAGCATGATGTTGGATGCTTCATCTTTCTTTCTTTTTTTTTGCTTTGGTTTTGACAAACGCGCATAAATCAACCTTTTGCCAAGTGCACCATCGTTTTGAAGCAGTTGATGGCTTTGATACCCACCACTACCACACACCACCGCCAACCGCATTCCCAACTCAACGCATATCTGTACATCGCATATTCCGGGCACAGGCAGCACAAGCGAACGGTATAAATAAAGTGCGCGGTAAAACCCGTCGCAGGTTCTCGGTGTGAGCGAAAACGTTAAATCGTCCGCCAGCAAAGCAATGGCGGCGACGACGACGACGACGACGACGGAGTGGTTTGTAATCTCACCGCGCTAACAAAAACCTTGCAGCAACAGCAGCAGATTGTGAGGAAGGAACACTTCCCACACCCTCTTTGACGAACGCTCTAGCAGCAGCTCCCTCTCGCGGCAAAACCGGACGCACCGCGAGACTCTCTGAGTCGCGACCGAGCCGTTGTCGTCCTCGTAAGCTGTCATGTTCAATTTCCCAATAGACCCTCTCTCCCACCGGTAGGAAGAGGGAAACACTCGTCTTTGGGTTCTTCTGCTTTCTTTCTTTTGCCTCGTCTATCTTCGGCTCTTCACCAAACTGTCGGAGTGACTGCCTGTTCCTGCTCCTCCTCCTCATGTGCGTGCAATTCTCTTATCTTTGCGTTCGTTTTTTATTCCTCCTGTCTTGTTCCTCTTATTCCGCCACCTCCTTCAATACGGAGGTAAACGGCCGTGCAGACAATATACCGTGAGTTGTCTAAGTATCCTTCTCTCACAGCTCTCCCTCCTCCCGTGTACTGGGAGACAAGGGAATAATGGTGACGGGCGAACGTGTCGGGTCTTATCTTATCTAACGCCGCTGCCGTTGTTGCAGTGCAGCTACACGAGCACACGATGTTAATACGCACCACCCTGCACCGATAGGGATCTCCTGCATCCTACGGGGAGACGCGTCCAAGGTAAGAGGAACTCATTTTTCACTGCGCCAGGGTGAACCATCCACCAGAGACTTGCGTGCGATGCAGCAGAAAGATGAAACCCCACACCCCGCCCTGTCTGTGTGTGTGTGTTGCGGTTCAACGTTCCGTTCGTTCCGACAAAGAATTAAATTGAATTAAAGCACAGCAATGTTGTTGTGCCTGCAGTCTTGTGCAAGGGGCAACACACACACACACACACACACATTTCGCAAATGAAAATTATTTCATTAACATTCCCGGCGGGCTTCAAGAATGTTTGAGTAGCCAGGCTGTGGTGCTTGATGTAAACATTCTTTGGAGATTCGTAAATTATGCAGGAGATGGAAAAATTAAATTACAATAAAAAAGAGTTTCACTTTGACCCTTTCGTTTGATGTAATCGTATGTTGGGTGTTTGCTCCACATTGCTCTAATATTGAGATCCTATTTCGAAAGTCGCGATTCACTTTATATATTATATATTAACAATGTAAGCTTACTACAAGCTTATTAGCTCCCTCTCGCGGCAAAAATGTATAAAAAGCAATTAGTCACCGTTTTTTTACACATTGAGATATTAAAAGCATCTCAAAATGCTATTCCTTTACCACTCTGAATGTCTATTTGTTGATTTGCGTACATATAACGACTACCAAGTTACAATCGTAGGTTATAACTTCCTTTTAGGTTACCATAACCAATTGACTCTTAACATAAACCTTCAACCCTGACTGATACTGATCCCTGTATATGCCCGTAATAATATCTTGATCATCTTAATCAAATTCCAAGGATCAATAAAAGGTTAAAAACTGCAAAAACATCAAATTTCGCTTCAAATGTTACATCGTCTATCGATTATGTTCCATTGGTCTGTAACTTTGCAGTAACCTTGACCCGAACCCTGGTTGCTTAGGACCGATACGGGGCTTCCCGTAGGTATCCCTGCAGCCCAAAAGGGATCGATCGAAATGGGCCATAATGTTCGGCGATAGCCTCGATTAAAAAGATTTATTTCGATCGGAAAAGAAGAGCAAAATAAGCCTCTCTGCTAGCCGCTTTCCACTATCCGTAGAATGCGTACCATTGGCGTTCTTAATCAAATTAATTGCACCATCTTGAACCTTTAGAAGCGTAAGAATTTGGACCCA
The DNA here is from genome assembly GCA_000349065.1 of Anopheles quadriannulatus. Lineage (NCBI taxonomy): Eukaryota > Metazoa > Arthropoda > Insecta > Diptera > Culicidae > Anopheles > Anopheles quadriannulatus. Next base: position 652,960 of record KB667445.1, read on the forward strand.
TCTCTTACATCTGCCCCCGCTTCGTATAGGAATCTGTTGCGATACCATAATCCTTAGAATTGGACTATTCTCAATTGTCGTTAGATGGAGCTACTTTTAAGTCCACTTCTTCGAAATAGTTTTTTTTCCTTCTTCCAGGAAAATCTGGGAAAATCCATTCCCTGGATTTGTGCCATTATAATATGCTGTCCCTTCAGACACTATGGACCGACCGACAGTTCCTGGATGGTTGTGGTTTTCGGGATACTACTATTGCTCCGGCTGTATGCGTGCAACAGCAGTTCCCTCACTCATTCCACAACCAATGCTAGTAACATAAAATTAAACCCAGCACACCCGCACACTTTATTAGGAAATAATTGAGAACGGTCGAAACGCAGACCGACTGTGTGGAATAGTAACCAAACCGGCGTAACAAAAAAAAACCCAATCCCCTCTAGAGCGTGGCATTAATCACTACGTGAACGATCCCACCTTGAACCATACGTAAGGCGCCCCCTGTCGGAATCCTTCTCAATCACGGAGGTCCGCCCTCTGCGCAGTAAATTGGCTGCCACCGTTCCAGAAAGGGATTTAGGCGCACCGTACGCTCCTCTACCTCCTCAATGCTCTGTTTTATGTACCCACGCTATTCCCTCCCCCCGGTTACGAACAACAGCTCATTTAATTTAATCAGCTCAAATCGGTTGATCCATGGGAAAAGCTGCAGGAGAAGCAAGTCTGGTACGAACCTATCCATCTTCAACCCGGTACCGGCGTTACCGGCGTGCGTTGAAGAGATTCGGCGAAAACAGGCATACAAGACTTGTCCGTAAGAGCAACGAACGCAAACTGGCTGGCAACAACGGGGTGATACATTTTCATACATTATTCATTTTCATTTTCCCGCGCCCCTGGCAGGTGAGAAGGACCAGGAGGCGGTGCGTTACTCACCGAAGTAATCAGGCGGCGTTCGAAGTTCGTGATCGGCGGCCGAATGCGCTTTGTTGCTGCTACGTTTTGCTAAGATAAGGCGAAGAGCAGATCAAGCGCAGCGTACGTGAATCGCAATAATGCTACGATACACGCGTAAATCTCACGAAACGGGGCAGAAAACGTAATGATTCAGGGGTCCCAGTGAGCCCGTAATTTGATTTCTGTACCTACACACCGTACCTCTACTAAATGGAGCACCAATTTCAATGGAGCAACTTGAGCCGATGGGAAACGATCCAACTTTACGAGATGTTAATCCCGAGCGATTGGGTTTAAAGTTTTTCAATAATTGTTCGATAGAGCTACAGGGTTTAACTTATTGGAAGTGTATGAAGCAAAAAGTGGTAAAAGCTTCTAAAAAATAAACCGGAGCATTGTTTGGCTGATTAAGAAACTAATCCTAAATCCTAAACTGATACTAGTAGCATTTAACATAAGGCATACAGGGTTTCTCCCAAGGTTTTTTGGGTTTTTCCCGAAAAAATTTGGGTCCTTCCATGTTTGTTTGGTAAATTACCACGATTTTTTCCTATTTTTTAGTTCACTTGTATTAATGTCCAATCATACAATACCAATAAATCGTGGGAACAAACCAAAAATCCATCGGATACGATGAATAAATCGTGAGACCAGTCCAAACAATTACGGGATCAAATCGATAAATTTTGAGAAACCCTATATTTTTATTTTACAACAGCCATTCTTTACATACAGTCTGTTCCCAAGTTACGCGGTTCTCGAGTTACTCGGATTCGAAGATACGCGGTTTTCTAAATTTGACAGATCAAACATCAAATCAATATAATTTACTTCAAGAACTGTCCAATGCAGTATAAATTGCATTTTTGTTAATAAATTTAATCCACTTAAAAGCCAATATAATCACAATGTTTGGCACAAATCGTATCAAATAAGTGATAACGTGAATATAAGTACAAAATCAATAAAAATTACCGAGTAATCAATTGTATTTTTGCAAAAAAAAACCGCGAAATTCGACTTACACGGATATTCGAGTTACTCAGATTTCTCAGGCACGCCCAAACTGCGTAACTCGGGAGCAGGCTGTATTTATAATTAAAAAGTTTAGATTTGAATGCGAATGAAACGCACAATCAGCGCCGTTGACGTAGCTCCTCACTTTTCCCAGAATAGATGTTTTCCTTCGGCACACCAACGACACAGCGTTGATGAGCAATTGTTCAACGTTGGCGACAACACTTGCGTGCGCTGATCTAAAAATACATATGTATGCACCAACGAACCTATGTGTGGCTGGGTAAATGTAAAGAAAGTCCCATCCCAACGCTGAAAAAGACAAACCCAAACCATCAACCCAAAAACCAAACCAAAAAAAAACCCAAAATCTAACTGGTCTGCCTTTTTCTCCACCTAAATTCAGCAACACTTTGCGTTTGCGTTTGCTTTTCTGATTATGTGAATTTTTCACCTCCTGTCGCTGCCTCCGACAGCCGAACCCACACCCCACACCCAACCGAAAAACGAAAAAAAGAATCTGTACGGTACTTTGTCTCGAGGGAAATTGAAGCGATTTCCCTTTCATTCCTTTCGTTAGCCACTCCTCCGCACGATTTCCCGTCGGAGCTTGTTGATCTTTTCTCTCCTCGTTTGGCTTGCCATTCCCTCTCTCTCTCACACACACTCTCTTTTTCTGCACATTTCGACTGGTGGCAGGATTAGTAAAAAAAAAGGGGGAAAGAAGAACATGGAACTCCGAAGACGCATCGGAAGGAACGCCAAAAAAGCACAAGCGGATCACCAGATGTGAATTCTTCTGTTTGTGTTTGAGCTTCGGCTTTAATTTCGTTGGAATCGGGGGGCATTCTCTTCCCTTACCACGCTCTTCCTCTTATTAAATTCCTTCATATTTGCTATATCACTTGTCTCCTGGGCGCGGAAACCTAAGAGGAGCAGTCCTCTAATACGCACTTCCCACCCTCTCTCGCTCTCTGTATTTTGGTGAAGGTTTTAAGAGCTAATTTCAGTTTTATACGCTTTCCAATTGAAGCTGCTTGCTTGGTTGGTGTAAAAACTCCAAGCCCAAAAAACGACTACCAAAAAAATGGGAACGCCTCGAACCGATGTCAAACTTTAAGCAGTACTTAGGACCAAGTTACAACGTTAGCAAAGGGAGGGCCGGGTGGACTATTTGTTGCGAAAACCAAACCCCTATCACACTTGCAGGCCCGCTTCAACTGGCCGGGTCCCGGCGTCCCCGGGTCCCGCTGTCACTCCGGTCTCGCTTTCGAACTTTCGAATGAAACGGGATAATTTATGCAGGTCGCCCAACAAAGTTTGTCTGTGTGTGTGTGTGTGTGTGTGTGTGTGTGTGTGTGTGTGTGTGTGTGTGTGTGTGTGTGTGTGTGTGTGTGTGTGTGTGTCCGTCCCGTGAGAGGGATTCCTTCTTGTTTTTTGGGGTGTATTTTTCTGGGCTTTGTTGTTGGTGCTTTTTTGTGTTCGCTGTTCATCTACTTAGATTGTGGTATGAGTTAGCAGGAGTTAATCTTTCCCACACACACACACACACCCCACCACAACCTCAAAAACGCACGTTTCGCCAATCCAATTTGATCCTTATTTTAATGAAGCAAATAATCTAGAATCAGATAAGGTGTTGCGGGGCTGCATGGGAAGGATGGGGGCCTATTTTAGACAACGAAGATTGAAATAGTTTTGCAATAGGCTTAAATCCCTGCAGGGAGTCATCAAAATTGATGATGCAGCTAGATTTAATTTTAATTATGTCGACAGCTTTTCAAATTGATTCACCCTCCTGCCCATAGCTTTGACAGGAGGGGCGTCGTCGGACTCATTGGTTCGTGGTAGGGTCCAACAACTGGATATTGGAATTGGGATGACAGTGTTAATATATTGGTATCAGCAGCTATATGTTTTCCCTGATACTACTAGATACTTTCAGTCTATAACCCTATGTAAAGTTGGCAACATCTCGTTTTGGAGCATTAGGCAACAACCATCTTCTATGAACTAGTCGTGAATTGAAGTCGTCAAGTTCTTCAGAATGAGTTGAATATTGGAATATATTAATCAGGTAAGATGACTATTCTGAAATCAAAAATGCACAAAAAGGGTTTTGTATTCTCGCGAGACTTCCCGCAATCAATCTTAAACAGAGAGAGAGACAGGGAAAAGTATATTTTGGTATCTTCAAAAAGAACCCAACTTCAAATTCAATTATTCGCACCAACAACAAATACATTTCAGCACAAATCATTCTAACCCATCTCCGGCAGGACTTCTGCCACAATTCCAACGAATCTTTGAAGTTCCTAGAAACACACACTGCCACCATCGCCTCCTTTGCCTGTGCAAGCCGTCACCCCTCTTTCAATGTCAATCAAATGAAGCGTAAATTAATGAAACGTGAAACAAGATTTTCCTCACACTACTGTGTCCTTCCGTCCGACGACGAGCCGAACGAGTGTGGGGGATACATTCAACACTTGCGTGTAGTTATTTGCTCGCAACATTGTAGTGCTGTGGAGTGTCGTTGTAGCGCAAAGCATAGAAGAAGAAGAAAAAACACTCTGCTTCAACCACTTTTCCCAACCACGACGGTTCAAACCACGACGGACTCCTCCAACGGTGACAACACATCTAGCGGTTGGAAGCGGGCGCGTGTGACATAATGCTCATTAAAATTGTAAATTCACTGGTGCTGCTGCTGATGCTGCTTCGTCCTCTACCCGAGAACAACACCACCAGCGGGGGAAGGTGGTACTGTTGAACCTACGAACCTGCGGGGGAAGGTGGCACTGTTGAACCTATCCTAAGAGCGTTGCATTCCCCACACACACACAAGAGACATTTTGCGCTCTGTCTATCGCCTCTTGAGCTAGTGTTAGAAAGGAAATATGGCCTAGAGGAACGGAACACGAAAGAGGCCCATGTTTTGTCAAACAGGCAGAGCCTACTCTGTTATGGTTTGGCAGCTCATGCGTCCGCGGTTCATTAAAGCCGCTTGAAAGATGTCGCTCGTCGCTCCACAACATTAATCCACCAACCAAACTTTGCATATTACCCCACCGAGGCAGGATTCGCAACTGCTGTGTCTCTAGGAAGCTAATGCGACGAGAGCTTCATTACCGGTATCGCTTCTACTCAGAACTCCATTCTTGCTGGCGAATCAAATGGGGACTTTTCGGAAAAGACAGTTTGTAAACCCCTTTGGACCTCAAATGATGATGAGCTTAATTGTACCACATCATTGTAAAAAGCGCGAATTGTAAAGCGTCATCACAGAAGACTCTTCCCTGCTTTTAGGTTTCTCTTTTTTACGATCGCATTGAAAACCGATTTCCAGTGAATGTGGCGAGCTGCTTTTAAAAAGCAATCCTTCCACGTCTACCAGTGTTATAGTGTTTTTACGAGCAGAGAAGGGGATGGGGTTGAGGCTAAATCGCCATCTAAAAATGGGGGATTTTGATATCACTTCACAGCCAACAAAGAGGAGAGAAGGCGCTGGTGGTGCTGGGCTGATTCTTTGTAGCGTCGTAGTGCAGGGGAACGCAACAGTAAAGTGTGATTCCATTGACCGACTCTGCTTTTGTACTTTGGTGCTGAGAGAGAGAGAGAGAGAGAGAGAGAGAGAGAGAGAGAGAGAGCTCTTCAGGCTGTCAGGTTATGACCGCGACAATAAAGAGGAAATGACACCGTCTGTCAGCGCCCCGAGTGAGCTGCTTGGATGGTTGTGTTGCAGGTTCCCTTGCTTCCCTTTGCTTTGTCAACTTGTGCTTCGCTGCAAATCTTGGAGCGTTGGGTTGGTGCTGCAAGACACAATAAAACCGAACATTGTAAAAATCAGCACCACCATCCTCAGGGGATGAATGGAATCAATCGATAAAAAAATCCATCTCACTCTCATCACCTTGCCAAGCTTCACCAATGTCCAAAGGCGTCGGAATTCAGGGCACGCTCTCGGTGCACTCCCCAGAGCCTTCCAGAAAGAGCAGTTTTTATTAGTTATTATCGGCTTTTCATTATATCCTGTCAGCCAGCCCAGAGTGAGTGAATTCGCGAGGACACATTCGCTTCACAACACAGCGCTATCTCGGGCATCAATATAACTTTTGACGATAGATTCCTCCAGCGTCAATCCACACCAACTCCCCAGAGTGTGCTCTTCCCAACAGTCGCTGGTAGTCGGGGCCCTTTTGGGACATTGCGGGACATTTTCTCGCGGGCCACACACACACACACTCGAGGGATCGTAAATAATGGCAATAAATTCAAGCTTCGGCCTACGGCCTTCAGCTATCATCGCTCGACCCGGAGCCACGGATGACGGATGGCGAACGTGTTTCACGTCGGGTAAAGGGACGCTTTATCATTTCCAGGAATAGATTTATATGGATGCATCAAGCAATCAATAGCACCAGCAGAGTGCAGAGTCCACCACAAACATTGGCACGATGCTGCGTGTACGGTGAGCAATGTGGAGAGCAAATACTCCAAGCACCGGGCACTCAACAACTTGCTACAGGCAAATGGGGAGTGTATGTGTGTCCAACTCTTCAACCAGTTGGCAAAGGTGCTTTGATCTTTGAACAACCTAAAGCACTGTTGCCAGTGTCCGATAATCGAACAGGAGGGACACAAAGTTCAAACGCCACATTGAAGCTCCTGAACCGTACCTCTATCACCATACTCTTGGTCCCGGATCTATCGACCCTTCTTACTCGCCAATTAATTGTATTGTATTCTATTGCTCGCCTGTGTCTGTTAATTAACCGAACACACATGGCAACCACATGTCACACGGTACGGAAACGACGGATCCCCCTTTTAAGGATAAATAATAGAAACGACAGACAACCGAAGGGGGCAAAGGTTTGTGCGTACGGAGAGACAGCCGGAGAGATTGTTGAATCTACAACCGGCTGTCTTCTGTCGGAAATACATTCCAATGAGCCTAACACAATCGAATTGTAACGTTGACAGGATGCATGATAGTTACTTACCACAATTGTCCTCCTTTACAATATCTGTCCCTCTGTAATGTGCTTAGTGGTGGCTAGGCTCCTTTTCACACCTTTTCTGTTCTATGCTCTGTAGTGTTTAAGCTTCGGGAAGAGTACTGGAGTTTGAAGATGTCTGCAAAGATCAATAGAATTGTGGTTCTGTTCACTAAATGCGGTAATGGAGGAAAGTTGGAATTGAAACTAATAAAAAATCACATTGGAATTGGCCAACTGAAGAATTGGAGATAAAGAATGCCTACTAGGATCCAAAATTACATTCGTTCCAGTGACTTCTGCTACCACCCGTGCCTACTTGGTTCTGTAGAAAATAGTGTAATAGCGTTCCTGCACTCAATCAAACCCCTCTCCAACCTACCCCAATGCAATGTGTTTGATTTCTGGGTTAATTGCTAGCCAGTCCCCAGTACCTTCCTTCTCCACTAGAGTCACGAAGAGCTAGTCTTCTTTTCTACGTTCATTAGATGTTTTCGATATTGCGGTTGGTAGTGTTTCCGTCAGTCCACCTTTTTTACTAAAGCACTTAGAACGATAGCGTTTAGCTCTCTCTCTCTCCTTTTTTCTCACTCTCATTCACTCTCGTAAGCTATGCCATCTCTTGCTCGCTCTCGCTCTCTCTCGCTCTCTCTCACTACTTTTCTATCACGTTCGTAAGCGCGACTCCTGTCAAACTAGTTTAGAGTAGAGATTGGCGCGCCGTGAGTTCGTCGTCGAAACTCAGCCAGCAAAATTTCTAACGCGGGCTTGCTTGGCCTGTTTCGGTACATTACACACTCTTCACACACAGGACTACATTACCGTGTACGATGGGTATACGACACGCGATCCGATCATACTGAAGATATGCGGCGGCGGCCAGGCAATCCCGCAGGCCATCTCGAGCGGTCCGGAGCTGCTGGTCGAGTTTACCACCTCGCCGTACGGTACGTTCAACACGCCGCAAACCAGCGGCCACTCGCTGCACGGCTTCCAGCTTGAGGTAAGTGTTCAAAGTCCTTGTTACTCTGTATGTCCCAATGTTACCTCCACTTCATTCCCTTTCCAGGTGTCGGTACGCTTCGTCGACATCCAGACACCGACGTACGCGAAAAGCAAGCGTATCTGCGAGTTCTGGCTGCGAGGCACCGGTCACGGGGTGCTGCAGAATCCGCTACACTCGCTAGCGCCCAACACAACCTGCCTGTACCATCTGCAAGTAAGTGAGACATTAGGAAAGCTCATCACCATCAACTCTTCAATACCTTCCACTCTTCGCCAGGGCACGGAGGCACGCGCAATCGATGCGATCAACATACCGCGCCGATCGGGCGCCCTGTCCACCTCGCCGACCCGCTTCAAGGTGTGGATCTCGGTGCTGAAGTTCGAGCTGGCGCCCGAGTTCGGCGCTACCGAGGAGCAGATGCTCCAGTACCAGACGAAGGAGGACTGCAGCGGCATGCTGCGCATCTGGGACGGGCCACTGCGCGAGGTGCCCAACTGTAAGGATGTCAGCTGGTACGTGGTTTCGGTCGATGGTTTTCACATGTTCAGAAGAATTTAACTCCTCAAATGACACTCTCACACAGTCTCACCACCGACAAGGATGGAACGCAGCGGAGCAGCGTACGGTTCGGTGCCAACACGACCAACATCATCGCTCGGTACTGTCGCGGTTCGGTGCCTCGGTCGTGCGACCACGGCATCCTTAATATGAGCAGCTCGCGGCCCTGCACCCTGTCGGAGAGTTACGTCTCCAGCAGTGACTTTGTGACGCTCGAGCTGAAGACGTCCGACTCGACCGTGCTGCGGCCGCTCCAGTTTGCGCTGCGGTACGAGTTTGTCGATCTGCTGCAGGACGGGACGGCGATCGGTGGGGAGAATGAGTGCCACCGGCGCTTTGCCAGCAGCCAGATGGAGCGGAAAGGACCGCACCCGGTACGGAGTGTGCGGAACATCTTCCTGTTTGGACGGGGCGGTGCCAAACACCTGCAGTGAGTATTTTTCCCACTGATTCTGAGGTTTGAAAACTGATTTCCCAAGTACCCCTGCAATCCACGGCACACATCAGGAGAGACTGATTCTGAACACAGTACTGGAAGTGAATTTGATCCTAAACCTATACTAGTTTTGGGAATGTTTCTGAACTCTTGTCGGTCCGGAAATCGATCCTGCACCTATACAGGTCCTGAAACCATATTGGCCCTGCGTCCTGAATCCCAATCCCGATCCTAGGCCGGAGCCTGGAACTGATACCGGACCAATATCGGTCCTGGAACTAATCCTGACTCCATACCAGTCCATGAACCGATTCTTACCCCGTGTCGGATTTGGAAGAGATCTGAAACTCATACCGGAACTGGAACTGATACTGAACCTAATCCGATCCTGGAAGCGATCCTGACTCAATACTGAGATACGAACTGACCACAAACCAGCTATTGTCCCAGAGCTGTTCATAATCCGAAATCAGTCCTGGAACTAATTCTGAACACATGCCATTTCTGCAACTAGTTGCCATCCATACCAGATTCCAAACATTCATAATGGAGTTGGAATTGATACTGAACCCAAACCGGTTCTGGAACCGACCCTGATCCCATACGGGTTTGGGAACTGACCTTGAGCCAGTATCAGCCTTGGATCCTCAACCAATACCGATTTGGGATCTGATCCTAAGCCCATACTAGTACTGGAAGTAAGCCCAAACCCATACCGGTACTGGAATTGATACTAGATCATATACTAGATACCAAAATCCATATCTATCCTGAAACCTATCCCGATTCTCAACAGGTACTATGGTAGGTCCTGAACCGATATCAATCCTGGCGGTTCTTAACCAATACCAGTCTTGAAACGGATTCTGAGCAAGTACCGGTCTTGAAACTGCTCCTGAAACGAATACCACTCCTGCAATTTATCCTGCACCTATACAGGTCCTGAAGCCATGTTGGCCCTGCAAATGATCCTATTCGTCCTGAATTCCAATCCCGATCCTGGTCCAGAGCCTGGAACCAATATCCAATATCGGTCCTGGAACTAAACCAGACTTTATACCAATCCAGGAACCGATTCCTACCCTGTGTCTGATTTGGAATAGATCTCGAACCCATACCGGAACTGTCGTAGAGCTGTTCATAATCCGATATCAGTCCTGAAACTAATTCTCAACACATGCCATTTCTGGAACTAGTTGCCAATCTATACCAGATTCCAAACATTCATACTGGAGTTCACATTGATACTGAACCCAAACCGGTTCTGGAACCGACCCTGATCCCATAACGGTTTTGGAACTGACCATGAGCCAGTATCAGCCTTGGATCCTTAACCAATACCGATTTGGGATCTGATCCTAAGCCCATACTAGTCCTGAAGTAAGCCCAAACCCATACCGGCTCTGGAATAAATACCATCCTGAATCCCATCCTGTTTCCGTACAGGTCCTGGAGTAGGTCTTGATCCCATATCATTCCTGGCGCTGGTCCTTAACCAATACCAGTCTTGAAACAGATCCTGAGCCAGTACCGGTCCTGAAAGTGCTCCTGACACCATACCGCTAATAGAACAGATCCCGAACTCATATCGATTCTGGAACTGCTACCATACAGGTCCTAGAACTAGAATTCATTTCAGTTTTGGAACTGGTCCTTTATCTACACTGGTGTGAGAACTCAAACCGGTAATATAACTGAACCCGAACCCATTCCAGTCCTGGATCTGATCCCGTACCCATACCTGTACAAGTACTGATTAGTGTTGGGAGATTCAGGATTCGGAAGATTCGAAGATTCAATCCCTAAAAAGATTCGATCGGATGAGATCCCGTTTGTAGGATTTGAATCCCTTAAAGATTCCTTTGCGATTGGGATTTGATTGCGATTCGTTTGGGACTCGAAAGATTGGGATTAGGATTGGGATTGCAAATCGATTGGGATTCTGATTGGGTTTGCGATGGGGATTCTGATTGCGATTGGGATTCTGATCGCGATTTCGAGAACCCCGCTAACCTCGGGGACCTGTAAGTACTGAAAAGTAAAACAGACCGACCTCTAATTCCAACTTTAACTAATTCTTTAACTGATCCTGAACCAATACTGCTTCTGCAACTGATCGTGACTTTATACCAGTCGTAAACTGTATAACCATATCAATCCTGATACTAGTCCTGGAGCTATACCATGGAACTACACCTGAACCAATACCGGTTCTGGAACTGGTTCTAAACCCAAAGCAATCGTGGAATTGATTTTGAACCAACATCGGACTGGAAACTGCTATCTTTTTCATTCCCGTCCAAAACCAACTAACTAACGCGCCTTACTCCTTACTAAAATGTTGTGTATCTGGAAGATCTTGGCACTAAAATAGCGCCTTTTTTACTTTCAGCTGCATCTATCGCTTCGAGGCCCAGCGCGGTGAACGGGTGCGGATCGAAATCAACCGTGCAATGACCGGCAACCGTACGTGCGATTCGCGCGTCGATCCGGACACGGGCCGCTCGTACTGCTTCGGCGACAGTACGGCACGGGTCGAGATCTTCGAACGTCCCTGGCACGAGTCGATCCTGTTCCCGCGCGGCTGCATCTGCAACTCGACCAACAACTCCTACCTGCCGATCGTGTTCACGTCCACCGGGCGGGAGGTGGAGATCCACTTCACCGCCGCCAACATGACCAACGAGGACGATCCGGACACGCTCAGCTTCGAGGCGTCGTACGAGTTCGTGAAGGGTCCGATGATGTGCAAGGACGTGCGGCGCAAGAACGCCATCACCGGTGTGGTGACACTCTCGTCGGGCGATGTAAGTGTATTGAGGTCTAGAAATAGCGAACGTTTGAGTGTAGCGCTCTTTTCAATCTTTCCCAGATTGAGTGTCGCAATCGACCCTGGTTGATAGAGCCATCGTACGATCGGTACCTCTACATCCGCCTCAAAGGGCTGTTTCTGCGCAAGTTTAACCCAGCAACACCGCTCGCGTACAACGCGAGCTTCAGTGCGGTAACGCCGATCCGCTGCTACACAAAATCGCGCGTCATCATTACGAACGGTGAGGGCATCTCGGTAACGGCCTGTCCACTGCCCGAGGAGACCAAACACCGGCACGTGGTGGAGGTGTTCAGTGCCGGCTGGGGCCGTAAGCACCCCTTCTTCGGGGCGGAAGCATCGCGCGTCGTTTCGGTCGAGTTTCTCAACCCGGACGAGGGTGGCCACTATGCGTTCAGCTGGCTCGAGCTAACGAAACGTCCGTCGGCAAATTATGGTGAGCGTGAATGGGGCGCACCAAAGGGCCGGTTCAAGGCGAATGTTAACAAATGTTGTTTCTTTCTTTTTTAGCTCTAGTGCAAGAGGAGTGTCCGTATCTTTGTCCGGATCTGAACGCGTGCGTCAACGCTTCCATCTGGTGCGACGGCATCGAGCAGTGCCCGTCCGGTGAGGACGAAGCGTTTACGCACTGTTCGGCACTGTTGCGTCTGCCGGCCGAGCTGCTGGCAGGGCTGAGCGTCCTGCTGCTGGTGCTTTGCTGCGGATTGTTTGGCTATCTGTACAGGTATTGCAATAATAATTAAATTTTCAAGAAGTTTCATCAACACATTTAATTACTGTGCACACTTTCAGAAAAATCAAACGCAACTGCCGGCGGACGAGCGTGCTGCAGACGCGCCTCAAATCCCTCAGCTCGATGGATACGGCCGTGTTCGAGGACAAGGAGGTGATTTGCTGACAAAGCGACAATTCTGTACGGTACGTGGAGATTGACCGCGTCACCACGGTCTGACCGCGTCATCGACCAGCGCCAGGCCGAAACCGTACAGAATTGTCTTCCCAGCGAGCACGCAAGGCGACGAACGACGCACGACAGCAACAGCATGCCAAACGAGCGCCAACCGGGCGACGACACTAACCAGTGAGCAGCAGCAGCAGCAGGAACATGATGGACTGAGCAATAATAGCGGCAAAGTTTCGTGTACTTCTTTTCTACTCTCGACTCTCCTTGCGGCGAGGGCGATGGAGCGGTAAAGCGCCCTCTAGGAGGAAAACTAAGAGAGCAGGCAGTTAAGAGAGTCTACTAAGCAAAGGGCAAACTTACCCCCGATAAAAAAAAAACTTCACTTACACTTTAGCGATATTGTAGTAGCGAACATGTTAGCGCGAAAATCTAAATCACATTCACACTCAAACACTAGGAACAAATAAGGCAAACTGGGTGCGTGGGGCCTCCCACGAAGGACCCCCTTCGGTACCTTGTTCGCCATTCTAATTTTACGACGTTTTACTCTAGCGATCGATTGTAGAAGGGCAGCTTCCGCTGCATGAGATAGAAACTGGGTAAGAGTGGGAGCGCCAAAATGTGAGAATGTGAGAAAGATGGCGAGGGGAATAGAAGAAGAAGAGATCTCTCTTGGCCGGGGAGGTCCGATTCAACGCTACTACTACTGTACTACGTTTTAGTATTACTTCTAGTGAAACCAGTACAATTATTACAATACTATTAAGTTGATAATTGAATTGGTCGTGGAAATGCGAGGGCCAAGCGTTGTGCTGTTAGATGATCGTCGATGATGTTAGGCTAAAAGACCCTTCCAGAAAGGTCAGAAAGTAGAAATCAAAAGTGAATCGAGAGCAAGCGAATGATGATTCGTTTTATTTGACGCTGCTTTTACTTTGAAACATTAATTGCTTTTTCTCTCTTATTGTTTACCAAACAACACAGAGAAATTCCCATACTTTTGTTAATAAGAGCGAAATATCTATTATTACCATCAACAACACACACACACGCAGCGTTTGCAGAGCTTTTAAGAGAGCGAAACTATCAAAAAAAAAACAAAGAAAAGCAAGGGACGTGGACTTTTATGCCTCAATTCTATGGAGCATTCGTCACACGGGAGAAGCAAAAGAAAAGGAAAGGGAGCTGGGAAATAGTATTATTAGCGAAGAGATGTGGGAAAGATGGGTAGAGTTTATCTAGCAAAAAAAAAAGTTGGTTACGAAAGTGTAAAAACACGACCGCCAGCGGGCATCCCCGTTCGGCGTAAGGTTATTATGATGTGGACCGTTGTTCATTATTAATTGAATTGAAATTGAATTGCATGTTACACAGCGCGGTTGGAAATGGTAAAATGTAACTTCCGTGTTTTTCTTCCAACAAAAAAAGCGAGAGGAGAAAGAGAGAGAGAGAGAAGGTTAAAGGAAATTGGAAAAGAATTAAATAGAGAGGAAAGGAGGGAGAGAGAGAGAATATTAAACAAATGATTAAATCAAACAATTTAAAGCAAAAAGACGAAAATACTGAACTCTGGATGGTATTGTGGATGGTAGTGAGTGGAATTTTAAAATATTAAAACTTAAAGCAAAATTAATACAAAGAAAGTATAGGAACTAATTAACGCAGTCGCAGATTAGAAAAAAAAACTGAAGAACAGAAAACAAAAAAAAACACTTCTCCTTCTCCTCTGTTCTGTGAAGGAAAAAGGGGGATTCGTGTTAGAAGAAACTTAAAGTTTGCTAATGCAAAAACCCGTTCAAGATCAAAAACATTCCAAATAATATTTATGTAACAGCAGAGTATAAAAAAGAGCAGTTTCACAATTAATAGATCTGTTAAAAAGGGGCGATGAGGACTCTCGACGACCACTTGCCCCCGTAGAAAGAGAAAAATAGAGTTTGATTAATGGTAACAAAGGTTTGGTGAGTGTATGTGTGTGCGTGTGCGTCTGTCTCACAACGAAAAACACTAAACCACGGACCAAAAAAAATACTAATCGCTATTAAACAAAAATAACAAAATTGGCTTACAAACGCCATCGTAGGAAGGAAGTGGGAATACCACAGGTGTGTAACGGATGCTGTACATATACAAGTGAGTGAGTGATAAGGGACGGATATAATGTCGGAAATGGTGTGGTAAATGCACACCGATTATTCGTTTTACTTTATTTACTTTAGTAACGAAAATGTTAAGTTTTTCAATCACAATACTCCTTATTACTAATGGAATTACTAAGAGACGCTACACACGAACGATAGACAGTTGGTGTATCTTTTTTGTATTATTTTTTTAATACACAAGCGAGGAACCTACTTAGTAACGGTCAATTTTCATGTTATATATATTCTCTTTTTTTCAAACACGGATTTAAAATTGAAAAAAGTACTGCCAATCTGCTTTAAAACTGTGCGGTCACGGAGATCACATCATTGTGGAAGCGTTACGCAGTGTAACATGCGTTACGCACGAACAAGAGACGAACCCCACTTTCCCTCAAACACACTCTCTCTCTCTCTCTCTCTCTTTCTCTCAAAAACTGCCAAAATGCGTTCGACTACGATTTACCAACTCGATTGCGGTTGTTTCCGTTGTACTTGCTGTACGCGCGGGGGGGGGGTTGTGCGCGTAGCTAACCGTCAGCACTGTCCACTAACGCGTTTGAGCGTCTCCCCAACGAGTCATCTCAAACATATGTATGGTGAACACGTTATACACACGTTAAATTTAAAATCACACAACCAAAACTGCCAAAAACAAAAAAAAAACGAACGAGAGGAGCTCGAAAGCTGAACACGACACTAAGCGTTATCATTTTGACTGTTTTGATTTAGATTGTTGCAATTCGCTTAAGCATTTGTTAACTCGCTACAGTACACCACGTATGAGGTACGTGAAAAGCAAAGCAGTGAAAAGGACGAAACATTAAGGTTAGTAAAATTAATTCCAACTAGTTGTGGTAGAAAGAAGAAGGAAAAAGAAATAGATAAAAGAGTAGTTTTTGTTTTTATTTTCCCTTCCCGTAATGTAGCATGTAAAGGAAAGTTGTAAAAGCCCCGTTCAGAGACGAACGTACAAAGCAAACCCAACAAGACACAAACACACATTTACACCTGTTAGTGAATGCAAAAACCGAAACAGGAAAAGGTACACTTGTTAAAACTGAAGCAAGAAATGCTGTTTCGCTGCTGTTTACTACCTTTGCTGAGTTTAGTAGTTAATTTGTTGGAAAGGAACGAAGAGGAAACGGTGTTTGTTTTCCTTCCTTGAAAAGCTTACCAGTAAACGTTGAACGAAAAAAAAACAGGAGAACCGATTAAAGATTAGACAAAGTTGCCCATTCTCTTTGCTCCACGATAAAAGAGTTTTGCTCCAAACTGCTCGAAATGCGTCACTATCACTGAGTGAGTGAAAAGCAAAGCTAACATCTGAAACATTTTTAAAGTGGAAGAAACCCCGTTCCAAGCACTTTATGAGGCCCTTGTGGAACGTTTCGATTCCTTTTTCTAAACCCCCAAAAATATATATATAGAAAACTGCATCTTTGATATTAACAATTCATAGAGAAAACAAGGAACCGATTTAATCCCATTTGCAAATTTGCCAAACATGTAGAACACACAAACACACACTTCACAAAAACAGACAACAGGAGAAGAGCATCATCAGGCTCACGATGTACAAGATTTCTCACACTATCAATTGTTGTAAAATAGAAAAACAAGCGAAAGACTCCATCTTTCTCTTTCTCTCTTGCTCTCTCTCTCTCTTTCTATAAAAAAAAAAATAGAAAAATAAACCAGTTACAAAACTAGTAGAAGAACAAAAATCAATCGCGCGCTTGATTAATGTAGTAAAAGAGCACCACCACCCTCCATATAAAAAAGAAAAACAAACCGAGCTAACAAGATATGAAAACAGATAAAACAAGCAAAACAAAATGATAAAGAATAAGCCACACAAATAAAACAAAAAACAAAGAAATAAAAACAGAAATTTTGCACTTCTCTATTCTGAATTCAGCTCAAAAGGGAGGAAACAATGGAATGCAAGACGAATCCAAGACTTCATGACAATAAAAACGGGCGGACGGGCGAGGCGAAGATAGAGAAAGAGGGAAAGAAGAGAGAGAGAAAGAAGGAGAAATTGTTTAAACCACGGAGAAGATAAATAGAGAAAAGCGAGAGTAAGGTGAAATATAGCAAAACAGACAAACAAACAAACAAAAACACGATAAAGAAACGCTAGATTTGTACTCGATCGAGAAGAGAACGTAAAGTAGTAAAGAGGAGTAAAGAGTAGTGGCGGCACTGTACTATGGGCCAAAAGCCGGAGCTGGACACATACCACACAAAACAGACTAAACTGAGACATGTCAAAAATCAATCTACGAATGTTCCTTTTTCACTGTTCTTTTTTTTCATTTTTTATTGCTACACTACCTCCCGGATAAAGAACTGAAGACATTAATGAAAGAAAAATGGTAAACAGGTTTAACTAAACGTTTTGCGCAAGCAAAGCGCACAGGAAGGAAGAAGCAAAAGCATCAAAATGAGAAGGATGTAAGCATAAACCAATTGTCGATTGAAGGTGCTTTCGTGGTTTTGGGTTTTCTTTTCTTTTTTCTTTCCCCTTTCTCATTTTGCATACAAAAGGTGCAAAATAAATAGTAAAAAAAGAAGACACATGGAATTAAAGATAATCGCTCGTTGATGATATGATTAACGTTTAGCAGGAAACGACTAATAACCGCGCGTCACATTATAGAGAGAGAAAGAGAGAGAGGCAGGAAAAAACGTGTAAAGCGATACCAAATTAAAAAACTTTATAATGAACCAAAAGGAAAAGAGATAAACTTACAACACGATTGACGCTGTATTGAAAGTGAGATATGTAAGGGTTAAGATGAGATTAGAAAGCTGCCGCGTGAAAATCAAGCAAAATGAAAAAAAAATACGTGATCCTAGGTATTCACAACGGGAAGAGGGACTGTAGAAATGTTTAGACAAAAGAAAGAAACTAAGAAGAAAAAAACAATTAAAGGAAACTGTAAGAAAGAAAATTTAACTTCGCTAAACAATAGCAACAAAACAATTTCAATGAAATTTAAAAGTGAAAAACTGAACATGAAATGAACTCTGAAAAAAGCATTAGGAAACAAGCAAAAACAGCAAAAAAACGAGACAACAACATTAAACGAAACAAAAAAGAACATAAGAAATAAAACAAATCAACCATATCATTGAATTTCAACCAAAATTCTAGCTGAACAAGTACTGAATGTTAGGTGCACGTCACCTAAGTTGCATGCTGTTGTAGAAGCGGGATTAGTGTTCTACTCTTTCTACTTTACTCACCCACTTAGGATTCCTTTTTTTTCCGCACATTCGGACATTTTTCGCACCCATGTTTTCAACGCCTCTTCGCGCACATGTTTTCACTTCCAGCTTTTTTTCATTTTATTACAGTCGAGAGCATTTACACACACCACCTTTCAAACACCTCTCCTCTTTGCCGAACATTTGCCGAAAACTTCTTCACACTCAGTGAACTCCCAAGAAAACCGGAGGGAAAGCATTACACACAGAAGCTGTACGGGTGATGGGGGCAAGCTCACGTGTGCGGGATTATGCGGGCCATTTTCGGTGTACTTTTCTCGCCTCACAACACACCTTGGGGAAGGGAGAAGAAGGAGTTGAGAATCGAACTAAGAATTTTCGACGAGTTAACTTAAGAAAGAAAGAAAAAAGATGAATCCTGCTGCAACACAACACCCTGGGAAGCGTTTCGCGGTGTAAGATAGATTTCGTTTTTTTTGTTTTTTTGAATTTTCCTTTTGGCCTTTGCCCTTTGCCACTTCAACTCTAGCTTCGCTTTCGGCCGCGCTTTTGTTAAGTTTATCAGTTCGATTCGTTGGGATTCGTGCCTGTTCCTGTTTCCTGCGTCTCTTGTCTGGCGTTCATGCTCTTTTGCTTACCCTGCCTATCGTTGTGTGCCACTAACTGTATCGCGCTTTTTTTTCGTGTGTGTATGTCTATGAGTGTGTCTCTGTGTTTGTGTGTTTTGTTTTTACATAATTCAACAATCTATTCCGTTGGATCACTAAAATTGGGAAGAAAAAAGGGTTATTTATCGTATCGAATGCTTCCACTGGAATAAAAATTAGTTTTATCAGTTACCCACCTGCTGTAAGCCTTCGAATTGCAACCGATTCCATCGTCCTCCTGGTTGCCAAACGATTTTTTAACAAACTGTAATAGAAAAAAAAAATCAATAAAATGATCCCTTTTCCTGTGCAAAACAATTTCCCCCATCAGTGCGACACGTACCACCGGGTTGAGCATTATCTCCTCGTCCATCTTAAGAATCTGCTTGTTCAGCCCCATCACAAGGGATATTTGATGCTGCACCATTTCGAACACCTCCTGGTCGTTGTACTCCTGCGGATCGTCCTTGAACACGACCATGCCATCCTTTTGATTGATCGTGGCAAATATCTCACCGGATTTGATCTGAAAGCACACGAATCGGTTTCATCATTCGGTCGCCCGAACCACATCCGACCGCTCACTCACCATGTTGAGAATGTATTTCTCTGCCTCGGCCGGCCCGCTGAGCTGCACCCGGCTGGCCACGTCCGCCAGCGACAGCGTCAGAAACGTTTTCGTCAACCGCTGGATGTTCTTCTTGTACAGCGAGGCGACGACCTGCTTCACCAGCCCCATGTTCGTGTCGCGCTGGAACGTGTCGCGGTACTTGTTCACCACGTTTCGCACCTCGTCCGCCGACGACGTGTTGTACGCGCTGGACAGATCGTGGTACGCGTGGCTGAGCGGCTTCATAAACCGGGTAATGACCTGCGACGAGTACTTCGGTATCGGCAGCACCTTGCCGTGCAGGATGAGCGACACCAGGATGTACTTCTTGTACGATTCCAGCATGATGTGCGACATCGCGAGGGCGGGCGTCGAGACGGCCACCTCGAAGAAGTACAGCGCCCGCTCGTAGTTCTTGACCGCGCTGTAGATCATGCCGCCGTAGTAGTAGTAGAGCAGGAAGTACTTCGTGTCCGCGTAGTTGTCGTCGGTGGTTGCGATCGCGGCAATGTCGCAGTCCAGCAGGCGTATCGCCGGATTGAACACCTTCGCGCACAGGCACAGCTGACAGAGGTCGGCATGGATCGGCGTTAGCTGGGCGTTGAACAGGCGTATCTTCTCCAACGCCAGCGCCAGCACGTGGATGCCCTGGATGATGTGTTGTTTGTTTTTCACCAGCGCCGTCGTCAGATGGTGGCAGAGCTCGTAGTCTGTAAAAAAGAAGGGGGGAAAGAAAGCGAAACATTATTACGCGAACCATTGTGCGCCTGTTACTCTGGTGCTTTGGGACCACTTACAAACTTGCGGTGCGTATCGCACTTGTTCGGCATCGCAGGAGGTGATGAATTCGCGCACACTGCGTAACACGTTTTCTGTGTCGTCAACATTCTGCGGGAAAAAGGAGTAAGCATTGAAGTTAGCCCCTTTCGTGACTAGCAACCTCCAACCCTGGCCAAAAAAAAAAACGCTTACACTTGAATCGTTAAACTTCGCCGACAGCACAAACAGATAGCCCAACGAGTGCTGCTGAATGTCTAACGTTTCCATCACATTGTCGAGAATGTTGCCATTCTTTGTCACCAGCTCGACCGAGTCGATCAAGTACACGACCAGCTCGCGGAAGTTGCCTGAAAATGCAAAAGGAAAACAAATGAAGTTTTTTGAATGATCGTTCTTGTTTACATAATCTTCCCCGCGCTCGTAAACCTGCCATACCTGCACTGCTCTGTGAACGGACGAAACTGACGAAGTACTCCAGCGGAGAGGCCATTGTTTACAGCTGGACCGCCTGGACCTGGATGGGTTTGCCTCGCAGATTCACCCGACGTAACGCGATTCCTCAACGTTTGCCTAACCTAAGGGACGCTCCGGCACACACACCTTCGATAGAATGGTCAGCAGAAAGAGATAGTGGTTGTACGCTAGTGATGCACGTAAATACCGTTTGCCGTCTCAGCACCACGGCAGGAACATGACCAAATGTGTGCGTTCTATCCGCTCTCGCACGGTGGCGGACCTTCCGTTCCGGCGTTGTTTTGGGGATGGGGTTGGCGTATTAGCTGCTTCGTACCACGCCAAGCACGCCAATCGCGTGCCCGTTGATCGATCGGAGGAGGGCAGGTGTTGGAAATTGAGCGTGTTTTATCACACCGCACCTGTAAAATTACCGAGCACGGGGATGGCTTTTTTCGCTGCACAAGCGAGATACTGTGTCGGCAAAACGCGATTATGTGCTTCAGCGGAGGCAAGGAGCAGAAGCGAACGTCAACAGTGTCAAATGAGCACGTGTGCGCCAAATGAGCCCGCTTTTGGCTGGGACCCATTTTGACAGCTCGTGGGCAATCGAAAGAAGCCCAACGAAATGATTTGCAAAAATGGCTTCATGGTATGGTTGAGAGGGTAAAAATGATTTCTTCTAAAGTTTGATAAGTTTATTTCCTACTTTATACTAGGAAAAGTGCCATACGAGCTTCGATTCAAAATAAAAAACAAATCGTAAAAGAATGCCACATTCACGCACAAGAAAACTGGCAACACTGCTAACCGATAGCTGTCAAACGACAAATACCGGTTGTTTTCTTGTTTGGTATAAACAAAATGCACAGCTTCTGATCAATAAAATCACAATCGGTGGTAATAATCGACATGTTCGTAAAGCCACGGCTAGAATTCAGCAATAAAATCGGCACAAACATTCCTTCTACGGTAAGTATGGCTGTGCAAGTGTCCAGTTTCCCCAATTGCAGTCATCAGAGAGCAATTGTTTTCGTTTCTTTTAGAACTCCGATCAAGATGGCATTACGGGAAGATGCTATCCAAATGCACAAAACAATAATGGCCAGCAGCATGAATTAAATACATCTCCTGCCGCTAGCTGCACTACCCAGAAAGCATCGAAAAAGAGAGAACCGGAACAAAGCAGAAATGCGAAGAAAAAGTATGGCTGTGGAGATTGTGGGCTGGTGCGGTACGATACGGTGCAGGAAATTAAGCAGCACATGATGGTGGAGCATGGCTACGTGAGCCAGAAGCGAATAACATACCCAGAATCGGAAATTGATGAGGCGTCACAAGATTCCAATGAAAAATCTAGCCCTGGCCCTGCAATGAAGCAGCAACCCGCACACGGTCCGCCCTGTGACGATGAACAGCGAGCTAAAAGCAACTCCCAGTCCCCAGAGGAACCGCTGACGAGGACCAGGAAAAGAAAACTGCAACTAGAACCAAGTCCCCCAAGCGATGAAGAGGAAGAGAAGGATGACTTCCTGAAGACGGTCACGCTGAAATCGCTGACCGAAAAGTTCCAGTACGAAAAGCCCCACAAGTGCTCGCGCAAAGGATGCCAGTACAAGTTCGCATCGTTTGAAGTGCGTGACCAGCATTTGCGCTGCCATGCGGAAAATGATTCCACGCCGGACCCAGCGGCCGACGGGAGCGACAAGAAAGCGACCGTGCCGCGGAAACGCTTCAGCTTCAAGTGTAGCCAGTGCGATGGCAAGTTCGATGCGTGGAAACCCTGCCTCATGCACCTTTGGCGCGAGCATCAGATCGATCTCGGCATGCTGCGGTGTCCGGTGTGCGAGAAGCGCTTCGTTTACACTGTGCACGTGTTTAAGCATCTGCAAACGCACCGGCTGAACGATGCGCACGATGTGGCGTGCCGGGTGTGTGGCAAGAAGTTTGTCAACACCTCGCAACGCTCGGTACACGAGGCGCTGCACCGGGCGAAGGAACCGTACGGCGACGAGGACGAGCTGCTGCTGCAGGATGCGGTGGAGAAACCGCGCTGGTACGCGGAGCGGCGCTGCGACATCTGCAAGCACATGTTCTCCAACTCCAAGATACTGTCCAAGCACATCAAGACGGTGCACCTGCAGATCAAACCGTTCGTGTGCAACGTGTGCGGGTACAAGTGCGCCCGGAAGGCAACGCTCAATGTGAGTACGGACCCGCGAAGGGTGACGCATTCATTTCAGTAGAGCTATATTTCTTCCATTCCCCCCCTACCGAACAGATTCACATCCGGCAGCATTCGGGGCTGAAGCCGCTGACCTGCAAAAGCTGCCCGTTCCGGACAGCGGATCCAAGCGCGCTCAGCTACCACGAACGGCGCCACCAGAACAACAAGGCGTACCAGTGCAAAACGTGCGGGCTGCGGCTGGTGCAGCCGAATGCGCTGCGCGGCCACATCCAGACGCAGCACCCGCAGGAGTACCTGCGCATGAAGTGTACGCTGTGCGATTACGCATCGATCAATGCGCAGAACTTGAAACGACACCAAGCGAACCATAAGGCGGGTTTGATCAAGACGCACGACGAAGACTCACAGCCGGAACCGGGCAACGAGCGGGGTGGGAACCATCGTACGCCGCATGGTCTGCATGGGCTGGGCGTGTCGGGTGGCTTGGGACATCATCCGGAAAATGCGCCTGAAATTTCGTCCGATTGCTTTCTGCCGCTCGAGAGCGTTGATTCGGTGGTGCACGATACGGGCGGCATTACGATACCGGCTGCGGTGGTCTCTTTGCCGGCGGCACTGTCCGAGGAAACGCAGTTCCCAATTTAGGAGTTGTCGGAGTTGGTCGCGTTCAAGTAAGCAGGGTTTATGTAGCCCATAGGGTTCGTTACGAAGGGATTGGACCAGAAGCGTTCTACCAATGTCAATGTCAAGTACAGAATAAGACGAATAAATAGTTCAGTTTACAAATGACGTAGTTTACCCGTAGACTTTGTATCGTAGACATGAGACATCCGTTCTCTCAGAATGTTGTAGTATTCGCTCCCCAAATGTATTAGTCCTTTCCACTCATTATATTCCTCGCCTGTTATTACTTATCAGATCCAAACGGTTGATCCGAAATGAGCACCGCTTTGCTGTACAATTGAAGATGCACTACCGTAAATGTAAAGTACAGCCCTCAGAGTCTAAAAGGATATAATTTAATCCAACCATGGACCATTCAAACGATACATCAGACCCATCCCGGTCATAGGAGTTAGTTAAACTAGCGCACGAATGATGGTAAGCACACTTACATCTTCCCTTTAACCAGTCCTACAGTTACTAATTCAATGGAACACATGAATTAACGAGATGTTCGATCATAGACTAAGGTTTTGGACCCACGGCTCCGAATCTCTTCCGAAATTGCTACTCCGCCTCCGATTTCGGCTATATTAAACAGACAGTTCCGGCCAGAGCCGTCAGGAGGCGCTAGTCGGCAGACTCCGTACGACTCCGGACGACTCCGGACGACTCGGCATTAGTGATGGGTAATCCGGAGCGGAGTCTTGGATCAACTCCGACTCCGGTGCGCAAAATATGACTCCGGCTCCGGATCATAACTTGATTCGAATCCGGATCACTCCGGTTCACTCCGGATTACTCCGGATCACTCCGGATTACTCCTGATCACTCCGGATTACTCCTGATCACTCCGGATTACTCCGGATCACTCCGGATCACTCCGGATCACTCCGGATTACTCTGGATCACTCTGGATCACTCAGGATCACTCCAGATCATCCCGGATGAGTTTTCGTACATATTAGATGTACGACTTGAAAGTCAATGAACTCATCAAGAATTGTCTAAACGATAATGGGCAGTCATTCCGGATCCGGAGTGATCCGGAGTGATCCGGAGTGATCTGGAGTGATCCGGAGTGATCCGGAGTGATCCGGAGTAATCCGGAGTGATC
>KB667445.1:677565-704963 GCA_000349065.1 Anopheles quadriannulatus
CGGAGTGATCCGGAGTGATCCGGAGTAATCCGGAGTGATCCGGAGTGATCCGGAGTAATCCGGAGTGATCCGGAGTGATCCGGAGTAATCCGGAGTGATCCGGAGTGATCCGGAGTAATCCAGACCAACTCCGAGTCCGACTCCGAGGGGTGCCGGAGTCGGATTAATCCGACTCCGGAAAAAATTGTATTTACCCATCACTACTCGGCATGCCTCCGTACGATTCCGGGCGACTCCGCACGACTCCGTCTCCTACTCCGGGCGACTCTGGACGACTCCAAACGACTCTGGACTATACCGGCAGGTTCCTGACGGCTCCTGACGACTCCGATAATTCCGACTCCGGGGTAGTGATGTGCTCTTTGGAGCGCACCCACGACTCTGGATATTATTCCGATCCGATCCAACTCTGGATATTGTTAGTCCGGTTTTGACTCCGGCAAAATTTGAACCACTAGTTCTGCCCGAAGTCGGAGTCGTCCGGAGTCGTCCGTAGTCGTCCTTAGTCGTTCCGAGTAGTTCAGAGTCGTTCGGAGTCGTTCGGAGTCGTCCGGAGTCGTTCGGAGTCCGCATGCCGAATCGTTAGGAGTCGTCCGGAGTCGTACGGAGTCCGAGTCGTCCGGAATCGTACGGACTCGTCTGGAGTCGTTCGAAGTCGTTCGGAGTCGTCAGAGACTTTCGGATTCGTCGGAGTCGTCCGAAGGCATCCCGAGTTGTTCGGAGTCGTTTGCAGTGAACAGGAGCTGTCAGATGTAATGTGCTTGTAATCAGGCATTTCATTTTGTTGTTTTTTGTCTTGCACTTTGCGCGTGCACTTCATATACAGGCCTTTATTTCGAAGGCTGACTTCGGCCGATTCCAAACGATACCTGACGACACCGAACGACTCCGAACGACTACCAACGACTCCGGCCTACTCCGGCCAACTCCGGCCAGCTCCGTACGACTCCAGACGAATACGATTCCGAACGACTCCGGGCGATTCCGAACGGCTCCGGACGACTCCGGACGATTCCAGACTATTCCGAACGACTCCGAATAATGCTGGGTGAACCTACCTTCCGAAGTCGATTCCGAAATTATCGGAGTCGTGTCCGAGTCGACTTTAGAATTTTTGCCAACTTTACCCATCACTGCTCCGGACGGCTCCGGAAGGCTCCGACGGTTCCGCCTGCAGCCTACGAGTTTGGTGTTTTGCACCTACCTTACGGAACTGCTTCCGATTTAGGCGAAGTTAGTCGGAAGTGATTCTGGATTTTTGTTGAATTTATCGTTCACTATCGCCAAGCTAGAGCATTCAAGAGCCAATTACTGCACCTTGTGCCGCATGCCGTATCACCCATCAACGATTGAAATCCAAATTTCAATGTTCGAATTCAGCGATGACTTCAAAGAGCACCTGAGCTACGAACAACCTGCTCTGCTCTACGACAAAACACCAAATAAGCTTGGGAAGCACCCCAATGGTTACTACGTCAGCTTTGTACGCAACTTTGTAAACGGAGCCGAGCCTCGAAATTTCCCACAACTGAGACTGTCCAAGTAATGGATTACTTAAATTTCATCAACAAAACTGCGTAAGCATAACCGATTGCCGTCAGATGCTGGGCCAGCTTTAGCAAACATCGACATCTGTTATCGAAACTCGATTACATCGCGAGATACATATCTCCTCCACAACGCACCTTGCGAGAATTGAATTGTGATGCTAATGATTGCACTTAGATCCCACGGTACAACATTCCCGTGTGAATTTCTCAAAACCGATCTTAAACGATCAAGCAAAACGTAAGCTAGCGCTTACCTCATAATCGAGCCCAGTTGCCAGTTCAGTCCGTCTACACAGCAGCATGGAACAAGGTGCTTTGGATTACGAGTACGCTCCAGCAACGGAAGCGGACAGGGCGGAGGTTCGCCAAGCTTTAGCAACCTACTTCTACCCGGAGGAACCACTGACACTCGCCCACCGGGATGGTCCGTTCGTTACGGAGGACGACATGGAGAACGCACTGTCCTTCCTGGCGCAAGGCACCACCATTCTAGCCCGTACCGCGGCCAACGGTGAACTGGTAGGTGTTTCCATCGGTGGTCCTTCAGCGCACGAAATCTCAGTGCCGATTACCACCCGAAAGTTGGCCGATATTGTAGCGTTTCTGGAGATGCTCGATGTTCGGGCGTATGGGTTTGCGCGTTCGAGTTCAGCGTACCACGTGCACACACTAGCCGTCCATCCTGCTCACCGGGCCCACTCGATCGGACGGCGTTTGATGGAGGAACAGATCGCGTTGGTTCGTGCCCGGTGGCCAGCGTTTGCTACCATCACGGTAGAAACAACAGGCCCCGGTTCGGGTCGGCTTATGGGCCGTATCGGGCTGCGTGAAACCGGACGGCTTAGCTTCGCGGACTACCGGGATGCGGCGGGTGATCAAGTGTTCCTTGGCGCAGGGGAAGTGGTTGCCTGGGAGATGAAACTTTGAAAATGAAAAACAAATCCGTTACGAGCACGTGGGTTGGGATGTGTTTTGGAATAAAGGTTAGTGTGATGAACATTTTAAAAAATCAATTGTTGTATTAATTACTTTAATTAGACAGTGGAGAAAATCGCGCAGGTTTTGGTTTTAATACTCTTTATTATTTCCACTTCTGTTTCACATTCACATTCTACATTCCGTTCTCTTTTGCGCCGTTGCGCCCTATTTGCTGCTTCCCTATTCGTCCCTTCGGCGCCTCTGTGTGTATCACTCAAACATGTATTAGTGTCCCGTAAATCTAAACATATGACCAACAGACCACGCACCTCCAGCCTAATCCCGTTGTTTGCTGTGTATTATCCCTAGAGAAATGTGTGTTAATGTTGAATGCTTCTTTCCTCCCCCGTTTGCTTGGGTAGAGTGACATCGAGGTGTGTTTATGCTGTAGATATCTCGCGATTTTACACATTCTTCTCCGCGCAACACAACGTTGCCTTCAAAGAATGGTGTGTGTGCTTTCCAATTTGATTAAAAATACACTTCCAACAAGACACCATTTTCCTTGCTACCGTATACACTCTTCCGCTCTAGCGTTTTGATTTACCCCAAACTGTTCGCTCTCTCTCTCTCTGTCGTTTCTTTTTTTGTTAAATGTTGATGAAAATGATTCACAAAACAAAACTCCTAACTCCGAACTACACATTTTGCATGAAACTCGAATGACAAATGTAGCATACTGGAAATATACTCTACAGTGATCAAAATACCGCGACAGCGACACGGTGTAGTTGATTTTTGTTTTATTAATCGAAGAAGGGCGTTCCTTTCTTTTCAATGCTTCCCGGGCTACGGGGATGAAAGTACGGGGGGTTTGAAAATTTGCCTAATGCACACTACACAACTTCCGCCAAAAGGGGGTTTTAGCGCGAACGAACGAGAGAAGAAGAAAGGGAGAAATCTAATTAGAGGCTGACTCTACAAGTAAATTTGGCTCAAATGGGATTTGGAGAAAGTTCTAGTAATGAATTTACCATTTAATTTCTCGGCACCCAGGACACTAAGCAGTCTACGGAGCTACTAAACGCTCACTTTCTCTCCTTCTCTCTCGCTTTCCCTCTGTCGGTACTGTTCTAGTAGTCTACGCTAGTGCAACAAGGACGTGGATGCCCTCTCAACAAACTACTAGAAAGAATTTTGAACTGTGGTATTGATCGGAGAAAACGATAACTCATCCGTACTATATCGATCACTATCCGCACTCAAACCTGCATGCACTAAGCTGCGCATTACACTAAGCTTCGTTAGCGTTGAGTTCATGTTAGCATTTTGAGGTTTTGAGTAAGAAGATGGGACAAATCGTGGACAAATCTTCTACGGTTGCTGTCGACTACTGTTTGATGACTTTACTACAATAAAACCTCACATTTTGTGTTTTTTTTTTTGTTGTTGGGGTTTTTAATAAACATGCCGGTAAAATGTGTTATCTTGCGTAACTGTTTGTAAGTGTATTACTATGTGGGACGATAGACAAAACAAAGGGCCAGCCTTGTGGAATTTCTAATCCGTCCCTATGCCGCAGCAGCAGTGCGCACACACCAGTGCATGTTAGTTGCTTAGTGAGGGGGGACTTTTACTTTACATGTAATAGTTAGAAAGAAAGAAAAAAGCAGCATTTATATGTAACTGTTTACGGACAACCCGGTTTGCGTACAAAAATACAAAATTCAGAGAAAGCCGACAATACACGGTTAGTTAACGGCAGGGCCATTTTCAAACTCAATTAGAGCATCAACATCATCATCATCATCAAGAGAACAACACACACTGATGTGACCAAAAGCAGTTAATTACAACATACTTCTCTACTTGCCTTCCCAATCCCGGCCGTCTTTCTCATTGCAAAGCACCAATTCTGTAATTATTTCCACTTTTATTCGTGTTTTTTTGCATCCACCTGTCCACTATTACTGTACACATTGAAACATCTCACAAGGCAACATTACACATCGTAGGAAAGGAAAAGGGAGCGAGTGGTGTTGTGTAGTAATACTCCAACGATGGGGGCAATGTAAATTGAAAGTTTGTTTCAGTTTTGGGAAAAGAAATTAGATACACTTTGCTTTGAAAAACGATCTGCAACGATACAGCAAGTGTACGTATTAAATCCACCAAGATAATTACCACATTAGCAGTAGTAGAGGTCGCCTTTTACTAGAAGAAGTGTATGTTCCTAGAAAACGCCACACTTCATCGCGATACGACCCCGATGAGAGAAAAAGGATTGATCCATACAAAAGACGTTCAGAATTAAATTCACAAACGATCGTGCTCCATCTGTCGCCTATGTATTGTTGCATTAGTTTGCGGGGCGCAACACGATCGTACCCTTGCCGACCTCTCCAACCTTGCCTGGGTGCAATTTAGCACATCAACATATACAAAGAGACACCAAACAGCTAAAAACGTCGAGAAAGTTAGTGTACCACCTGTGTGTGTTTTACATCTTGGTTCCTTGTAGTGCAACCGCGCCCTCCCGTGTACACCTTCCACGGTTAAGTTCTGCCGGAGTCGGGGGGGGGGGGACGCGGTTCATACTGTTTAATTGTGCTGCTGCTCTTCCCCCTCTTGGGGCTGGGGGTTCAAATGTTTGCTTTCATCGCTTCCTTAACATCGCTCCATCCTTCGCTGCCTCCCGGGGCCGCAGCTACTCTTCATTTCTGCTTACAAAATTGCGCATTCAATTACAAATTTCGACCAATTAAAAGTTGATACAAAGAGCTCGTTACCATCGTAGTTGTTCCAATTGTTTTTTTTGTCTCCTCCTTTGCTTCTTCCTTTGGACAGTTGTTTTGTTTTGGACCTTTTTCTACTATTATTTTCAACACACTTTTGCCACACACTTTGCGCCTCATGTTTTCCAATAGTTCCAATAGTGTTTCTTCTGCTTCCTCTTTTGTTTGTTTTCCAATAAAAGTTGTTCCGCTACACAAGATGCACTTTTTTTTGTTCTGCTACATACGCCTTACTTCCTTCCTGCCTTGCTTAACTTTTCTGCTGCCCCAGTTCATTTTGTTTTTGTTTTTGTTGCTAACTTAACACAAATAGTCGGTTATAAATACTTAACTAATTCATTGCATTAATTTATAGAGACGACAGCTGTTAACGCGTGAAATTAAACACAGACGCAAACTATCGCGATACTATGCACAAGCGCGCGCGCAGCAAGCGCACCCGAGTTTCTAACTAATATTTCTACAACCTTCGCACACTCATTCGTCGGCCTCGGTCGTTCGTTCTTCCAGCCACACCGATTTTGTAATACAGCGTTTGTTCTATCGTAACATGCCACATATGTACCATGCAACGACGCAGTTATCCTTCCCAGACCATTCGTTTAAGTAAAATATACGCACGTGCAACACCATTGAACGGTTCTGGCGCGTGCAGATTTAGGGGTTTCCGAGCTGATGGAACTGTGTGAAACTTTTGTTCAAATTTTCACTGTCCAATACAAGAAATAAAAAAGGCGGAGAACCCGAACTAATGCTCACAATATTGAATTGATCACGAAAGAGAGAAAAAGAAAAAAAGAAAATAAATGTCTACCTGTTTGCTTTCTATTTCTTCTCCAACCCCTGCACGTGTGCACACTCCGCACCGAGAAAGTAATAGGCGGCAAGAGCCTGCACAATAGCCAACAGCAGATCACTAATAGAATCACCTCAGCCACTCAACACGCCCCCCGGGCCCAGTACCAGCACCGTTAAGCTTCCCCTTGTTCGGTGTGGCGATCGGCTACTGCTACTCGATCGGTTCAAATTGTTTGCTGTTGCCGTTGGCCCGCCTCCCAATCTCCGTTCTGCTTAGACGGACAGTGACACGAAGCTGTTATACTGGGTAATGTTACGCTTCAGAATGTCGGCGCACAGGCCGAGCACACGCTCGAACCGGGCCCGGTCCAGCTTGACGCACTTGAGCGGTCCGCGGGCGATCACGGTGGCGGCACGGGGTCGATCAAGCAGCAGCGCAATCTCGCCGAAGTAGTCCGACGGGCCCAGGCGACCGACTTCCGCTGCCTCTTCGCTCTGCAAAAGCAAAAAAAAAAAGCGTCACCATTAGTAAATACGTTACTTCCACACACAGTTTGCAATTTTGTTTACTCACGTCTCCACGTTTCTGCATTACGGTGGCGCATCCCTCCACAATGATGTAGAAATCGTTGCCCGGTTCACCCTGCCTCACAATCGTTTCCCCGTCCTCAAAGCTAACCGGCTCGAGCGCATCGGCCACCGTAAGCCGCTCCCATTTGTCCAGGCTCTCTGTAATAAGATGCAACCATATGGAACGGTCAATGCAAGCGGACGGTGCGGTGCGTGCGTTTACATGCTACCCGCGTATATTACGTACCGAGAATCGAGACGCGCGACAGGAACTCCTCGTACATCTTGCGCTTCCGGATCGTCGAACCCATCAGGATGCGACGGTACGAGTCCCGATCGATGCCCCACAGCTTCACATCAGTTTTGGCACGGACGGTGGCCGCACGGGGCGTACCGTAGATCAGGGCGAGCTCGCCGAAGCTGCCACCCTCGCTGATCGTCGTTACCTGCTCGTTATTTACAAAGACCTGGCGGAGGAAGAAAAGAGGAGGGAGCCATAGTTAGAACTAATTAGAGTTAGAGAATTATAATGGAAATGAAAAGTAACGCAATGCCACTAGTGACAAGTAACGTGGCGGAATAACGGAATGGGAAGAAGTTAAAGGCTAAGCATAACTAGTAGAAAGAAATACACTACTTCTTAGCAACTGCTGAGAAGTTTAAGATGCATGTTTAACAGTGCCGTTGCGCAAAGTTACTAACTGCTATGTAACTGGTTAAAAACTATCTATGTTGTACCAGTTACATTTAAATAAGCTAGTCTCTGGTGAGAATTAATTTTATGTCTAACGTCTTAAGAGTAGTGTTGGGTAATTCAGATTCAGATTCATGAATCTGAATGAATCTTTGGAATGATTCAATGAATCTTTATCCCGATTGGAAAGATTCATGAATCTTCAAAGATCTCGAGATCTCGAATCTCGAAAGATTCATTAATCTCAAAAGATTCATGAATTTCAAAAGTTTCCTATATCTAGGCATCTATTGACATATATTGAGACATCTTGGAAAGTACCACGCAATTGAACCGACAACGGGCAGGTTGTAGGTAGGATTGGCCAAATTCAATATTTTGGAGATCATACATCTCTAAAGATTCATGAATCCTAAGAGATATATGAATTTTAATGGATTTATGAATCTTATAGATTCATGAATCTCAAGGAATTCATGAATCTTTGGAGATTCGTGAAAATTTAGAGAATCATGATTTTTTGAAGATTCGACTAGAGATTCGAATCACTCATCACTGAAGATTCATATGAATGAATCTCAACGAAAGATTCATGAAACCCAACAATACTTAAGAGGGTAATATTCATTCAGAATATTACAAAAGAAGGGTAATTTTCTTATTTTTCCAATACGGTTTCCAATATTTTACTGATTACTTTTTTAATACAAACTATACTTCTATTCAAATATATTCGGTAATATGTTTGATTTATAAATTCATGGTAACACTTTAAAATGAACGGTGATTTATGGGGATGATATAACCTTTTGAACTAAATAAATAAAGTTGCAGTAAAATATGAAAAAAAAAATCGCGAGTTTTTAGAATGTGTTGACAATAAGACCCCACTTAGCAAATTATAGTTTTGTTTTATTCATTATCCTATTAATACTCAAAGTTCCGTATGTTTGCATTCTAATCCTCAAATCTCTTTGCAATTTTTTAAATAGACCAGTTTTTTTCTATTCAAATTGCATCGAAAGCACATCGCTCTGGTTAGTCAATTCCAGTAACTATGACACATGGCAGTAACATTAACTAGGAGGCTCAACGTTACACCAAAACAACCATATCAAACGATATCATTCTATATGCACTGCCCTCGTTCGAGAATCCATCAAAGTACATTAATCAACAATGCCTCAGAACCATCATCACCAGAAACAGGGCAATAAAAATCAATGCACAGCGGAATAGGACTCACTGGGCAGTGCCCACAATCACACTTTCCAGTTGAATGCAGAGTCCCACAGCTGCGCTACACTGCCTTTGTGATTACATCGACACAATTGTCTTTGTCACTACTCTGCTCGACTACAGCATTGCACTGGAAACATCCAATGGGAGGGCAATGAAAGCATTTCCATTTGCGCAACACATGTGGCAGTAAAAACTAAACCCCCTTTGCCCTTTTTTATGCCCTCTGGTTCGGGCAAGCACACAAACATTTGATTGCACCGCACTGGAATAAGTTTTAATTAGGAAAAGTTCCATTTTAGGCGCACATTTTATCATCACCCTTGCACATACACACACACACACCCTTTGCATGTCGGAAACAAAGCATCATACTTCCCCATCCAGCGGATGCCCTTTGAATGCAGCCCCGGTTGCAGTGAACCGTCATCCTGCCACTATCCTGCGGGTTTGATGATGGTTTCACCTTCTGAGTGGGTCCTCACACATACACGTATAAACATATGAGTAAAAGCTTGAGACGAATATTAACTACGATGATACGGAAGCTTGCCAAAAAGGTCAAGGATAATGGCGTAAAGGTCAGACTGTCACGCGGGACGAAGCATAGAGCGTTTGAAAATTAAAACTTCCCTCTTCCCGGGGTTTGTGGCGGCTGTGGCAGTAGACCGTTTCCCCCACCGACTAGCCAAGTTTCAATGCACAGTAATCACAGTGTTGTACGAAATGAAAACCAGACTCTGCCGACATATTAAACGTATAGAAATGTTGTGTGCCCTTTTGTGTGACCGCACACCGAGAACCCTGTGACATATCCTGTTTGGAAATTGAATTCAACTCGGTTGTGCACACAGGAGAGCCATGTGCATTCGTGTAACGTGCACGTGGAACAATTCCACCTAGGGCAGCGGGACAGAGCCCCCGCCGGACGCGTCTGGAGAATGGAACCGGAAAATGCTAATTGAAACAACGCGACCACACAAATGGGCCATCAGCATCATCACCGTCGTCATCATCGTAGGGCGGAGATGATGCAGCCGCTCTATTTATTTCCATCTTCTGGTCTGACCACATTAAGCCTCAATTGAGATCATTCTGTAAGAGAGCGCACTCCAGAAAACTGAAGAAACTTCCATCGCAGCGCGGGGAGACGGTGGAGACGCACCGCAATGTTATGTGCAATCGATTACGCGCCATGTAGGGTTTGAAGCCGGTGTTTAGTGTCAGTCAGCGTTTGTAGTGCAAAACTGAAGGGAGAGCGTGTTAGGTCCTTCTGGCTGACATACCGCAACCATACCACACCACAACAACACAGAGATGGGTGTGTGAGCGTGAAGGACACACATCATGGTTTATGGGCAGAACAACCACCGTCCAACATGACACACTATGTGCGTGTGCAGGCTTGTGCTGTGTAACAAGCCACACCACAGAAACCCCCAAAACAATTTGTCGTAATCTGTCAGTTTACGGTTACGAAGCGTGACGGCGGCGGGTTAAGTGCTGCTGTGAGCAAACCAACCTGACCCTGCCAGGTTCAAATATTGCAGGCCTCGACGGCGACGATACCTCAACTAGCTTCAATCGTTCTCGGGATTATCTAGCGAATGAGTTTTGCTCCGATTCGGGGAAAAGTGTATTCAATTCTTCTGATTACTCCACACACACCTTAATACCATCACTAGGATGAGAAGCGATACGATCGAGATGAAAATTTAATCCTAAGATACGGGAGGTTTGATATGGGTAGTGTATTCCAATGCAAAGGTTTAGCTGACCTTACGCTACCCCTTATTTAATTTGTGGGAAGCATAAGCACTAAAAAGGGCCTATCTTTTCAAAAAGGGATTTCAAAAATTAAACGACACCTTAACAATTTTACTGAGAATTTGGGAGTCTACGAACTTCAAATCAGCAACGTTAGCGTGTTCGCCTTACAATCCTAGATACCAATTCAAATTTTAAACTCATTTTTATGCAGGTAGCTAATCCCTCTGATTCCTCACGAAAC
This sequence comes from Anopheles quadriannulatus, assembly GCA_000349065.1. Lineage (NCBI taxonomy): Eukaryota > Metazoa > Arthropoda > Insecta > Diptera > Culicidae > Anopheles > Anopheles quadriannulatus. The sequence continues at coordinate 688,141 of KB667445.1, forward strand.
CAACTACCAATTCCAAAAGCCGGTAGTTACATTTAATATCTCTCCAGCCAATCTGGCAGCATCGAGTGCATTAAAACAGTACATTGTGGATCTCATTTGGAAGTTCGCTAATGGTATTAAATGCATTACCGGGTGGTACCAACAAACCCCCTACGACAAAACCACCACACTACCGCAACAAACCGAAGGCAACAAAAAAGAGATAAATGAATTTGAGCTTTGTTGAGCCGCACACAGGCGCAAAAGAGCAGCGGAAGGTTATAAAATGCTTCCCGATTAATTAACCACCAGCCAGTAGTGCCCACACATCGGCTATTTAGAAGACACAGATACTCCGGTGTATTTGCACATTCAAATTCAAGCCCCGCGTCACCCACCATGCACACTCGTTGGGATATTAATTTCGTCGTGTTTATTTGTTTACACTTGAATGTTGATGGTGTTGGGTTGGTGCCACCACCGCCACCGCGACGCCACCACAATCGTATGGTACTATTTCTACCGTTCGGAAGTTGAACGTGGGGTTGGGTTTGAGGTTGGAAATTTGAGCTCAAACTCGTTCCCGAATGGCCGTTTATCGCCGCGCCGCAGACACGATCGAGAAAAAGGCAAACGAAGGGAACTGGTGATGATTACGACATCTTCTCTTTCGCCTTGCCCGACCGATCTAATAAGAAAGTGAACGTTGCATTGAAGAGTGCCGTTTGGGAAGGTTGTCGGTTGATCGGGTGGATGCTGCTGCTTGTTTACTTGCATGGTAAAGCAATCGCGCAAATCGCACCCGGATGCGCAAGACAGATACGAGCCAGTTGGTAGGTTTGTGTATGTAGGAATGTTTCATGTTCAAATGCCCTTCTTTTCCACACTGTCCCCCGTTTGTAACCCCATGCTACGCACCTCAACCTCGCCGATATCGATGACGTAAAAGTTGTCACCCTCGTCGCCCTGCTGTATGATCGGCTCGCCGGGCAGAAAGTTGCAGGGAAACATTGCGTCGAAGATGTCCGACCGCTCGTTCTCGTCCAGGTGCGAGAACAGCACGTTCTTGGCGATCGCCTTCGACAGCGCCGCCATCGTTTTGTAGTCCTTCGGCACGACCTTCTTCACGTAGCTGGTCGCGTCCTCCTCGGTTACCGGCTCGGCCGAGATGCCGCCCCGGCGCCGTACCGGCGGCACCGCCGTCTGTGGCATTGGGCTCAGATCGTCCAGATCGTCCGGCGTGACCGCCTGCTTGCTGGCATCCAGCTTTGCCTGCTCCTGTAGAGAAGAGAAGATGAGAAAAAAAACAAATATTAGAACAAAATGTAGCAAAAAAATGTCCGATTTCTAACAAGTCGATTCACACTTTCTTCAGCTACTACTTTACTACTTCAACCAACTTCAACAGCAACCTGGAGGATGGGGTACACGGTACATATCTAAAGACACTCTATCTCTCTATGAGGAGTCTTACTTGCTGAGCTCTGGAGCAAACAAAATTACCGCCCACTGAAACGTTCGTTTGCTATCATTTCAAGACATTTCCCCTTCAGCAACGAAAGGACACTGATCCTTTTTTCCGAATGGCAGCGGACACACACTATGGACCTCGCTTCGATAAAAATATCCCTTTATTTCGATTGTCCTGCTTTTTGTACGTCAGTCGTCAGATAGCAAAGCTGCTTAGTGTAACGTATAACGATGAGTTTGTTTCCATTGTACTACTAAATATAGAATAATATGCTTGTAACTTTTTTGGACAGGAAATAGAACGTTTGCGTAAATATTTAATGCAACATGTCGGTAATACCATGTCTATCGGTAAGATTGAACGATAAAAACACATGCTTTAACTATTCCATCGCATTTGAATGACTAAGAAGCAAGAGTGAAACCCAAACTTAAAACGTGTTCATGAAAATTAAACAAAAATAACATAAGAGCTGCAAAATACGTTACATAAAACCATGTAACGCGTAGCATTATTATTAAAAAAAAATAACATCCAGATTTCATAGGTTGGATTCTTCCTTTACCCTTGAAATGGACTTTGATTTTTCAGTCATTACAGCCATTAAAAACAACATTTCAACACATTAAAATTCAATCCCAAAACTGTTGCATTCACACAAAATGTTCACTGTTCAAGTGCTAAAACTAAGCCAACTCAACAACACTTGCCACATTAGCATCAATAATGAGCCGTGTAAACAAAAATGGAAACACATGGGTCGCGTTTGTTTCGTGTACGCTCCACAACCACCGCTCTTGCCATCATGAATGGATTTCAAACAGCGCCATTCAAACATATGCTACCCATCTCCGCATAATAGCAAAGAGAGAGAGAGAGCGACAAATCATAATAATAACACCTAACGGCAGCGTGCAGCAGAAGCGGCTAGGAAGTTGTTTCATATGGGCCAAGTTTTCAGCGCTTGAAAATCGCTACTTGAAGTAGTATAAACAAAGCCAGCTCAAAAGGTGCCTGTGGTATTCTTTCCACAGCGAAAGCAAACCTTTCTTTAGCAGTGAACACAGCACAGAGCCTTAGCCTGCAAACGCTAAAAATACTCCGATCTGCTCGAGCAGTACACTTTCGCTCTCTTGGTCGCTGTGTTGTGCTGTTGTGACTACTTCAATTTGTACCGTGAAAAATGGATACACCACACACCAAGTGCCAACTACCAGTTGAACAAGCTTTCCACCAACCAACGGGGAGCAAACAACTACACTTTAAGAACGTTTGCACATTCTACAATCCACAGCCCCAACACTGCGACAACCTTGACACATAACCTTTCGGATGGTCAGCGGGGAAGAGGAGGAGGAGCGAGCACGCGTGAGAAAAGAGAAAAAAAACCTTTCACTGCGGTGGGAAAATGCGGATCGCAAAAAAAAAAAAAAAAAAAACATTTTCCGTGGCCGCATCAAGCATTCACACCCACCCATCCAAACACGGATCTGAGCCTCGCGTGACCGGGTGCGATATTTGGAGTTGGGAAAGAAATGAGTTGTTCCCGGCCTTTACCTTCATTTGAGAAGGGTCACCCGAGGGAGATGGGAGTTAAAGGGAGTGCCCTCCCTATTATTAGCATCCCTTATTAACACGTGGAGCTTTTACCATGGCTCCTTTTCGCCCCAAAAATAGCGCACCTGCTGAATATTCATGCACCGGGAACGCTGTGGTTTTTGTAGTGTACAAGACGTTTTTAACCCTTGGCAATAATTGAACAACTGTTACGTTCAAAGGTGGAGAAGCTATTTAGCAACTGATTCATTGAGGCAAGCGATATTATTAATAAATACAGTATGCGTTTTGTATAAAAAAGCGTACTTTATATGACCGTAACATTCAAACTATAAACTCACTGTGGCGAGAAAATTCGACCGCTTATCAGCAAAAACACGCTCCAACGCTCGATACAGAGTTAAATATGAACAAGTCACACAAAAAAAGCATACGCAAGGGCAAACATGCGAGCTTCTGTTTAAGAAAATAAACACAAACCTGCTACGTTCACTGAGTTTGTTGTGGTTTTAATATTTCGGGCAGTGTGGACCTCCGAAGGAAATTCGAATCCTGTTATCTTTCAAAATATTTTGAAAAAGAAACTATGCTTGAAACAGCCACAGTCAATATTGAGATGATTAGTGTGACTGGAGGGACGCACTTCGTGATAATAATACAGCAAAAGACAAATATATTACAAATCATCTCTTTGAAAGGTTGTTAACGCTCATTCGTGTTGTTAAAGCAGCAATTTAAGCAACTTGAATGAAACTCAAAAGTCAACTCCAACAGACATGAAGAAAGAAGTTAGCTACATTTATTTATAAAATTTTAAAATAAATAGAACAACATTAGACAAGCGCCATCCGGCACCTTTCGCTTTACAAAACATATGCTTCCAATCGTGTCGTTCTCTTTGGGGACTACCCACCGACGCTCAAAAAATAAATAATTCACTCATCAAGCGTGTACAGGGTGGTGGTGTCCTGATGTTGATGCGAACCATCTGTCAACCCCCAAACCTTCTTGTAAAGAGGCAAACGGCAGTCTCAAGAGTCCAAGGCAGGGCACGCCAACAACAGGGCCTTATCCTCTGCCCACACACTGCAGAGTAACAGCAATCCAAATATCGCTAATTAACACGTTACATTAACAACGTCCGACGTTAATTACTCAAAATTCTCGCCCGGCTCGTCACCACGGCGCACCGGCCGGATGATGACGACAACGACCCCCCATCCTGTGTGACGATTCGGGGAAGGGGATACACTCCTTGTTTTATGTTTTAACTCTCTTTCGCTGCCACCATAACAAGGCGTTAGTAGCAAGGGACAAACACACGCATAGAAGGAGAAAAAACACACCGAGGGAAGGAACAAGGGAACCTTCCTTCGCAGCGAAAGAAACTCCAACGGAACACAACCAACGCAAAAGTAAGCCCGTGTGTTGGTATAGGATACACCCGCCTGAAGGCACACAACAACTGTGTTTCCTCAATTATTCATTTGCGCTTTGTTTGTGTGTGTGTGTGTGTGTTTTGGGGCACACGGTTCCGCACAAGAATGCGTGAGGCGCAAGATCCTCGGCTAAAGATTTATCGCTCTTCCACAGCACAGCATAACAACAACGAGGAGTTTTCCCTTCACTTCACAAGCAGCAAATGTGTCTGGAAGGATCTCCTACTTGTTGCGAAACCGGGTGCTTTTTAAAATTCTAATCGCATACCCCGTCGGGGTGAGTGAAAGCCGGGTTTTTGTTTTCTCTTCTGCAACATTCAGAAATCTGTAACACAAACATCTCAATGCGCAGCACACCTACACACACGCAGTATGTGCGCCGGTGGAAAGTTTTTTCATGATTTATTCCTTTAAAGATGATGAGCTTTCGCTGCTTACACCTCACTGTTATCAAAGGGGACGACCAAGGGAGCTAGGATGTTCCCTTAGGCGAAAGACCGACATCTGCTGACGTCACACAGGGGTCACATGTCACAGTTTTAAACAGCTGCAGGATATACATCATCCGCGACTACTGGTTGAGATGTTTCGCCCTATATCCCCCTCCTCCACCCGGATGAGACACATCAATCACTAAAGTCTTCGTCGCTCCGGTGTGCCATTTTACTCAACACACAGTCTTATTTGTTTTGGGATGAAAGAAGCACAAAGCGTAACGATTACATCTTTATTCCGCATGCACGGCAAATGCCCTTCCCAAAAAGCAAAAAGCGCCGGCAAAACTTCCATTGTCGGGACTTTGATTTATTAGATTAACACCATAACCATCGCGTGAGAGCGTCGCGTTCCATTGCATCCATTTTCATTAGTCGTTGAAACGATATAGCCCCCAACGGAAGACTCCAACGGGTTAGAGGATTGGGCCGTTTAACAGTAGCGCGTGGCGAAAGGACGATATTTAGCACGTTACACCCAAATCAGACGATAATTAACCTTGAAACTGGCTTAAAGCGAACAAAAAACCAATCAACCACGATCGTTAGCTTCACGCTGTAACAGGCTGTGAAGCTTTAGTTTTGGGAGGGGAAAAATCAACTTCAAACATCTTCAGAGACCCTCCAATTTTTGTCGGAACTTTTCAGCGATGATGGATTGGCGAAGTGTTCCCATACAAGGGCCGTATGATTTATGCATCTGTAAACATATAGCCTACATTTCTGTAAGGTTGAAGCGATGTCAACCTCTCAAACCGCGACCGCAAGCTCTGGATTGCGGATAAACATACTTGCGCCACTTTGGTTGCTCTTTTGCTCCAAAGTCCCACTCCCCCTAAAGCACACGATAAATTAGCAGATGTCACTCCCTTGAAAGTTTCGCACAAATCACCGCCTTACACAGATAGCACAGCACAACAACAAACTCGGTAAAAGACGTGTGACAGCAGCTTGTGCGCTGCTCGCTGATGAGAGGCGAATGGGGCCCTCTTTTGTCTGCGTAATGAACCACCACCTTCTCTGCTTCTCCACAAACAAAAACTGGAAAGAGGGAAGCTGCCCCCACGTCAAGAACTTCAGGAACACGTAACAAGTCTAGCCTGCCTGTGGCGCTCTGCTGTGTTGCTGTTGGCCTGTCCGTTGGGCCCGGAGACTGCCCCACTTGTCTCAAAGAAACACAGACGAAGTAGCCCTGTCCGCTTTTGCAAGACAGCGTCACCATACATTACTCAATCACGGTCGAGGTGTATCGCTTGTCAAAGTTTTGATTCATCGTTCACGTATGCTCCCCTTGCTTTCCTTGGAGCTGCAGCTGGATACAGACAGATCTTGCTTGGAAAAAAAGAAGGCCAAATTGTTACATTGCCTTATACGTACAGCCACAAAGACCACGAGTGCTTTTGGTTTCGCTTTTCGAGAGACGATGTTGCCACAGGTCGTACTGGAGATAGGCGCAAAAAACTAACCAGTGTCTTCTGCCAACCAAGAGATATAGAGCGAATTGAGCGCTGCCAAACTGAAAGTGATTGATTAGACCTGAGCAGTTGGGTAAATCAATTTAGCAGGTATCTTTACTTCGCGACTCTCGCGTGACGTTTGTGACCTACTGTCGCGAGGAGATAAGCATCCGTCAGCAATTGCCTTGTTAGAGAGTGTTTCTCACAAACTTTTATCACCTGAATGAACACGCTTTTTCTCTTTATGCTATCGAAATACATATTCAAATATTCCTTCCACTGTACTGAACATGCACAAAATCATTTTACGACATTGTCACGATAAAAGCAACAATATGCCATTATTTTACTAAATCTGTTTTCTGTGTGCAGTAAAAACAATGGCGTGAACCAACCATTCCAGCGGCACACACCACTCACCACTGTGGATGTTTATTTTTACTTACACTCGAATTGGTCGCCACGCCAAATGGAATAAACGTAAGTTCATTACACGGGGCCGTACCCGGGGCCGAGGGTTATTAAAATGTACGTACCAACCAGCTCGTACACACACAGAGCGCTCGTACATACTATATTTAGTCCACGCCACCTTGTGTACGAGATGTTGTCCCTTTGGCACGAGCCATGCTCAAGTGGTAGGCGCCAAAGGGGTTTGAGACAGTAACATCCAGGACAAGATGTCATCCACGGGACGTACACCACTACTCCACACCATGCACCTGAGTGTACCACTCCGTTGAGTGTCTGGTGCGGGGAGTATACTAGGTAACTAAGTGGAGAGCGTGTCTCTTACAAGGTTTTTGTAGCGTTTAATGGATCTATTTAATGCTTCGCTATCGCGATCTTTCATCTGAATTTACAAAGAAGCTGCAATTAATGTTTTTAAACATACAAACACATCTTAAGGAACACACACACACTGAACTGAATCGAACATTACCTTCAAGTGAAAGTAAAGACAATTAGTAATGGTGACGATATTACCCAGCACACCGAACTCGTATGACGCAAAGGCGCCTGGTATAGAGGCTTCGGAAACCTTTTAAAGTTTCTTATCCTCTCCATAGCGTACGAGCATTACGGAGGTTCTCTCCATGAAAATGAAAGCTTCTTGGTGCGTTTGGATTTGGCACGACTTTGCCTTGAAAATAAACAATGTTTACGAACAAGCACGTGTTTGACGCCTGCATAAATTACATTATTTAGCTTAATTGCAAACTGTTGATACGGGCAATGCTAACTTCAAGATAATTTTAATTCTTGTACGCGAAAAACAACATTCTTAAAGGGGTTCGAATCTTTTATTGGAATAGTAGGTGAATCGTTTAGGGGAATGTATCAACTGCTGAGTGGAATCTTACAAGCATACTGTGGAAGTTTACAAAGACACAAGGGAAGTTGTCAAGCAAATAAGGGAATTTGGCAATTTGTCTGTGGAGCTTTACAATAGACAATTTGGTAGCCAGTCTAAACAACTCAAACCATTTTAGTTAATTTTAGTAGAAGGTTTCGAATTATCGCTTGCAAAATTCACTTATTTGCTTGACAAATTCCATTACATGATTGCAAACTTCCACAGTGTCATTGCAAAATTCCAATAACCAGTTGAAACATTCCCTTTAAGTGATTAAACTATTTCATTCTACGATTCAAAACCTTGTAAGATTGTAAATCTAATCCAATAACTGATCAAAACACGCTATTTGACTAGATTAGTATTTAATTGGTTTCATGATAGATCTAAACACCTTCCGGCGTACTCAATATGCTAATAATGGCGCCAACGGCTGAATTGCATTCATACTTTCAATGAAGTTTACAATTTTAGCCGTCTTTTCACGTGCACTAATTATTGCCTTTATTTGCTCCTTAGTGTCTCTTCCTTTATCCTGATCTAAGCCTTTTCATAAAGAGCTAAATTGTATAAGTAATCTCTAGTTAGCTGGACAGATATGTTAAGCATTAAAATAGGAATAATCATTTAATTTAAGTGTAACTATAGTCTTCTCTTGCAAAGTAATTGAGCAATCGGAAATGAAATGACATGGAGAGAAACTAACACTTCCTTTTTCATGCTTAAAACACGCACACACACAGAGCAAACTCATGGATTTCTAAAGGTTGTGACCTTTTGATGGTGGCACACAAAAAAAGCTTTTAAAATGCAAATACCGAACAAAGCTTGCTATTTATCCTCTCTGCATAATTACTTCTAGCTCTCCATCACCGTGCGCGTCAAAACCTGTCAAAACCGCGTCAATTCGCGTAACCTTTTAATAAAAATTATAATGAACGACCCGCTTCACGCGCCACGGACATAAACCAGCGCTGGTGATCCTGGCGTACATCAAACAGACGCGGAGACAATCCATTACAACCGCTTCCGGTGTGCGGCGGATATCCGGAACAAACTAACTAATCGCTGATAAGTGATTAAAATATTTGTCCACAATAATCACATAAACTGTGTGTCTGTGTGTGTGTGTGGAGGAGACCCCGCCCGCATCTACAACGCCGCACCAGTCCCACGCACGACATCTTCGCTGGATAATGTGGGTTTGGTAGGTGCTGGAGCAGCTTGCCATTACTGCTACTATTTTTAGCCCGAACGAAACGTCCATCATGAAACGTCGTCGCCAAGGGAGAATGAAATAAGCGACCCGCGACACACAAACGAACTTGCGTGTGCCACATACACATCGTCCCTCACTGGCTGAAGACTTCTTCGTGCGCCGCGCATTGGTTTGGCGTCCTCGGTTGTCCCCTCCGACCTAGCCCAGCTCGAACCGGCCCTGGAAGCGAGGGCGCCCGTATAGAAAACCATCAAATTATAATGTTAATGGCTTCCCGCCGATTGCCGTCAGTTGTCGTTGACCTGTTGGTGGTGTTGGGCAAATTGAAACGCTTGGCACTACTGCTGGGGCGTTGGTGGTTTGCCAGCTTTGGCTTGTTCAACAGCTACCCGCGGCGGGAGCTGCGAGACACAACAGGTTCTTCCGGCTTACGATGGAGGAGTTTTGGAGGTGCCTATAAACTTCCCCAATCCTACCGGGGCCGAAATGATAGTTTAATTTCGGAACCCGTCATCCGGAGGCCGCTGGGAAAGCTAACGATCTTGTCCGTTTCTTATTGATTTCGTAATTTATCCATCCTCTATAGTCGGTTTTATTTATTAACGATAGCTGTTAGTTTTGCAAAAGCAAGATGTTTCACCAGCGAAATAAATAGAAATAAATTAAACTATCTATCCCGCCGTGGGGAGGAGCCTGAGCGCTATTGCGCTTAGCTCATGCGTGAAATTAGCACCCAAAGCAGGTCCGGTGATAATGTTATCCGTTGTTCGGGCGTACAAGCGCAGAAAGAAGCAACATATGTAAGGATCCACATTTGGAAGGACGTGACCATTAATAATAATCAAACCCATTGGGTCCGGTGAAGCAAAGCACAACAAACAGGCCCCCCCATCCATAGAATGTGGGCGATCGTTCGGCACTAGGCACTCGGTCGGTGGTGGTGTGATGTATCAACTAAACCGGCATTACTTATTTGGCAGACGGGAGATGTCGGCCCGATAGCACAGGCTATTTGGAATTATTTATTGAGCTCTTTTGCCGTGTCTGTCAAAGCGACGAAGAGGGCCAGGTGTACTTGGAAGTAGGGAAATCCCGTGTCAACTGCTGCTAGGATTTATTTTCGTATTGTGAAGCTGAAAACGATAGCTGCCTGAACGTTCGTCACGTTTGACAGCGAGGTAAATATTTCATTCGGAATATTTATTCGGATTTTGTGATTGTTTTTAACGGTCTTTCAAGTGTATTTTTCTATGCAAATTCAGACTGATCTATAACACGTAAGCCATTTCACCAAATTAAAGTAATTTGTGCTACTGTGTGCTACTGTCAACAACAGCATGTTGCTGCCACCCAACAAAACCTGTGCGGTGTTTAGAGCCACTAAAGCATACTTTAATCTCGTAATCATTTTATTTACCCTTCGCAAACTTCGCTTAGCTACCAGCAAGCAACAGATGACGATATATCCATTGGACCCTGGGATATTAACTTCATCCCATCTAACCTAGCTGTGCCTAACGCTCTGACACGCACACAATCTGACCCGTAATGGGACACAATTGAAGCTAATTTATGGCCACGCACAGACCGAAGTTTAACAAGTGTAGCGAGTAAGAGTGCCACACTTTGTCTTGCGGGTTGAGTTAACTCCGCCGTCGTCTTTTAATCTTAGAAAACGCTAATAAATTAATGTGATAAGATCTTCCGGAAAAGCTAGCAAATAGCATTGTTCACCAGCAGTAGGAAGAACTTACCAGCCGCACAAGACAACTTCCCCACCCGTCCAGGAAGGCCACAAATTAATCGCTAATTAACAATTACTGCCAGAGAACAGCAGCATTCTATCGCTGGATAGCACACTCACGCACCATCGCGCACCACCGTCTAATTGAAATATCATGTTACAGAAAATTGTTTCTTTACATTTCTGCACCTTCTCCTCCTCGCACAAATCCTCCGACCACCGCGTCTAGAAGGTAGAGTGAGTGTTTGACTAGAATCTAAATATTTTCTCTTCGAGGAACACAACCCAACAGCGAACGAAAAACGAAGCGAACGAAACAGAATGCCAAACAATGTCACAGCACTTTGAGCGGCGGAAAACAGCTGACAGCTCCTGCTGCCGGCGTCCGTGTGTATGTGTATAGTGTTGCCCCATGCCCCGTATGGTAATTACAGCCGCGAGCGAACGGCATGACCATTTGTCCATGTCAGGTCCATCTCGCCGTCGTTGAAAAGGACAACGCGAACAAACCGAAAGTGGAAAGGGGCCGCCGCAACTAAAAATACCACTCTCCACGAATTGAGAGGCACTGACTGACGACTCGCTGCACAAAGGAGGAGAAGACCCAAATTTTCCCTCCATTGAATATGGTTTGAATCAACGTTCGATTCGTTGGGTTTGACATTCTTTTTTTTCAATTCACAACGTGAAACTGTTATGCAAGAGCTGCTGCTGCTGGTCACATCTATTCGGCTGACAGATACAGAGGAGAAGCGAACGAGGATGCTTAAAGCGCCGGCTAATCTGATCATTGACATAAAGGTGAACCACCGTACATTATTGATGCTTTGTGAGCGATCTCTGCATTATTTAATGGAGTGCCAAACGAGGGAATGCGGGAATTGGGAAGCCAAAAGATTGATTTCCAATATTACCAATTTAATGTGAAAAGAAATTCAATCAACTGACAGAATGAACTTTCCTCTGTAATAAGGATTCAAACGAAGAGATCTTTAATATTACTTTAAGTTCGGTTTGGCGCTCTCTTTAACGTCACATTCCAATCGAACCGGTAAACCTGCAAGCTAGTCTTTCGTCAACATTCCGCTTCGTCGGTTGCTTCTTTCTGCTTCATACAAAAACACACACATACACACACACAGATACACAAATTAAATTATCGCACCCGTGACAGTCAGGTCGCACGTTTTCGTAGTAGCAACGGAAATAATTTCTTGGCAACAAGCCCCAAAAACCCCCGCGCGCCGATAGCATCATCGAAATTGAATTGCAGTTGGTGTCAAAAAGTTGCAACAACTATTCCCCCCCCCCCCCGCTCATCATTTGCAGCCATTAGTTGACGCACCCTATCTATCTCATCGACCTTGCGACTAGCCCACGCACGTGCTTCACAGCACTAGGCGCCTCCATTCAGTTATCGGTTAGCGGGTTTATCAACTCTACACGCCGCCGTCACAGCCGGCCGGTCGAAATGTGTGTCAGGCACACTCGTTTCCACAGACGCCCGGCCAAACGGGGTTACTTAATCTAATCAAACCGAGCTAAAACATCTACGATGGACGTATGTATTATACCTCACTCATGCCGTTGTGATTTCTGGGAACAGACGGAAACGAAACCGCACCGGCCACACCGAGTCGTATCAGTCAGTCAGTCCCGGAACGTGTCTTGGGATGTGGCTAAAGTGATGGTTTACTTTGAGTGTAGAATGGCTTGTTCAGCTTCTTTCACTGTTTCACTCTATGTTTTTTTTTCAAACTCTTGCACGATCACTCGTTTTTCAAACGTTTAAAATCTTCCTCTTTAGGCCTCTAGAAAATTCACAAAAATGCACCTCTTTAATTTCACTTTTAATGAACAATACAGCAATATTTTACATTAACACAATATCAATATTTTCATCTAAAAAAAAACAAGAATAAAAGGCTTCCTTCTAAGTGACAAAAAAGACTTGCACACACCTAATCCGTGCTGGGCGCCGCACACGACTGGGAGAGCATCGAAAATTGTACACCGCACTCGTGTCGTGTCACACGGTTTTCCAAACGATTCACACAGATGCTCTCGAACCCGTGTGTGTGTGTGTGTGTGTGTGTGTGTGTGTGTGTGTGTGTGTGTGTGCTCACGGGGCGGTAAAATGCTCACGAAAGAATGCATATTTTTAGAATCGAACCCAAGTGGAGGAAACCCAAGTTGGTCGAATGGTCAGAAGAGCAGTGAACCGATCCAACTGATCCGAGCGGGCCTGATTCTCAATTGAACATATTTCGATGTTTCAATATACACACTCTGATTGGATGCTTCTTGATCAAGGTGCTCACCCCGCTCTGCTTTTTTTTATAAATACACACACAACTACCGAACTAATAACCAAGATCTTCAAAGATCTTTACCGCATCACAGCTAGAAGCATCCAATTAATGTGGATCACTCACTTTCGATCGTTAGCCGCAAGAGATAGATAAATAAACACACTCCCTAAGAAACGGTACACCGGACAGGAGGTAATAGGCGAGCCCCGTTACACTCTTGTTTTTTACGCCAACCGACGACACAGCCGTGCGTTCGCCGCTGTCAGGAATTTCGTACGTCGGATCTGGAGATGAGAATAATACACCCACGCGGATCGCTGCGCACGGTGAGAGGATGCTGCCACGACACAAAAAAAGCACGGCGCGATATATCTGCAACTTGTGGTACACCACCCCCAACTGCTCTCTGTCACTCGGGACGGGCTTAATCTTAATCTGCCACTTGCTGTGCACAAATCACTCTCGACACCATCCCAAAGCGGCGGGCAGCGACGACAGAAAGGGAAACGACACAGTCGGTGTCAGATTCTTTCCAACAAGTGTTAGGAGAGCACACTGTCCGAACAATTTTGCCTTTATCCCTTCCAAACGGAACAACGTAAGAGGATGGGGTATTTTGGAAAACACATTACATTCTTGATCGTGTAAAACAAAAAGGAAGACACTACAGTGTCCACTTGGAGGTTGCAAATGGTATTGAAAAATTTGAACAGGTTTCCAACTTTACACCTTGAGCATTACAATCACGCGCGCACACACTCTGCATGAAACAAATGCAACCCACCGTCAGTACCCAAATATACCCGTCCGTCACTGAGCGCAGAGGAAATATTACTTAATGCACACGTTAATTGAATTTACGTCCAATTGCTGTCTTCGGGAGTGTTTACAGTACACTACGACGTTACGACGCGGTATGGCAGGAAGCCGTGGGTTTGCCTACGAAACACGATACAGACTAAACAGGAAGTGGATGAACCCACCAACTACCCCGAGATGCAACTGCTAAGAGATCATACACAAGCACGCGGCACACGGCGAAGGCAAAGTTCACGAGCGCGGACCCCCCTCTCTTAAGTGCTCGGGTGCACTGGCACTCTTCCGAACAGGTTCCGTTCAAGATACGCGCCAACGGACGACTGAACGCGCGAGCGAGTGGTTCGGGCTTTGGCGTGTTCTACCGTTTGGCGCGCGACCAAGACATATTAACGCAGACACCAACACAACGACCACGACGACGACGACGACCACGATGGGCGCTACCTTCCTCCACCAAGGGGGTGGTTGTACCGGTCTGTAACGCCAGTAACGCTTTCGTTACTGGCAGCGTAAATCCACACCGACGACTACCGCCGGAGTTCGATGTGGTTTGTTGGTAAGTGTGTGTGAGTGTGTCTTCCTATCTGCTACATTTTATGGTAGCGCGATGTGTTCAAGCGCTTGGTTTGAGTTCTCCACCACTGCTGGACGTCGTAGTGTGGTGCCGGGAGTTGCGGGAATCTTGAACGAAATTAACTCCACTCTCCCTCCGGCTAGCAGGCCTTGAGAGTGGGTCAGTTTACTTGCCTCCTATCGGGCATGTGCATGTGTTGGTACAATGTATGTTGCCGCTGTGCACGAATCCGCATCTTCCCCCAACGCTGCTGCTCAACGTTAGGCGCAGATTAGACCGTAAAGGGTCAAAGTGATAAGTAGTGGAAGTAATAGAAGAGCGTTACTGTCCGGCAATGCCTGCGCTGGAACGTGGCAGCGTGTGACCCCATTAGGAATTTTGTTGATGCTCACATTCGTTAAGTGACACCTAAAATAAACATAAGTGTGAATAACATAAAAAAATCATATTTCTTGTTCGCCATTCCATTTAAACGCCCAAAGAAACACTTAACTTTGCAAACGCTCTACGTCACTCCGTTCCGCGAATGGCCAGTTAAAACAAAATAAATAAATCCTCTTTAATCTCTCCGTACGTTTCTTAAAAGCCCGTTTGTTAACCCGGTCCCCCACCCATCCTGTCGTCCGACCGATCACTCACAGTGATCGGTGATGTAATCAAAATAAACAACGCCGGACCGCCGATGACCTATTTTAAAAGCACTGGGCGTTATTAATTGACCCGTGCAAAATTAGTCCATCCAAGTCAGCTCAAGTCCGTGTGGCGGCAATAATCGTTAAACTGCCGCCATCACCACCACTACCACCCACCGGCAGCGACACCATGATCCAAGTATGTACGCCACATTAAACGCAACGCAACGCCCCGCGGGGAGTGGAGGCCTTATACCTATTTCGCTTCCTTCCCAGTGCCACAGCGTGAATCAAATTTATGGACGATGGAAATGATGCTTAAACGCCATCAACATTCCGTTCCGTTTCCGAGGTTATTGAGATTGAATGTAATTGGAAGCAAATGCGACAGCGGCAATGGTTCAAACGCTTTGTTGCAAAAGCTGATTTCATACTACTTTTTTGATAAAACAAACTTTTTTGATAATAAAACATAATAAGAAGCAACAACCGTTTGATTGTCGTTTGGCGTAACTATAAAGCACTCCAAGCGAGAATCGATCAAATTTTGCGTCCTAACGACATCTGTGTGTTCGAACCATGCACAAAAAAGACCCTTGCGGTTATTCGCTAAATCCTGCCTAAAAGGAAAACCGAACGGGGAAAGAACGAATAACAAATAATAGCAAAGGCCATTGGCAAAGAAAATTACATAACAATTGACAACAGTCATCGTCCACTGGCACTAATAATACCCGTCCCTGTGGGGAAATTTGGCAAACACAGGGCACGAATAAGTCCCTACAAAAGACATGAAACAAGAGCAACACATCAAACACTCACAAACAAATTGTCCTACGGTGGGTTGTTGTGCGTTCGGTGGACGCCAGGCGCCAGACAGTTGATGGGCGAGCTGAATCCTTATGAGCTACACAGCTGGTTCATCCCCTTTTTTTCTTTTGGCCCCCTCTCTTCGTCTCTTGCTGTAAGGACCTCCCTCTTTCTCAGCTATAACCCCCCCTCGGCAAAACCGACATCCGGCAGCGGAAGGAATAACCATACCCTGGTGCGGCACGATAACTATGTTCATCATTCCATATGATAAGGATGGCGATGTGCCCTGATGGATGGTGATAATGATGACGAGCGGAAATGAAACGGCTCGAAACGGTTCAGCGCCAACCCGGATCCAGCGATCCGGCGGTAATGGTATGGATTTATTGCACCTTTCCGGCTTCACAGGCGGGGCCGGGCGAAAGAAGGATATTGAGTGATTGCTACGCCTAGTAAGAGATATGTTCATTTGCAGTAAGAAAGCATTCCAATTTAACGAAGGGTGTAATAAGAATCGGAGATCAACTGCAAGGATATAAAAGCTACTTTTTTGGTAGCATTCTTAAGGAAATATTTTCCTAAAACCTCCTTTACATTAAATGGCACAAACAACGAGGATAATGTTTTCAAATATGCTTAGGACCTTTACAAATACAAATAAACAAAACCGACAATCTCGTCCCAAATAGCAAAAGGTACGCGTCGTTTTGCGCCTAAAGTTATGCTATCAGTAAACACGTTTCCATATTTTGTGCAGTTCAATAAGTCTGTAGCATATCTGCTATACAGAACATATTGTAATACACACTATCAGCCATAGACACATAGCAACACACTTTGAAAAGCCAAATCACACCATTGCACCACATCCATTATAAAACACTCAGCAAATCAGATCATACCATACACACCCGGAAGAGCTCAGGCCACACCGTTCATATAAAAACAATTGTGAC
>KB667445.1:712554-797168 GCA_000349065.1 Anopheles quadriannulatus
ATGTCCCCCTACCCAAGGTAAGGCCTCTAAACTCCAACGTTTCCAGTAAGGGAAACCTCCTAAAGGTTTCTATGATCGCCTGGACGATCAAGTGTCGAAAAGTCCGCTCGAACGAAGTTTTATTCCACCTCGGCTCATGTCAGCGAAACACTGACCTACCGCGACGGTACTCGAAGTACAGTTGTACGATCATCGCATTACAAGTCAGATTGAATCTAATCCATTTCTATCGACTTTTGCATAAACTCATACTTCAATATTTAATGTTGCTTCAACAAAAAAAAAGCTTCCCGAAAATGATAAACTTCCACAAATAACCCAAAATAAAAAAAACCGGTGGCACAATACTTTATCGCTCATTGATCATACTTTAAGTGACCTTCTCACCAGCAGGCAGGCAGGCAAGACAAACACAATAAATCCGCGCAATAATGCTTCAAACCTTTTCTTGGTGCCTTGGCGGCACAACTCGTTCCCTCCTTCCGCTGTACTAGCGCGAAACCTCTCAGGCCGGAAGTATGTTGCCATTGAACCGTTCCGTTCGTGCTCGTATTTTTTTTCTTCTTCCCCCGGACACATCTTTTCCGATCTCCGTGGCCGTGAGCCGGCATAAGTATCAGCGGGCGAAAGAGAATTCACCGCAAGACCACAAAGGCTTTCCTCCTCCCCCGGTCATTGGTGTACCTACCGCTGAGTTCGTATCATTGGCTTTCACTTTTTTTCCTTTGTGCGATACTGAAGAAGTGTGTGTGTGTGTGTCTCCTCTCGGGGCTAGGTAAATATTTGCAACCAACCAAAAAGGACTTACCTGAAAGGGAGAGAGAAAGAAAGAAAAAACACGTTAGTAAAAAAGAAGGATACACTGGGCTGGTGATAGTCGAAGCCGGGGCTGTGGAATGTTGAAATGTTCAATAAAGTCGACCAAAGGATTAGGACAACATTACTAACACCGTCTGACAATTCAAGTCGATATCGATGTAGATAAATAAATTGGAAAAAAAGTGAAATATACGAATACAACAGTAAATCAAACGAATAAAATATTTCGGAAAGTTTCAAAGCATACCAATGCAACAAAAATGTATCTTTGTCATCAAAAATTGTCCAGAAAAAAAGACAAAAGCAACACAAAACAGAAAGTTCTTCTCAAGGTGAAATCTACAACTTGAGCTATGTATCACAAACAACAACAAAGAAATGTTGAAATTAAAACATTCAACTCAACAACGAAAAGAAAACGCTTAAATTCCGTCAAGGTCACATTCATCTTATTGTTCCCGTAGCGTCTCGAAACGAAGTATACTTTTTTCGTGGAAAATTATAAGTACTTTTCGAACTTCCCATCCCCTCCGGTTCCCCCGGTGCCTGCGGTGCCATCAACGTACCGCGCGCGCTTGCTGCCATAGCCGTATCAAACAATTTTCTACATTATTATTACTCACCAATGGCAAGGTCAACATGGTTTTAACCTCTCTTTGTTCCCGCTCGACGGCGATGTTTTGCTGCGAGTTCACGTCAAGCTCGATTTTAGTATTATTAGAATGGTTCCGTTCGCACCACCGCCTATTTACAAGCTTAGCTCGCGAGAAGATTTAGCATACCAAACCAATACCGAACACTTTCAGCAGCCGTAAGGACATTGGAACGTTTCCGCACGGCGTCAGATACACTTCACTTTTTTGTGTTTTTCCCTAGCAATACCCCAGGCCAGGAAATGGAATCTGTTTTCACGCAAAAGCGAGAGAGTGAGTAAGCGTAGCTTTTCTGCTTTATTTCCGCCCCCCCCCCCCCCCCCCAGGAGTCAATTATAACCTTTCCATCACTGTACCCAATCGATCGAACGAACCAATAACATTCAGAAATAGTGCACTATCAAAGAGAAAAATAAAATACGACAATCAAAAAAGCTCCGTTCCGATTGCAATCAATTTGGGTTGGAATTTTATGCACACGATTGCATCGATCATTCTCCCTTTTTTTCTGTAGCGATTCAATTCAATCACACACACACACGTTTGGTAATGAGAGGAAAAAAAATACAAAAAAAAAACAAAAACATAACTTCCATCATTAAGCACGAACGCCCCTCTCGCACGGCTCGCGGCCAGTAAAAATTAATTTCCTTTCATTAATCAACTTGCCACACTCACACCCACGTACAACGGGCAAACCACAGCATTGTGTTGATTAATAATTTGCTTCTTTTTTGTGTGTCCGCTACCCTAACTACCCCAACGTAACTCGACACCAGCGCCAGAATGATAAATATGGAAACACGCAGAAAAATATCCGCAGGAAAACAGTAGGAAGCAGTGGGAGAGAAAAGAAAGGGAAACACATTTCAATTTCACAGCCGGCTGCTAACCCAGCTGGCACCGGGGAGGGGGTGGGGGGGGAAGTCCGTCCCGGCCAACACCTTTTCCATCAAGCAAGGATAGATTTGTGAGAGTGATTTTTTTCGCAATCGTAGCAAATTATTCTCGATTTGCACGGCCCTCTTTGGGTTCCATTCGAGTGGGACTGTGTGCGACGATCCATCCAACACGCGATGGATGTCAGGGAACTAAATTATTTGCTATTACAACAGCACGAGTACGGTATGATGATTTGTTCGTCGGGGAGTTTATTTGATTAAAGAAATTTAAATTAGCTTCGGCCGTTGGTGCTGCTGTGGGGCACCAGCCGCGTGTACACGTTGCCAACTGTTTTGAACTAGCACGGGCGCACCTTTCTTTCTCTCTCCTTCTCTCTCTTTCTCCCGAAGGTCATAAAGTAACGTTTATCCATACGGGCTTCTCCACGGTCCATCGCGAACACCCATTAGAAAGGTATGGAAAGAAAGAAAGCAAGAGAGTTTCTCTAAACCGGCCAGCTGCCGACGACGAACCATCGTCCCCGCTGCACTAAAGGGTACGGGTAACTTTCAAGTGGATCGGCACCATCGGCCATCGGGACCAGCTGGACCCCGTCCGTGTGCCCTCGAGGATGGCACGTGGAAGGCGAAAGGATTCGGTTCATTAGCAACAGAAGGGTGCTTTTCACGCAGTCGCCGGCTTAATAGAGCAGCGTTTGTTTTGGTTTCTGGCTGTAGATTTCGGTGCCGGTGTAGGCTGGGCTGGGACTGGGTTAATTAAAAGGAAAAGCAATAAATAAAGAACGAGTGGCCAATCGGTTGACTGGAGCGCATAAAGGGGATAACAGAACGGGATAAAGAGGATCGAAGGTGTGCATTATTAAATTGCTCATTTTGTTGTAAATTTTTCAATAAAATTGGAATTTAAATTCAATTTCAAATCTTTGACATTTATCCTAGTTATTTTTTATACCGGGCTTTACAATGGCTACCATTTTAACAGCAAAAAAAAAATCATAATTTTGAATGAAAGATTAAATTAATTTTTAACTTTCCAAAATGCAAACCACACCCACAAAACTACCTTCGCACCGAACACAACCCTCTTTCTCGAACTGAATATTTCACTTTTATTCGATCAATCTAACCACAAGACAGCCCATCAATCAACACACTATGTTTTCCATCCCGATAGCATTCTTTCCACAAAAAACCACTTCCCTCGGGGACCACACAGTAACCTTCTTGAAGTGCTAAGAAAAGATCCTTTTCACCGTGGAGACGGCAGAAAGAGATAGATATGTTTCCTCCTTTCTCCTGTAGCGGAGACAGCGCAACACAATCAAAAATCCATCACCAAAACGGAAGCCAAATCCATCGGGGGATTAATTCAAGCTGTTAAACTGTGTCTGTGCCTTTTTTTGGTTGCGCTTCGAGATTCGATTTGCACAGAAGATTTTCCTTTCAGCGTTCCTGTCAACAAGGAAACACACATTTCGGCAAGGCAGTAATGGGGTAAGTAAGGTGGAGGGGAAAAAACAGAAGCCCACCCACCTATCAACGGCATTCATTAATAGTGTTTAGGGGTGAGATAAACGACGAATTAAACGCCTTGACAAACGCTCGTTTAACGCACTGTTGAGCTTATTCACAATAAACGATATAAATTTAAAGTAGTGTTTGTGCGGTGTGTTACACTGTTTCAACTACTTTGCACTCAACCCTTGCCTGCAGCAATAAAACTGCAGCAAAAGAAAAACAGAAAATAACGCTGCATTGCGGGTCTCAAGCCGTAACAGAGAAATAAGCAGAAATCGATTTTCTCGTTTTGATCCGATTAAAATGAAGCTTCCTCCTTCCTTGGCAAGCTTACACCAACGCCACCACCAGTAGTTTCGTTCCCATAATACAATGTACACCCATCACCCGCCTCTGTCTCTCTCTCTCAAGGACTCGGACCAAACCCAGGGTTGCCTCATTCACACACTTGCTGTTGCATAAACATGCCCGCCACACATACGCTCTTCGCTTGAGAGCCGCACACACAACGCGGATTCATTTTTGTTATTGTTTTCTTTTTTTTCTCTTTCAGCGATTTTGATGCACTTCATCCTGTCCGTGGCAATGGGCAGCACATTACCACCATCCTGACAACGACCGTGGCAGAGTTTGCAGGGGCGCTCCGTACTGGAATTGGCTCATAAAAATCACTTCCAGTGGGTTCAAATTAATTATTTTCACATTATCCTTGCACTCTCGAGATAAAGCGCCTAAAGGTATGCAAATAAGTGCGAACGAGTTTTATACAAAAATAATGAATTAATTAAATTTCTAAAAATCTAACATGAAGAACCTTTACTATTTGAATAAAGCTCTGGCAAAACATGAAGGTACTCTTAATTGAAAAACGCTCCAAGACCTAAATAAAAATTATTTAAATAAAAAAGCCCATATCTAGCTATCTCCATTACCCCTGCAATAACATCCCGACCGAAAGACGTCCAACTGCCCGACGACCCGGCCCGAGGATCGCCATCACAAGAGGGCGTCGTACCGGAAGCAATCTACCAAAAGGAAGAGCGTGCGAAACAACCGCCCACGCTACGGCACACAACTGACACGATTATGCACTTTTATCAACCCGATCCAGTGGCACCATCAAACCGGGGGAAACATACGGACGGCAAAGGAAGCACTTTTGTGTAAGCACGCAGGCAATAAGCTTTTTACCGCCCAGCGCACTGCTCGATGCATTTCTTCCCCCCTTTTTCCTCTTTCTATGCAGCACAAAGTCATAGTGCAATAAGGAGGGAAAAAACAACCCTCAGCCCTTGTTGAAAGCTTTTACAAACAACAGTTGCCTAACCGCACACAGCGCCACAAGGAAGAGCGTTTATAGCGTTGTTCTTCTGTTCCGGTGGGGGTGTGGTGATCGAGAGTTTTCCACGTTGGCACTTATAACGATATGCAAAAGCCCTTACTGTACCTCTGCCACGGCGTTACTGCCCAAGTAACGGCGGTAAGCAAACTTGGGTCCCCCTCACCGGGTACGCATCCTCATTATTGAACCGAGTATGGAAATTTCAATTATAATAAATTGGTTACCTTTACACGGCCGCTTTCGAACGCTATTCATGCTGGAAAGCTATATTCAGCTGCGTATGCAAAGTGGCAGGTAAAAGTTGGTAGCATTTTGGAAACTTTTGCTAACTGCAAGATGGAAGGATCGGTGGTGATAGCATTCATTCAGTTACTGTTGCTTTTTTTTCCAAGTCATTGCCAAGTTTTTAAATTAGTTTTTGGCTATGCGCAGTCTATTTACACTTCTTTACAGGTGTAAATTTTATTCGATTGCGCAGGCAAACCATTGTTGTTGTTATGTAAATGTTAAATTTACATTTCTACATTGAAAATGTTAAGCACTGTGCTACGAAGCAGAACAAACATAAGAGAAGTATCCAAAATACAACCCAAACATATCCCAAATTATATAAATATATGTATAAGGGTAAAATGTGATCTTTTATACGTTATATTATGCATCACCAACTCCACTCAAGGCTCAGCAATGTCTGAACGCTGAAGCTGTAAATCAAATCCTTCCCAAAGTTAACCTCGTTTCGTATCAAGTTCATGTCTACGACCTATTTTCCCGCTTCTCCCTCAACAAGTCCACCCAAACCTCAAGCAGCTCTTTCTTTATCTCTCTCTCTCTCTCTTCGTTTCCAATGCCTAGATACATACATTCGATTTAGTGGCCACTTATATATATTTCTTGCTTGCTTGAATCGATTTGTATCTCGTTACGGACGTCAGAACGCATCATATGCTCTTGTGCCAATCCCCCAGATAACAAAAAAAAGCAGAACCACACCAAAGAAGAAGAAGAAGATGAGTAAACGACAATAATGTTCGCACTCTACTGGCGCCGTTCTACTTTTTCCAGTGCGCGCAACACACGCACACAACTCAAATCGCCCCCGAAATCGCGCCTGTGTCCGCGCGGCGTTTGTCGCGTGCTCCCAAAACACTCATGCAGGGCTGCAGCGGAGCGCCACCACAGCGTGACCGCTCGACCGTACCGTGCCCCAAACGGGTTTCAGCACCGCAAAAGATGAAAAGCGGACGCACGGCGACAGACACGCGCGTCGAAAATGTAATGTAAATACTTTGAGCCACCCAAACCGAGCGGTGCCGTAACGAAGCGCAACCCCCGCATAGCTACTACTAACCCATAGCTTTCGCCTAAACCAGTGAGTGTACGTGTTTGTGTGTGTATGCCGACCGGGTCCAATGGGACGGAAACAATCGGAAACAAACGATCAACGGGTTAGTTGCCCCGAAGGGACCACACGAAAGCGCCGAGCAATAGCGACCCGATGTGAACCAAACCGGTCGTTACATTAGCATAGAAATGGAGGTTTTGCTTTATACAGGGGGGTGCGAGAGTGTTGTGTACCGCTGTTCTCCGTTCTAATTTCTGTTATAAATTCTCATTTGTTAAATTATAGTACAACTAGAAAAACCGAACAGCTGTTGTTCAAATGCAAATTGGATTAACGTGCAATGGTTCTGATCCCTTCAAGATTACAGCATTAATATAAACGGAAATGATTGAGTTGATCAAAGTAAATGTCTTGTGCTAGGTAATTTGGCTTTTTGGAGTTTAGCTACGAAATGTATTAATTTAGTAAATTCCAGATAAATATAATCATTTTTGACAGGAGAGATAGGGCAGATAGCTTACAGTCCACGCTGTTCCGATTAAATTATGAAGAAAATATTACTGTGCTTAATGGGTTTCATTTCGCGGAACTCAGCAGCCATCCAAAATGAAACCTAAAACCTATCCAAGATCAAATGATCATGTTTAATACCCTTTTCATTGCCATTTTCCCAATGTCATTAACAGTTTTACGGCCATACACTCCCTTGCACCGTATTCTATCAATTTCAAATGAAACATTAAAAACGACCTTAAAACAGAAGCTAACAAACCGTTTAATATTACCGTTCGAGCGGAAGCAGTTGTTGAATTATTCACATCACCGTTCGCTTGACATTTTGCTGTTCCAGGTACCTCGCCAGGAGAGAGCAACACAGGCAGTGTCAACCAACAAAAAAAATCCCCCCGACCGGAAATTAATGCGAAAAGAAACAATGGCTTCTCGGTTTATTGCGGATGCAAACAAAGACTTGGGTTGTATACACATAGCAGCGGGTAACAGTATAAAATACCCACGACGAAGCAAAAAGGTACTTCGTTATGCGGCAAAAGATGTTAGCCACCCATTAGTGAGATTATAATTCTTATTATCAATCGATTGGGAATTTTATTGCATAAGAATAAAATATAAACATGAAAAACTACAGCATCCAATAAAAGGATAAGAATTTGTGCATTCAAAAAATGAAAAGTATCCATATCCACGCCTTTCTGTCATACACCAGGTGTCTCCATTGCACAGGCGAAACTTTCACATCTCGAACAAAAATGAAATCAACTGTAATTCTTTTCCTTCTATTTTTCCCATCCTTTTGAGAGACAGTCTACAACATATCGAACTTTGTTTTTCCATCAATACATTTCTTCATTTCGGTTGTGTGCTGATACAAACAACACGTGCAAACGACAACTGTTTTCCCACGAGGCTCATCTGAAAACCCTTCTCACCACACGCTCAATTTCAGGTTCACCTTTTGTGACATCTGCCAGGCGCACACACAGACACACGCACACACATGAGCCCTACACAATACCCACTCAATACAAGCACTCATTTATCAGGATGATAATTGAATATGGAGTGCCAGGGTTTTCGAATAAAGGTCATCGCAACAATCGAAACGCCATGTTTCATGCAAATTGTTATCATTAATATTGTTGTATGTAGCGAAACAATCACGCGCGGAAATTAATAATACCCCGCTCATCGCTTTCGTATTCAACCGTACTTTGTACACAGACACACAACGTAACGATTTGATGTCTAAATAAAGGATAATTGTTATTGCGAAAACAGGATTTGCCCTGCCGGCAACAACGGCACAGGAACCAAAATCAACCCATTCAAATCACGTTCAAACCATTCCATTTCATGATCTTCGCTCGGAAAAAGCATCATATAGATGGAGTGATTATTATGAGTGCTTTCGAATGCGAATGCAAGCGGATCTTATTTTTAGAGTATTGCGCTCTCCGCAAGCAGTAGTCGTTTTGTTAGCAACAGAATCCTTTCTAGCAAACGGGTACGGTTTTCCTAGCTTTGCGCACGATAGAACAGCACGTCAAAAACATGCGACTTTTCTTTGCTGACTTCAAACATCTCCAAGAGCTTCTGCGTTTCTTTTGCTGCTAGGTTCTGTTATTGACAACTGCAATCGAGAGCGTAAGGAACAGAGTTCCATGACAGGAGAAGAAAACATAACCAGAATCAAATAACATCCAGTCAAAGATTCATCCGCATTGATGGCACAAACAGATTCAAATTGGTAAATATTCCCATTGAGCAATAACAACGCAACCAGAAAACGCAGCAATGAGCAACAACAACCAAACAGAGTTGCACATTGGCAAAGTCAATAAATCACGACGACGCTCGCTAGCCTCCCCTGTGACGTGGGAGCAGCGACACTTCTGACAGGAATGTCAATCCGAAACGTCCGAGCGAAGGAAAAAAAACAATACAACAACATTCCTTCTTGCTGCTCAAACCTGATCAACACAGGAGGAGTCAACTTTTGCCAGAGTTTACTTCTACACCGTCGTTCCTTAAACTCTCCAAGGGAAATGTGACCACCCGGGATGTGGAGTAGAGTGCGAGCGTGAGTGGGCAAACAGAGTGTAAGTTAGCTACACCTTTCAAGTTAGCTCAGATTCATCCCATTCCGAGAATCTACAGAATTCATAGAACTGGTGTACACACGCTTGCGCGATCTTTTCAGTGCAACATGAAACTGGACAGAAATTGCTCAAATTCAAATTCAAGTGTTTCATTATTTTAACATTCTGTTTAATGAAAATAAAACACACACTGCTTCTCTAAACAGTTTGACAAGTAGAAAGAGAAAAAAAAGCGAACAAAACACATCTGGCGATGTAAACCTTTTTGCTCGAACTCACTTTTAATCTCGTTGCCTTTTGGCCACCGGGTGGTAAAAAATGGAAATGTCCAATTTACATCCCACGAGCTTTGCAGCGGTGAAGGAGTAAGAAAACCGCGGAGCATGTAATTAGATAAACTGTGCACTTGCGCAGCACAAAGTAAATTTAATCATTCCCCGCTCCTTTTTATGGCTTGGAGAAGTTGGCTGACCTCTTCTCGAGACGCAGGTTGGCCATCTGTTATAGAGGGGGAGTTTATACGTATTAAGTCAGAAACCTGAAGTCCATTTCGGTGAAACATTAATCAATCTAATTAGCAGTGGCGCTCTACCATTATTGAATTGGGATCATTTTGTACCTCAAAATAATTTAATTTATATTTTTTTGCATTGAAAACATTTTAAAATTATATTTCGACTAACTTTTAAACCATAGTTTTTAACAGTTCTTAAACATTATTTCGAGAGTAAATGTACTACAGTAGAATATCTCAATTATACCTCTGCTATCTGTTATAATGGCTGGACAGGCTCGAATTTCCGAGCCATCACAGTCCTTAATGCCGCCTACAAGATGCTGACCCTGATAATGTTCTACAGACTTGCGCTCCTTGCTACAAATTTTGTCGGCAGCTACCAAGCTGGGTTTGTTGGAGGCAAATCCACCAATGACTAAATTTTCACTCTACGGCAGATCCTCCAGAAGTGCCGAGAGCGCCAGATCCCAACGCACCATCGACTTCAAGGCGGCCTACGACACCAAGGACCAGAAGTAGCTATGGAGCATCATGCACCGGTACCACTTCCCTGGGAAGTTGCCTCCAGCTGTTAGAGGCCACCATGAACAGGGTGCAGTGCAAGTTGAGAATGTCGAACTTGACGATGGAATCGTTCGAATCTCACAGGGGTCTGAGGCAAGGTGGCGGACACTCCTGCCTGCTCTTCAATATCGCCCTGGAAGTTGTCATTCGAAGCACGGGGCTAGACAACGACATCCGTGGCACGATCCTCTACCGATCTCTCCAATTTCTTGGCTTCGCGGATGACATCGACATCATCGGTCTCGAGGTGGTAAAGGAATTTTGCTATCTCGGGACGGTTGTTACTTCGGACAACGACATCAGCAGCGAAATCCGGAGACGCATTGTTCAGGGGAATCGGGCATACTATGGGTTTCACCGACTGCTGAGATCCAAAAGACTTCAAGCCCGCACGAAATGTCAAATACATCGCGCATTGATTCGCCCCGTGGTCCTCTACGGACACGAGTCCTGGACCATCCGAGCGGAGTTTAATATTGAGCATTCAAATAATTTCAGCCGGCAAATATCAATTTCCATATGAAAAAACAAGCCGAAATCGTAAAACTTTTCATTGTTGGTATGTTTCACAGCGAAATAGCTCGTCTTAGGTACATTCGTTAAGCACTTTATTAGATATTTTTTGCATATTTTATAGACAATCCAATAAAGTGTTAACAATTAATCTTTACAGTCATGGATATTAAACTAGAAAAGTCAAATATCAAATTTACGAAGACCACAAACCATCCTTTTCTTACTAACTCGAGCAAGATGGATATAATTCAAAGCAAACCTAAACATTAAGCATACTTTCCTTGTTTCCAGTTTTTGCTTATACATTTAAGCTTCAATAAAACCTCCAAAAAACATCCAGAACCATACCATTTACATCATCACGAATGACGAAAACCAAAATCCAACGAAATCCACACAAACGCGGGTCGTGCGTCAAAGAACGCAACATCATAAATTAATTGTGTCACCCGACGGTGCAAGAAACCAGCAAAGAAAGAAAGAAAGAAAAACACACTCGCAACCGACACCTACTTTCGCCTTCCAAAAGTCATACTTTTGGTGGTGGTTTTATTTTTGTCTCCCATACCCCACCCCACCCATAATAAAGCGGCCATCGCACCTGGTATGTGCCCGAAATCCTGCCGCCACGCTAAGTATCGAGCTGGAAAATGTCACAACCGCGGGTTTTGGTGACTCGCGGAAGGGCGTGGTGCACGATGCGTGTGTGCAGTGGCTCATAAACCGGGTGATTAATTACCATAAAGCCACCATAACGCCAGGATAATCGAGCCAGCCAGGATCCGATGATGACGAAAGCAAAAAAGCGGGGTGACACGTTTTTAGTGGTGACGTCGATATAAACACAGGCAACAGGATGGTGTCCCGGTGTTTGTGGGGAGCGAGGAAGGGGAAGCCGTTTACATACCATTTTACCGCGACACACCGGGTCGCGACGTGTGAACAGGCGAACCCCATGCGTCACAATCGCCCTACTCCCCGTGTGCGACAAGGCAAATCAATTCAGTCCGATTGTCGTCCGAGATGGAAATCATTGCTGCTGCTTGACCTACTCCAGAGTGGAAGGGTGGACTTCAAAACGGGGCTTCTCCAAGCAAGCAAGGCTGGTCGATACATGTACGTAAGACCCAGGGGAAACCGTGGGAAAAAACACAGAACGGCGAACCGTGGAACAGCTGAGACGTTTGGCCCCCATGCCGTGCTCCATATTGAGTGCGTACGACGATCGATGTTGGCCGCGGGATTTGAATAGCCTGACCGTAATCTTGCTTGGTGCGGGAGAAGCAGAAAGAAAGCCATGACTAATAGGTAGGTCATGTCGCAATGCTGAAGAAGTGATTTTCCCAGAACGGCAGCGATATTACTAGGAACGTAGTTAGCGTGAATGCTTTTAAGGCGTTCCAGGAGATCTAAAGCGGGCGGCAGACAAACAAGTAACATCTTAATGGAGACACAGTCTAGCATGATGTCAAATTTAGCAGATTACGACTGTTTACTTGTTCGTCTAGAAATCGTTTAAGAGAATTAACCCATATTAACGAATTAAATTGAGTAAATGTGTTCATTACACAAATTATCTTTTTTAAATATTTGATTGCGTTAATGGTTCTTCCATTTACATAGAACATCAACAATTTGGCGGTTCTTTTGGGAACTGGGAAGTGGGAACCAATGCGGAAACCCCAAAACCTCCCTTGCGAGATAACAAACACGCAAAGCTGCTCTGTGCAATCCTTTCAAAAAGGCTTAATAATGTAAGAAGAATGTCCCGATTTCCCAGCAAAAGCTTCCGGCCGTGAACAAACGCTTACTTCACACTGCCCCGCACTATTTGATTCTACAGACAAAATATTAACAGAAGCACACACACACACAAAGTGACGATCTTATTGAAGTAATGGATGAGACACCTTGTCTTATCAAACACTCTCACATAAACACACTCGGACGAAATGTTCCACTAGGCAAATGAGAACGGGACAAAAGACGTTCGTCGCCACCGAATCGCCTTTTCTGCCCTATCGATGGGAAAAGCTCAACACACCCGCGTTGCAAAACACACGCTACGGGTACAACACGCGGGTGTCACAAACTGCTCACTGAAAGCGCCACTTGAGTACTGACGCGGCTGATTTGCAACACTCCCGCCAGGAATGCCACACCAACCACGAAGCGGGACCGACTCCTCGCCGTGTCGCTGGGTACGTCGCAAGGATTCGTGGAACAGTATTTTCCCAGTGGAAAACCAAACAAAAACCCAGCAACGATACAGCATGTGTGAGAGAGAGCAAGAGAAAGAGAGAGAGAGAGAGAGTAAAAAGCTATGAAGTGGTGGTTGTGATCAAGAATCCCGACAGTGTGAAAATCTGTGCGAGCGGAGATGAACGGAACACGGATCTCCTTCGTCCGTACTGTGACCTATACGCGAAAACGAGAAAGAGAAAGCGCTTTCATTTTGCTCGTTTGAACTGAGCGGTGGTCGTTAAATCGAAGCAAAACATTACCAACACAACGATGCATTCGCGCCGTGTTTTCCCACGCGTCGCCAAGCGGTGGAGCTTTTCTATCCTCCCGTTTTCACCCTTCCCCAAACGACAGAGAATGGGAAAAACGGTCCTCTATGACGTTCCTCCTCCTCTTCCGGTAAAGAATACACAAGCTATGCGCTCTTGGGTGTATTGATGCAATGTCGGCAAATGGAGCCTTCCCTGCAAACCCGCGTGCCCTTCAAAAACATTACACAAAGCCACCGGCCACAGTGGCCACACAAATACAGCCACAGAACACATACAAACTACGCAAGCTCGTACAGTAATGGAACAACAACAAACACCATGCTATAGCGACACCCGTGGTGCGTTTGTCTGCGTAGGCTGGCCCTTTCGTTGTACCGCGTTGATGACCTTCAGAACGTTGCCAAACGGCGAAACGGAACGAGACAGCGCACCGAAACCTTCAGGACACTTGCTGGACTGCTTTTTCCACCGAATGTAAGGTACAGGGAGAGTAGTTTGCTACCGGTTTTCCGACCAAGTAAAACACATACAAACGCGCGTACTCTGGGTGGCGATGGGTGGGTGCAATATATTACAACACGAGCATGCAAAAAATCATTGACGTCATTACACACCCCCGCCATGGGGAAAGATTGATGGCGAAGGCAGTGCTCTGTATGTACGGTTTGTATTACAGGGTTTCCCACGATTTATTGGTCAGTTCCCATGATTTTTTGGTGCGTTCCCACGATTTTTGATCATATCTTATAGATTTTTGGTTCGTTTGCTTAATTTATTGATATTTTCCGATTGGATATCAATACAATTGGACCAAAAAATTCTGGGAAAGGGCCAACAAATCGTGGGAACGCACCAAAAAAATATGGGAACCCACCAAAAATTGATGGGAACCAAGCAATAAATCGTGGGAAACCCTGTATGTTTTGCACTGTGATAAAATAAGTACACAAATAATATGATCCAATAAAAAAGAA
This sequence comes from Anopheles quadriannulatus, assembly GCA_000349065.1. Taxonomy (NCBI): domain Eukaryota; kingdom Metazoa; phylum Arthropoda; class Insecta; order Diptera; family Culicidae; genus Anopheles; species Anopheles quadriannulatus. The sequence continues at coordinate 726,839 of KB667445.1, forward strand.
TAATTAAAAAAAACGTGCAAAAATAAAATTGCAACAACATTTAAACGAAAGATATACAAGTCGAGATAAAAATAAAAATAATATATAAGTGACTGCACAAGTACGTAAAAAACGTATAAAATGTGTAAAAAAAAATGCTAAAAACTGTAATAGATCCATTCAAGAATTTCAACTTTTAATAAATTTCAATTGATACATAAAACTAAAGTTATTTTGTCTATAAATAAAAAATCAATTATCATATAAAAACTCCAATAAGATGAAACGTCTGTGAAAACACTGTCCTTTAAATTATACGTTCCCAAACCACAGAAGCGCAGCTCTACAGATGTTCTATCTTCCACTGAAGAACAGCGCTGCACTGCTATAAAACACTTGTTTGCGATAAAGCTCTGCTCGCTCGAGAGAGCTTTTCGGTGTTCGCATCGACGAAAGCATCGCCATTATGTTTTGTCGTGAGCTTTTCCGAACAATGCCGAGCGTTGAAAAGACACGAACTGCTGCTGTATGCGTTCGTAGAACAACAAAATGCGTAAAAACGCGCCTCGCGCAACAGGTTACACTCCACTCCACCAGCAGAACCAAGGCAAAAATATTCGTTGTGATGAAATAGAGTCTAACATGGAACAAATCGTGAAACGGGAGCATATACATTATGGCCAATGGAACATGGGCTTAAGAAAAGGTAACTGGAGTCATCTTCGACAACAAGTTATCGCCTCAATCAGCATCAGCTAATCATGCCGGTAATCTAAAACCTTTAAGCTCTGCTCTTAAACTGCTCATGCGATGCTGGTATAATTGCATGGGAAGAAGCATTCAGATAACCAACCAACCATCGGAGCGTCACTCGTTATCTTGCCAATTCGTTAAAAAAGCGAAATCATTTCTGCACATTATTGCCTTGCAAAGAAAAGTTTTCCGTTCTGACTTTAACAAGATAACACCTTACCAACAAATCACATCGTTAGCTGGGTATCGGATTAGACGGGAAGTTCTTTGACAACTTCGTCACTTTTATTTACCAAACACAAGAAATGGAGCAAACCCTTCTAACTTTTTGATTTTCTTTTTTTTTCTGTTTGCCTTCTTCTTACATTTTTGTAGAAGAAGAAAACACACACAAACGAAAAGCGATTTTCTCGCTAACAGGAGGAAGGACAAACCAACATCACATTGAAAACTTCTTCCCCCCGAGGAGGCCTGCCAGGCACAACAATGGCCAAAAACGATAACAAGCGCCGAATTTTGCCCCGAAGAAAGCTGAATGAAAAGGAAGCTTTCATAATTAATTGCATCAGCGTGGAAAAGACAGCCGAGAGAGGGAAAGGCGGAGAAAGAGAGCAAAGAGAAGCGAAAGTTCCTTTGCCTCCTTTGTAGCAGTGCCAGCAGCAGTTCCATCGGGGTATAGGGTCAACCCACTTGCTACTTGAAAAGATGAAGGAAATGAAAGTTTTCCTAACACGTCGACGCTTCTTCCACTCCCTCTCTCTCTCTCTCTTTCTCTGCTTCCGACCGAGGTGAAACGAACCACTCTACTCTTTAACATTCTCTGAGTGGCTTTCACGGTTAAAAGGATGAAAACAATGGTGGAGCACAAACACACACGCATGTACGGTACGCATTTGGTATAGATTAAAGAACAGAAGGGATAAAATTTGATTGTGAGGTTTTAATGCCTATTTCAAACACAAATTTGAATGTGTCCTTCTAGAATTTCTACCAAAGAAAGTAATGTTAAGTAATTAGTTAAAATCAATTGAAAATCATCTTCTAAATTAATAAAAAAAAACAGCATTTTCACTTAGACCTCTCTGTTTCCACCATTGCTGCAGAATGTCACTGTCAATGTCATAAAAAAATCGGACTGAAACAAAATCCATACGTACTCAATTGTGATAATCAGAGGTGATACTCAAAACAGTTGGTGTGACCAATACATGCTTCATGACATTTTTGCGATCATCGCTTAGTGACTGACACTATGTCATGACTTTTTTTAATGTGATCAGTTTTGCAAAATATCACTGACATGGTCATGACAAATTTCTGCTGGAAATAAAATTATGTCAGGCGTCACGAGCTCTACTGTGATGATCAGAGGTGAGACTCAAACAGTTGTTGCGACCATCAGATGCTTGGTGACATTGTGTGTAACCAACTCTTGGTCAGTCACATGGTCGTGACATTTTCAGTCGGTGATCATCGTGATGGTCACGGGAGATATGCATTGCGTGCGAGTGGTTCCAAGAAACAAAATGAGCATGTTTGGCCCGACAAATAATCAAAACAGATAGAGGGAGAAAGCATGCTCATTTTGTTATTAGAGCCCACGCGCCAAGTTATTGCCGACAAAAAATGTCGTGACCAAGTGAGTGACCAAGAGTTGGGTGCTAATCAAAATGTCACCAAGCATGTGATTGATCCTCCAACTGTTTGTGTCTCGTCACCGATCATCTCAGTTGTGTACGTGATCTGGTTTGAGCTTCGTTTCAGTCATGATTGTTGGTGACTGAAACAGTGGCATTTGGCAGCACTGTTCACAGCCAGAAAAAATCATGATTATGCTTGCGCCAGCATTAAGCTAAGCTTGTCAGTCAGAGTATCACGTTGGATTCAAGAATTCACATGTCGTGTTCAGCATGTCATGACGCACTTTTATTGACTATCAGCAATGAGCATCAAGCTACCACGGATATGTTCATTGTTTTCGTTGGAGAAAATCTCGTGATACTCATGACATTTTGCAGCACTGTTTTCGCTCCTTTAGAATAAAGCATAACAAAAGGCCTTAATATCACTCAAGTTTGATACCCAAGATCTCTGAGATCTCTGCCTCCGACCCAAATATTTTTGGGCTTATCACAATAGATAGCACGAAATAACGAATTTTGAAGCAATTTTCCCAGTGTCCTTTCAGTACGGGGAGCACCAAAACATACCTTTGTTTCGCCCGCTGGTTCAACCACAGCAGCTTCCACGACCACCACCAGCTCGTCACCGCTCTTCTCCTCCTTCGGCCCTTCATCCATCAGTGGCAGACGATGGATCCACTGGTTGGTTCTTTGGGCGTTCTGCTGTCCGGCGGGTAGTAAAGATTCGTTCACATCACCTTGCAGCACGCCAGTCGCCTTTTCTCCATCTCCCACATCGAACGTTGCATCCTTAACAATCGAAGGCTGCTGCTGCTGCTGTTGCTGCCCGGTCGTGCGACGACGGATGGTGTAAAATCGAAACCTTCGCCTACTGCCCGACCGTCCAGCAAACGATGGTGGCTCTTCGCTGCCTTCACGGCGCCTGCTAGCCGATGGAAGGAAAAACGATCGCACACGCTGGAGACGACTCCCGGGAGACACGGTCGCTTGCTCCACCGTCGATTGACCGCCATGGCGGGGAGTAGGAGGGTTATGGTCCCTTGATTCGATTAAATTGTAATTCTTCGACGAACCGCCGTCACCACTGCCATCGCCGCCACCACCACTTCCGGGCGACTTCTCAATACCGAGCAGAGCACCAAGCCGATTCCCCATCCCTACTGCCAGGGTCCCGTGATCGAGCGGATGGGGGTGGTGGATTTTCAATTTAATCACTTCAGGGACCTGCCGAAACGGTCCAACGCAGAGCGCTAGTAAAATAGAGGTTGCTGCCTTCCGGGTATAGGGCTGCCTCGTTCTCTTCGGCAGAGCACTTCAATTTCAAACACTAACACACACACACACACGGGCGTGTGACGGTTATGCACAAAGGTAAAACGTCAACGTCCCAATCAAAGGTTCGTTCGCAACTCTTTTTAAATCTCAACTCCAACGACAATGCTCATCATGATTACTGACACAAAACTGCTGCTGCCAGGGCTGACTAAAACTGTTGAGCTATCATACTCCAATCTGATTCTCCTTTCCCGTATCAGTTTATCTAATAATCGATACTTTCACCCGCCCGACGGACTCCCCAGTCACGACCAGATACTCCATTTTCACAGTGAAACAGCTTTGTACGGAAAACCCTTGCAACAAAACCCACCACCATTCCCGCATCCTTCCGTTGGTGGGTTAACGAGAAAACCCGAAACGATCGTGATTAGATAGCCCCGGCGAAGACCAGACCGACCGCGCACAAATCGCAACCCCAAAACCGTGCGCTTTCGGAAGCAAACATTTGCCAAAAACTTATCCCGAAGGCAAACAAACATCGACGCCCAGAGGGGAGGAGATGGCAAAACGGGGACCGGGTGTGTCAGATGTCAGGCAAACGCTCATGCATCGCTTGCTGTTCGCTTGAGAGACACACGCACACATACCACGCCATAGCAAACATGCTGGAGGAGGGTTTATGTGTCTCGTCTAGCTGGCAGTAATCCGATCCGAGCTTTCCCCTTCAGTGCGAGACGCAGTGGCAGCATGAAGCATCCGTGTGTACTATACACCGAGGAACGGTTCGAATGTGGGCAACACGCCATGGCTGCACCGTGCTATTGAAAGAATTAATTTCGCATCGATTTCATAGCCGAGCGGCGATAGCGTAAAGCTGGTGGCGCTGTTCGCGGCGAGGGAAGCAACAGATACGATAAGATAACGAGGTGCATGCAGCAGACTGCTTCAACCATTTCTTTCTGTCTTTGCTCGTATGTTGACACAAACACACACACACACCCACCTTGCACATTTCGTACAAAGTTGTTACAAAGCGTCACAATACGTCACCGAACCGGGTTTTAAGGTCGGCATTGGGGTGTTTAGGGATTTGCTAGCAAAGGCTTTGCTGTGCGCGGTGTAAAGGGTGAGCATCTTGACGTGATTAGTTGTCCAATAAAACGTGCCACCGCCTTCGCACTGGTACATACATCACTCAGCAGGCCAGAGCTGTAATCGATACATTCTTCACTTAGCCTCACACTCCCCCACTCCGGCGGCTTTGTGGTGGTTGAATCTGGAAATCAATAATCCTTTCTTATCGGCGCAACAGCATTGACAGCGTTCGTGGCGTCTTTAGGCTACCTTGGTACAGGTGGTCAGCAATAGCACCTAATGAAGCTCAGTTTTGTACGTGGTTATCATGCCCAATGTTCAATAGAGCACATGCTTAGGCAGCACTCTGTCAGCCATCAAACAATACACAGTTAGGATAAGTAAAAATTGGAGATTAGACACCAAAGAATATACAAATAACGCCTCGAAGTAATCAGTTCCTATTAGTCTTTTCCTTTCGATACCCTATACATTCACATGGAACTTTGTAAGCTGTCATGAACTTTTTTTTTTCATTTTTTAAGTTGATTTCGAACCTTCTTTATTGAAATTAAATATTAAATTGAAGTCTCTCTCCAGAACCTCCATATTAAACAGACATCCATGTTATGAAATATGCAGAATGTTACAGGGTTTTCGAGGGGTTCTCATAGTTGTGGGACACTTCCTTGTCTCTTTCTTATGGGAATTGAACTTCATATGATGGAGCATGATGGAAATTGGACACTATGCCACCCTTTTTAGAGAGGCTGCTTGGAAATTCCTATTAGATTTGTCCAACAAGCGTGCTATAGAGTCCAATTCCTATTACATTAAGTTCATTTCACGTAAGAAGCAGTCAATAAAGTGTCCCACAGCTATGAGAACTCCTGAAAACTCCTGAAAGATTATGTTTAGAGTAGCTGTTTACTGTTTGTGCAACGGGACAATAGATATTTGGCAGAAAACACATATTTTTCGATACACATGCTGGCTAGAGTGATAGTTTGTAGTGGTAGAACGAGAAAACATGTTGATATTGTTGACTGGATGAGCTTTATTATGAATTGCCACATATCATCATCATGTCCTTAAAACGATCTAGTTTAGTTGTATGTCTGGATTGATCGTCTTACAGAGTAATGCCTTAGAGTGTGCTTAAAGCTTAAATGAACGATATCCAATCAAACCCTTCACTCGCGCCACAAACAGATGTTATTACAATTACCTATTCACTATTTTCATTGCCAAATTCCTACAAAAACTCAATCTTGCCTCTTTGGCAAACAAATGGCACAAAAAGACATGAAATGGTAAGGTTTTGCTCTTTCCAATTCCAATCAAAGCCATTAAAAACTCGCCCATGTGACCAGAACGACAGTAATCCCTTCTGATGCTCACACAAAAATCCCCAAAATAGCTCAATTATCAACACATTCCCTGCATCATATAACTCCATCAGCCGTAATAATCCAACACACTAGGCCATTTAAACTCATTTCCCACCCGCTGCCACAATTACTGCCAAAACATAATTGGTCTGGCAAAGGGTGTCACTATCCTGCTGCATGTGAGCGGCAACATCTTTCACACGTCATCACGACTGTCAGTGCGATCGGTCGGGAGTGCGGGAATTATATCGTCAATGGAATGACCACCTACCATCACCTCGTTCGGTCTTCCAACTTCCCAAAAAAAAACAGTTTTCCACTGGGTGGGACCATTGGCTCTCCCCAGCCGGCTCCATAGTACGAAATTGGATTGATTATCCATCGTTAACTTTTCAACCCCATCCCATCCGCTGGGACGCTGCACATTTTAATGGCAACACCACGCCTGCTCCCTTAAGCACAGAACCACAGTCTCCTCCTCGCGCCACAGTAGCAACCCACCGGTTGGACTCCCATCGCGGTAGAAAATATGATACATTTTTAATACCACCCCAACGCTACCCGGTTCGTCGATGTGAACCTTAATTACCTTCATTTATTACCCGCCGAGGCAACGGGCAACCAGCAACATCCCCTGGTCGCAGCACTGGTCGACGTTTCATCGTCATCATCATCTTCTTTTTGGAGAAGCAGCAAATTAATTTTTAATAACAATTTCCCGGAAATGTATGCGCATTTGGCTTTTTTTTTGGGAGCTTTCTTCCGGGAAAGAAACGCGAGCAAATGTAGTAAGGCATAACACTTTTTTTGGCAAACACAAACAAACACATCCTTCTGCTGTGGCTTGGAAAATGAATGCACGCTTCGAGCGAACACCCGAAACGACAGCCACAATGTTTCGTGCTCCCGTCGTGTGTACCGTTTGCAGCAGCGAGAGGAAGGAAACACTGGCGCAAGACACATGATAGTTGGCCAACAACACCCACTGCAGGTCGTACACGTTGTTGTGGGCGAGTGTGCTTTGCATTTACCAAAAGGATGGCTAAAGCTGTGTCGCTGAAGAACGTGCTTCGGAGGACGGACAGGAGATGAGAGGATAGTTTTGCGTTTGCACACGGAAGCTTTGCAGCAGCGGCCAAACAGGTAAATAGCAGGTGTCGGTATGTTTGTGTGGGTTGCGTTGCGTTGGAAAAATCACCAAGCAACCTTTGGTTAGTACAACAAGGATTGGCACTGGAAGGCAGCGAACTGTTGGACTGGAGCAGTGTACGAGACATGCAAAAATAGGATCACACAAACAAACAAAAACTCCAACGCGAAGGGAGAAAATGCATTGAACCACTAAACAAGCAGCTGTTACCGAAGCAAACAGTGGGAAAGTTGGGAACATGGCACACGTATCCGAGTATAAAGTCACCATAATTTCCGTGTGAAGTCCTTACTCAAAAACCAATGCAATGCAAAACACATTGAATGCTGTCGCAAAACTAAATTCAGCTAATACTGTGCCACAAATTACTCTAAACGATTGTTCAAGACCTGTTAAGCCCTGTTTGAGAATTGACCGATACTTTACTCACTCAACAGGCTCTTCATTCTTATCCTCCTAAAGTAATGTTGGGAATTGGTTAAAAGAATTTAACAGGCTGGTGCCATGCGTATGACGAGGTCATCCCATCGATGCATATGAAGTTTAATTAGCTGTACGTTAGTCAGATATTCGTATAACTCGTCATTCTAGCGTCTGACAACTTGACATACCAACAATACTTCTGAACATCAAACGCAACTCAATTTTAAAAGAGTTTTTGCAGATTTTAACAGTACCCAAATCTCCTAGGCGTATGTGAATATTGGAATATACATTTCTCGAATCAGGATTCGAAATTGAACCTTAATGTTGAATAAAAAACTGTATTGAGATTACACCAACACTTGGTATACGGAAGTCTCTCGTAGACCTATATCTACGAGCACCCGTCTTAAATTGACGTGTGGATAAAAAATAAATGTTTAGATTTGTTAAAATCATGAAACCGTCAATTTTTGAACGGTTTTAATTACGAAGAATACGAGGAATAAGTTAATTGTCAATTCCGTTTGGGACCACTTTCGTTACATAACTTATCAATGGGGCCTTTCACGATTCTAGTCAGTTTTTTGAATGGCGTTTGACAGTTGGAGGCTGAAATCATGTAAACACTCCATACAAAACCACACACAAAACTAGTCTGCGATTTTCAGTCTAGATTATTCTAGCCTCAAAGCTCAATTAGATTCGAGTACCTGCTCGAAAAAATGGCTAAACAAGGTGTTGTTTACATTTACCCCAAGGTGCATTAAAGAGATCAGGTCGTGGAATCTAGAATCAAAGTGTATGTAGACCAGGTGGTCTCATAGCATGTTTTTAATAACCAAATTTGAACATCACTTTTTGACAGACCGGGAAAAAACTTTTGCTCAAACAAGCTTTCTGGAGGCTTGATGAGTACACAAAACACTCATAAAATCTTCATTCAGAAGCAGAAGCGATAAAAATCAGCCTTCTAAATTCATACACCTTGAGATGAGCCCACTTGTATATTATACCGACTTAGATAGCTGCTCGAAAACTGCTATACAATGCAAACAGCTGCCAGGCTGAAATTTCAGCATATGAACTTAAAACGGAAAGGGCCCCATTCTTCAATTTTTATATTTTTTCCGCAAAATTTACATTTGCTCTCTTCACACAACCGGTTATATTATTGTACAATTAAAAGATCTTAAAAACTGCTCCAAGTATGAACAAACTTCAGCAAAACACATTTTTAAATAATTCAAAAGACTGCACTGGGCTGCACAGACATTCATACGAGCTCTTAGTAGCACCAAATAACTCTCATACCTTATTATAACGTTTACATTGGACCATCTAGTGACCCATCGTGCGACGCCCACGAAGAAAACCGGTCAGATCCGGTCAAGGTGGGAAGATTTTCAATTTCCCTCCGTAACAGCCTCGCCCCTAACCGCCCCACCACATCTGATCGTTTGCCAGCACACACACCCGACAGCAGCCCCACCAGCCATTATTGTTCAGGGGACGACCCGTCCCACAGCACCCACGGGAAATGTACACTACGAAACGTTCGCCAGACCAGAGAAAGTACACATTCGTACACCCTGTTGCACCGAACGCTGAATGGGACATGGTACCGGTGGCATGGCAAAGCGGGCAAACACAACATATGCCTTTTGCTTGCTCACTGCCGTTTGGCGAAATTGGGACGAGACAAGAAAAGTACGAACGAATCAACCTTGCTCTATCCGGAACCTTCTGCCGAAACCGAAAATAGACGACCCAAAGGCTGATGGGACGGGAGAAAAGTTGAATCCGATTTGCTTCACCCCACCCCGCCAGAGAAGATCAGAGATACGAAAAGGATTACTCCACCGCTCTGGTGGGCACGCTGCAGATGAGGCGAAAGGCAGAGCAGACACACAGCTTATCCTGCATTTAAGCCGTTTACATTAATCATGCTCGGGGAGATTCTATTTAGCTTTTATTTGCAATGTTTCAATAGCTCCGGGCTAAGTGGATCTTGTGTAATCTAGCAGTGATGTGCCTTTTTTTCCATACAAACATGCTATACATTGCATTTCTATTCAATTTGGCAAGAAAATGATTGCAAACAGCTTTTACGGGCTACGATTAAAGCAAGTCTTTATGTTACCGAACTAAAAACTTCTAATCGCCTCTGGCTGCTACTACTAGCGAGGCCCTGTCGAAACAGCCACATTTATGCTGCACTAAAAACAAACCTTAAACCTTCGACAGCTATATCAAGCCGGGTGCTTAAGTGAGCACGCTTATCAGCGCCCGATTGTTACGATAGACGAGAATGGGCCATAAAACCCAAGAACCAAGATTCGCCGTGTTCTCGGTGAAATGTCGCCAGCAAGTCGTAACACGTCATCGTTCCCCATCGGTGCGGCACGGTGGCCGCATCTCGTCGGTTGCGATTCCACCGCAAGCTTCTCCAACTCACAACAGCAGTTTGTTCAGCAAATTGTCTCTCACACAATACAGACACACATCAACGCAAAGCTTGATGATCTCATCACGCACGGGGAGTCCTTTCGAAAAGGATAGTTTAAAAATATAGAACGGGCATTGCTTTTTCGTGCTGTTATGTTACAATTCTTTGTGGCACGAAAAGAGTATCATTCTTCCATATTTCTCCACCCGAAGGTTTCACAAAGCGTGCTAAATAGCTAACTGTTTGTTCTACACGCAACCTTTGTTCTTCGCTTCCGGTACTAACCATGCTAAAACTTAAATTATGCAGAACGTTCACATGGGTAGGTGCATTAGCTAGTGATGGGAAAAATGTAGTTTTTGTCGGAATCGATTCCGGCTAGCTCCGCAGTTTTCTGGAATCAATTCCGGATAGTAGGTCCGGAATCAGTTTCCGGAATCGATTCCGGAATCGGCTCCGGAATCGGAATCGACTCCGGAATTGGTTCCGGAATCGACTCCGGAATCGGAATCGGCTTCAGAATTGATTCCGGAATCGGCTCCGGAATCGACTTCGGAATCGGAATCTATTCCGGAATCGGAATCGGCTCCGGAATCGACTTCGGAATCGGAATCTATTCCAGCATCGGAATCGGCTCCGGAATCGACTTCGGAATCGGAATCTATTCCAGCATCGGAATCGGCTCCGGAATCGACTTCGGAATCGGAATCTATTCCAGCATCGGAATCGGCTCCGGAATCGACTTCGGAATCGGAATCTATTCCAGCATCGGAATCGGCTCCGGAATCGACTTCGGAATCGGAATCTATTCCAGCATCGGAATCGGGTAGGTCCGATTCCGAGCTCCCACCACTAGCATTAGCACTAGAATGGCAGGTAACGCTTGCTCAACTACAAGAAGATGTCGCTACCATTTAAAGATTTACTTTAAAGCATTTACAGATTTGATTAAATCTATAAAGGTGAGAAATGTTTCTCGACTCAGGTTCGTCGTCTGGCTATCAATTAGCGCGATCGTGTGGTATTAGTTATGCCATTTAGTGACTTTCATTTGCGTAGAAAGAACTTTCTGAGCTGGATTGTTCGGTGACATTCACATGACATCACTAACCCTTATTGTACAACATTGTTCTGTCGCGTAGGGCAGATGGGAATAAACAAAGAATCAAGGTGTTTATATGGAAGGTAGATGCGGGTGTTACGAAGTAGCTTCTAGATGGGAATATGCTCATTTTGTAACGAATTTTATGAACCTCGTCTAAAGGCAGAATTGGGATTTAGAGGGTTATATCGGTTACTAAAAATAGAATTATTTTGTACAGGTATATTTCCAAAAAATTAATAAAAGTTGATACGTTATTGACTATTACTGTTGATAACTTGGTTACAAGTACTCTATTACAGGCAAATGCTTAGTAATTGTGGCAAGAATTGGTGTCTGAATCCTCCAAAATTGACATCTTCCAGGTAAAGTTCAGCAACAATGGCTTTAATAGGATGTTCAGGATAATGAATCTTTGAATTCACGATTATAACTCCCAATTTAAACAACAGTGTTTTACGCCGTTTTAGTCAAACTGAGCAGCTATTTTAAAAATATCCAATAAAATTCAAGCAATATAAAAAAAAATGTGATCAAACCGGACCTAACAAACTGTAGGTCTGTAAAAATAAGTGAAATTCATCAATAATTTGATTAATACATTCTTGGCCTCAATCTCTCTGGTCGAAACCAAAGCACAGTTCCGGTATCATATTCACCCCGTTCGTATCACATTACTGTTGCACTTGATCAAACATTTTCAACAATTGCTTACTTCCAAGACGACGACGGCGGCGGCAGCGGAGGCACGCAACCGTTCTGTGTCTCGTCTGTGCACCGTAACGACGACATCGCGCAAAAATTGCAATCTTGATACCACCCACAGCCCCCGCCCGTATGATTAGTTTGCGAAGCGTTGTGTGCTGCAACCCTTGTACAAATATCTTGCTCTCCATCTTGCTTTTCCCCGCCTACTGCTCGACGAAAAGCAGATCCCACGGTGCTGATACAAAGCAACGATACTACTTCGGCCGCTTCGGAAAATACATGCCTTTCTCCCCCCATCGAGCAAAACTCCCAGATGCCAGCGACGAAGGTCACATTTCGTGTAGGGTGCATCATGCTGATGAAACTTTTTACCACCAAACCTTTCATACAAAACGAACGATCTGCTGCCAAAACCTTTTCGTCTTTCTTGAGAAGGGGTAATAAATGTTCCCCTTTTTTGTGAACAACTAATTCACACATTTCGGCACAAGGCATTCGCCACGGCGCGCCACTGGGTCACGCCGCCAAGCTGGCCTGCTGAGAACCGTGTGATCGATCACGACAAACACAGCACCAGACAGTCGATGATAATCGTGCCCGTAAGACCTTCCTTCCTTTTGATCGGTTCCCGCCGTACTGTGCTCGCCAACAATAATTCCGATCACCAATGTATGTATGTGTGAGTTGTTTTCCAATACTTTTTTTTGCAGATTTACATATCTCTGCTCCTCCGCCACCGTGTGATTTGTACAATTACATGCACAAATCGTTGCGCCGACGGGGTAAACAGCGCTTCCTGTGTGCTGTTGTTTTGTTTGGTTCCGCCGTCCGCGGTCACTTGATCAGCGCACCCCCTCCATCGAGGTAGCCGTTGTCAAGGGGGTGGTGCACAGCACACGCACACACACATATGCTGCCGTCGCTGCTTGGCGACGTATGTGCGCGCGCAAGGTCAACTACGACGGGGTGATGGTGCCGGTGGGGTTGAGATTGGGGCTCAGCCGATTGGACAGTATGGGGACACGGCGTACAGCAGAGCAGGCGGACGCAGTAGCAGCAGCATCATCCATCATTGAGCGCGCGCAACCTGGAGCTACTACTTGATCACCGTGAGATTTAGGAGACGGCGGAACGGGCGGTGAGGTAGGGGGGGGGGGGAGATAAACTCGTTGCGATTTTGTTGTTCTACACCGTGATTGCGAATGATAAATATTGTACAGACAAAACAAAAAACCCAAGGGGATATGCATGGGACCAGACGATCCGGTGCAGTTTCTAGAACATATGGCAGTTTTGTTTCACATTTCGGGAAAGCTTAATAAATTCCTAATAGTTTACAAAAAGGATAAAAAATGTACGATCAGGATAAAGGGCTCGAAGTAAGGGCGATCGGAAACCAGCACGAGCCTGTAGATTCAAATGATTGTCATACAAGCTTTTGGTAGCTTCTGGGACAGAAATCCGATAGGACAGAGTTCAATATTATTAAAAAAAAATCTATTTGGACAGCTTGGAATTGTTATTTGACTGATGCTTGTATACATACTAAACACAAAGATGTTCTAACGTTGATTATATATTACTATAATGTAATCGTTATCGAGCTGAAAGCTTGTTAGCTATTTTCATTCGATCTTTAATCCATTTTTGGAAAAATCCATTCTTATCATATTGTTATCAACAGCAACAACAAAAAGATAGCTGTGGAAAAACATCTCACGAGCGTTGAATAATACTGTTTACTCTGGAAAGCTGGCTCGAAACAGAGTGTAAGCTGTGAGAATTCGACATTTCCATCACATTTGTTAATATGACTTAACCAAACGTTTAAATTTCTAAACGTTTCTTTAAAACCACACACAATTACTCGTCTATTGGACTATGCATAACTCTATTTGGTAAGAGTTCTATTTCTATGTGTCTTTTGCTTTTCCCATGCGACAGGATAGTCAGTCAGTGCACACAGGGATACTAGCCAGGATGGGAAAAGGTTAGGAAAAGGCCTAGCTTTATCAATTCCATTGTGTATGGGGGTAACTAAGACACTTTCCATTGCTACATGCTTAAACCGGTAGAAGTAAGATGAAACAGTATATCTTGTAGGCAAACTGTAGAAACAAATATGTACAGATAGACAAATATTCTGCGTAAATGCTTTCTGGGAAACCGTATATAAGTAAGGGCGATAGGAAACCAGCACGAGCCTGTAGATTCAAATGATTCTCATACATGCTTTTGGTAGCTTCTGGGACAGAAATCCGATAAGACAGAGCTCAATATTAAAAAATATCTAATTGGATGCAATTACACGGCTTTGTTCTCAGGACATTCCATTCTCTTAGGACATAATATACGGCACAAATGTATACTGAACATTCAGGATGAGATCATGGAATATAGCCCACCTAACAATGGTAAAAATCATCCAAATACGAATTATTGACGCATGGAAGCCCCCTGTAAAAATGTCATTAGAATTTAAAATTGATTAAAAGCCTTTGTCCTTTGAACGGCAAAAATGCATTTAAAGGAATGTGGCTTAGTTTATGCTCCAATACGCCAGTAAAACAAACAGCTCCTAAAAATAGCAGATTTTCGCCGAAAAAATGGTTAATCCAAGCATGATTGTCCTCAACCGACAGCCGACAGTGAGTAGACATTTCCGACTTTTAAACATTAAATTTGCCATATCAGTCACATTACTCGAAAAAGCGTCGCACTTACCCGCTCCAGCTTCTGGAAGTAATGCCGCAGAAAGACGATCGGGTTCTCGGGCCGGGACACGCACAGCTGCACGATGCAGTCCTTCAGCAACCGCTGGATGCAGTGCGTCTGGATGTACGATTCACATTCCCGCAGGTGCTGCTCTTCCTCCTGTGCGTTCGACATGATGGCGGTGGTGCGTTACCGGAAGCTGTCTTTGTTTACAGCTGGTTTACAGCGAACTCTTCTAACTGCGTTTTCCGCTTCCAACAACTCAATCACACGAACAGCACGCGCTAAAATGCTGCTGCACGCAAGCTAAAATAATCAATCGCACGCGAAATTGTTCACTGTTCACCCGCTACTACGTTGGATTGATCACAGCCACGGCCAAAATGGTTCAGCCCAAATGTTTCCCTTCTTTAAAACGTGTACGCTTGGTCTGCAGGGGCCTGTGTCTGTTTTCTGCAATTTTCCGAATCACATACACACTACTGCCTTCGGTTACTCTCCAGCCGTTGCTCTGGGAGGCTCGCTCAAGCGATGGTTGCTGTGTGACGCGATGTTAACCGAACTCCCCCTCGCTTGGCACGGTGGACAGCTGTGTTAGCGCTGCGAAGGAGGCTGCGACGGCCGCACCTTTTTCGATTACGTAGTGTACACAGCTCAATATCTGCGGTCTGCAAAATCACAGACCGCTGTCCACCGTCGTCTGTTGACGTATCGAGGCAAGTGCTTGGGGTGCTGAAAAATTGAGGACACTTGGTTTGTTGGTAAGTGGAGGGGATGCTTTTGACGCTGCTACGCTACACCGACGGAGCTGTCTTTGCTCCGGGACAGATGAAACCGTGAAACCCGCCTTTACGATACCAACGTTTTAGGACGATGGCGATAGGAAAGATCCGCTCTACTAGGGACTGTCCGCAACTTCGTCGTAGAGTTCGCCCTAGCTCACTTGATTTGTGGAACGAGGCGCAACGTTGCACTTTCTCACGGGGTAGCCTGCTGCTGCTACTGCTGCACACTAACACACGGAACTTGCACTTGGCTGTGAGGCTGGTGGTACCGAACTTTGCACTAACTACTGGGCGGGGGACCGGATCTATTAGACGTGGGGAAGAAGGGAGAGTTGCTAACTATGCAGCCAGATAGCAAAACAATCGCACCCGATTCCTGCAAACACCGTCGAACAACATACACGGGATCGCTGCGAACAAATGTTGTTTTTTTTTGCTCTTCTTGTCGTATGTGTGTGCCCGTTTTTCGCTGTTTGACAGTTCCGTCCCGCACCGCTGGGCGATCCAACGGTCATCGACGACGGCAGCTGGAATGATATTTGTTTCGGGGGCCGGTTTTTGTAAACATTATTATTTATTACCAAAGTTGCTCATTTAAATTGAAATAATATACAGGAAATGTAAATAATAGCCTGTAACCGGTGTTAAATTTTAATGTGAAATTGCTAAACATTTTTATTACAATTTCGGAACGCAAAACATCGCCTCAAACACATCGCGAATGTAAACATCGCACGGTTTCTGCAGCGTGTAGTTCCAACTGTTTCCGCCAGATGACAACAATAAAGGCATATTTTTTCGCTGGGGCATAAACTAAGAATTTCAAACAGAAGGGCCCAGCAAAATCCAAGAATTTCATATAAACATTCCCTTGTAATTAATGTAAATGATTTCACACCACGATGCACAACGTTTCCTAAAAACACAGTCGATAGTGAACCATTCTGGCAAACTTCGACCAGAAATAGTTTTATTTCCCATCTTCATTTGACCCACGCTCCCCATCATCCGGCGTGTTAGCCAAAATAACACCAAGATCATCCACGATCTCGTCCTCCTCGAGCAAAAACTTAAGCTGCCGCACCATCGGCTTCCTGTGCTGCTCCGGAGTCGCAGTCCCATTCACCCGACTGCGCAGCTTCCATCGTGCGGTCTGCGTCATCGCGCCACCACCATCGGCACATCCGCCTACCTCCATCGTCGCGTACTCATGCTCGATCGCTTTCCGCTCATGCTCCAGGGCCGCAATCGCGTTCGCAACCAACTCGGCCACCTTCTCCTCGTACTCCACCTCCGAGGCCGCATGCTCCATCAAACAGTCTCGCTCGATGGCGGCCAGCGCCCGGTCCCGTTCGATCTTGTTCTGCTGCAATCGATCGTCCAGCTCGTCCTGGAGGCGCTTCTCCACCTTCAAGTACTCGGGATGCGTGCCCTGCCGCAACTGCTCCAGCTCCAGCAACAGCCTGGCCCGCTCCTCCCAATAACGCTGCTCATAAAGGAGACGGTGCGTTCGGCAGCCCGATCCAGGCGATAACTCACTTCCAGTCGCACTTGCCGTTCCTTCGTCACTTTCGACAACGTTTGGTGGATTCTGTTCCATGTCGGACCCGTCCGCGACAGGCGAATAGGGATGTCTTGAGTTCTCAAGCTTTACTACTTTTTGCGTGTTTTGCTTACGACCGATGCATCCAAAATGAATGAAGCAGCCGGCGCTAGATTGTTGGCCCCAGTTCGAAGAATTCTAACGTCCTGAAGCCCCCATTGTTCCCAGCGTCTACTGAGATTCGCGGAAAACCTTTGACAGCTCGTTTGCAGTTTGCCATTTCAAACTGACCGTTGCACGGGCAATGTTGCAACGTGATTGTTGAGAGTGTCATTTGGATAATAATTTTGGAATTCAGCACATTTATCAACAACAAAACACAGTGACAAGAAGGAAATGTTGTATTTTTTAAAAAGATAAACATCAACAAGAGGAAAAGTCATGCAGCAGAAGAAAAAGCGTGACCAAAGAAAGTACCAAATGAGACAATCTACACAAACGGTTGCATCGTTTGCTTCAAATCTGGAACCGAGACACGAACGATGACTTCTTTACCTCATCCGCGTACAGGATATAGAACTGGATGTAGATTACCAAATAGGTCGTGATTGCTCCAATCATCTGCGTAATGGAAACGGGAGGGAAACAGTGACATTGTGAAACCGAGAAAAGTAGATTGTCCCTTGGCAACGAAGTCGCCAACAACCTACCCCACACAGCATGTTGCAATCGATCTGGAAAAAGCCCATCGCTGAGAACTTGAACACCTTGTTGGGCGCTTGGAACGGAACCGTCAGTTTGATGACTTCCTAATGGAGCAGCCAAAAAAATTAATTATGCATATGAATTCCCCCCTCCAGACTAACGACCTACCTCCGACGACATGTACCGCGAGCCACGCAGCTGCAGGTCCGCCAGCAGATCGTTCGCGTGCTTCGTTTTGTTCGAAATCTTCTCGCACAGCAGCACGATCGTCAGCAGCACGCCGAGATTGATCGAGATCGTGTTCAGGCACACCATCAGCGACCAGATCGTAAACCCGTTCTCGCCCGTAAACCAGTACAGTATCGTGTAGCTGTAGTACAGCTGGATCGTCGTCACGATAAAGATCGATGTAAAGGTGAGCAGAAACAGCAGCCCAAAGTACCGATCGAGCAGCTTGCAGATGTCGTACAGATCATTATACCGGTACAGCACCTTCGGCAGCTGCAGATGCTTCAGGTTCGCCGCATCAATGCCACACCCGTGCACCTCGATCACGTGCAGGCTGATCTTCTTCGGATCGTTCGCCGGCATGTTTCCGGTCAGCCGGCTCGACCGCTCGAACCGCTTCCTGCCCGCCACCGGATGCTGTTCCTCCTCCAGCAGCTGATTAAGCTTCCGAAAGCGCGCATTAATGTACAGCAGCAGCAGCACGACCTGCGTCACCGCAATCACATTCACAAACTGTGGCAGTATCGTAATGATCCAGTAGTCCACCCGGATAAACCCCCGGAAAACGGTCACGTAGCAGTCAAAGGCGGTCGCCAGCAGCAGCACCGTCACCGTACCGACCACGATGCCAATGTTCCACCGTGCCATCTGCCGGCAGTTGGTCGGGATCGCGTCCTGCTGCAGATCCTGCTCGAGCTTGCGCAACGCGCGCGTCACCTCGGCAAAGTTGCGCAACCGGAAGGCAGGCATTAGCAGGATCGCCGTCAGCATGATCGCGTTCGTGATGAGCTGAAAGTAGTTGGAGATGCGCGAGATGCGATCGTTCGCGTGGTTGCTGGTCGCGATCGACGACACCATCGCGGTCCAGTAGAGCGTCACGAAACCGCCCACGGCGCAGCAGAACGGTTTCGACAGCCGGACGCGGCTCGTGTTCAGCTCGAACGGTGCCAAACCGAGCAGCCGGTAGAACTTGACGTTCATCTCGATGATCGAGATGATAGAGTCGAGGGACACTTTGTTCTTCATGCCACTGTTTTCCACTGTTCAGCACTTTGACGCGTCACGCCACTTGTAAGGGGTTCCGGTAGCTTCGACATCCTTTTATACCGGACAGTAGTTGCGCTCACAGCCGGTAAAGATTGCTCAACCATCTAAATGGTGGGAACTGAAGCAAGTGGTAAGTGGATGGGATGCATTAAACGGCATAAATAAATCATCGCACGTTTCGGATTTAATCGATTCCATTGCATTCGGCACACGAAAGACGCACGTTGAATTGTTCGTTTTTAATTTTCGAGCTAAAATACACCCATCCTAGTGCTGGGTGGAACGATTTCTCCCCTTTTCTCTCTCATTTAGTTAACGATTGCAAACGACCCTAGCTCACGCTGTCCACGCGTTCGGGACGCAAGAAAAAGACGCTAAACACGACAGACAGATATATCCACACACCCTACACAAACACTGACCACTCACTTTCGGTTCTGACTTTAACACACACACACACTACTTTTTACTATAACATTATCTCAATTGCACGCGTGCCGCATTAAAATCTGGACTCTGGCTTTCGCTACTTCCTATTAGAAAAATAAACTATGCTTATATCAGTTCTCGCTAACGCGGCCTGTGGTACACGTGCGCAGCAAGCAGGCAACGTGCCCGATTAGGGCGAAAGGCCGCAGTGTCGCACCAACAACCCACCTTCCTGTACCACTATCCTACCAAACACTACCGATCAACGGATCGTGCGTTAATGTGTATTTTTTTAAACGTTTTTTTTTTGTTTTGCTTGTGTTTTCATATACTTTTACTTCATCTGTTTTAACCCTGTATACTGTTTATCGTGTGCAGATGTTTAGCTGCATTAATTATAGAGATGTGCTCTTAGCGCTTTTGCCTACCCTTCCTTTTACAAGTATCGAGCAACGATAGTATTTAACGACTAATAGTTCCACACAACACTACTGAACGACTACGAACACCTGGCTGGCTGGTGTTGGAACGTTTCGAGCGAGAAATCTTGCACGCGTGAGAATCAGGCAGGCTCTTTTTTATATTTTGTTTGTGTTTAAGGAGGGAAAGTACCATTTTCCCACTTATAATTTCGTGCCTATCTTGCATCAGGTATAATAGGGGGAGTCTTACGTTTGTGAGTATCTTTCACGGTTTTATGGCGAACAATCAATTATCCAAAAAAAAAGTCAACCCGGGCCGACGGTGCACCCCCGGTTGCGTTATAAAATAAAGAACAATCACATATTGCACATAATTAAAAAAAAAAAATTGTAAAAAAAAGCTATTACAGTATTAGCTACACCTTCCTTCGAGGAAAATACAATAATCGGGCTAGGGGGGAAATGCATTACGGAGAGGCCGCGCAGGAGATTGGGCAAACTTTGCAAACAAATTTACTTAATTTTAATTTTGTGAAGTTTCAGCTTGAAGCCTAACATTTCACTCAACACACCGGAAAGGGCGGACAGTATGACCACCTTGACGGTGGTGTAGAGATACGGGTTTGCACTGAGACCGGAGATTTTGAACGGAGATTCCAGCTCCTGCAAGCAGAGAAGGTCAGATGATCAGGAGATCGTTTCGCGTACTGAGAAGAATACGATCGCTTACCTTGAGGAGATCAGCTGCCAACTTGAGCACGTTGTTCGATATCATCAGTTCTTCTTTTTTGTTTGGTTTCTGTTCAATCTGTACAAATTAAAGTACAAAAAATAAATAAATATTGTATTTCAACTCCATCGGTGCACCCCGTGCAACCGTACCTGAACGTAGAGATTAATCTGCTCCGTGATGAGCACCGAGACGCTCTTGTACTTTTTGTTAATCTTTGTACCGAGCGTCATGAAGCGGAGCAGAAACGTGCCAAAGGCACAGGACCAGGTGAGCGCCTCCAGGTTGAACTGGGAGTGCAGGTGTACCGAATCCTTCAACCACTCCACGCTCAGAAACGCCAGCAGCAGCAGCGTAATGATGAACGCGGCGGACACGATCACGTCGACCGAGTTTTGCGGGCCGCGCCGCTTCAGATACGAGCGCACACAGAGCCACGTCTTGATGTTGCGCACCTTGTTGAGGCGAAAGTGTGGTATGCCCGACTTTTGGGCACGCCGCGAGGACGTCAGGTGGGAGAACAGCTTTGCGTACAGGAAGCGCTGCTTGAACGTGCGCTCCGCCACGGCGAGCAGGAAAAACACCAGAAAGGTAAGCACGAGCCGCAGCAGAAAGCCGAGCACGAGCACGAACCGCTCCCAGGTGGTTTCGCCGAACGCGAACCGCAGGATGGCGAGCAGCGAGAAGGACGCCTTCTCGAACAGGATGACCGGCATGTCGAGAAAGTTCACCTCGGTCGAGTTGGTGGAGTCGACGGTCGCTTCGCACAGCCGGCAGAAGGCGGGCACGAGCGAGAGGAACACGCTGAGGACGACGCCGATGTAGACGTAGTCGCAGGATTCCGGCATGGCCTCGACCCGCTCGATGATGGCGGACGAGATGTCCAGCACGGACATTTCGGCCTTCTTTGCCTCGCGCGCCTCCCAGATGGTGCAGCTGACACGATCGTTCGCACCGCAGGCAGGGTTGAGGATCAGGGTCGGGACGTCCTCGAGCTCGTAGTCGTCGTCGGAGTGTTCGTTCTGCGTGTCGGAATGGTCCAGCTCCGAGCTGTAGCTGCATTCTTCGCCTGCACAGGGGAAGGGAAAGTGTGTTAATTGTTGTTTGCGGCGAATTAAAGCGGGTTGCGATGAGTGGAAATTGTGATGAAAGGACGAGTAGGTATTGAAAATTGTCGAAACTACGAGTATTTTTAGCTACATTTTCTATAGCGGGAGACTAACTCGTTACTAAAAACGCTCAACTAAACGGACGAAGAAAACGCAATAGTTTCGCAATCTGACGGGTGAGTTATAATGCCAAACGTTAGTAGAGAAAGCCTCGTGCATGTAAATGCAAATCGATTAGAGCTGGAATGAGCTGTATGGTGGTGTTTGGCTACCATTCGCGTTAACAATTACATTGAAAGCAGTTATACACATCAATTACGGTGGTTAATTCAACAATTCAATGATCAACTGCTACAGCTAATTGTCCTACCGTCCACGTTCCGCCCAGCACAATATGCTCGTTATTTCTGTAATTTAAATCATCACTTTATCGTTCCGGCCGTTGCTTCCTTTATCGAGCAATAACCATAATGCTAAACAAAAACACCTAGCTGTATGCGTGTCTCCGCCTGTGTGTGTGTGTAGGTGAATACACCAAACATTACCTTCGGTCAGTACGGAGGGCGAATGGTGAAAGTGATGCTGATGCGGATGAAGCGTATGATGGGAATGGGCCGCCGCCGTCGCCACCGCCGCCGGCTGCACTACGGCGGCCGCCTGATGATGACGATGATGCAGGTAAAGCAGATGGTGGTGGTGGTGGTGCGGCGACGGGGACGAACCGGCCGGGGACGGCCGTACCACCGGGCCCACCATCGGCTGATGGGGGTGGTGCGCGCGAAGCGGCGGCGATGAGTGCAGCAGATGCAGGTGGGGCGGCGACGGTGAATGCAAATCGTACTCGTTGTTCTCTTCGTCCGTCTCGTCGCTGCAGCTCGTCCCCAGTGCCTTCTTTTCGTCCGGCCCCGCGTCATACAGCGCCGTCGGGGCGCGCCGTTGCAGCGGCTGCTTACTTGAGTCCTTGTTGCGCCGTTGCCGTACCAGCTCCTTCGATTCCCCCCGTCCTCCGTGCTGCAGTGTATCGTGCTGTGCCAGTTCCGACTGCGAGCCAGCGGTGTGACCTGCTTCCGTGAACTGTTTGCGCTGCGGATCAAGCACGCCATCCAGTTCCGCTATCGTCGGTGTGTTGTAGTTGGTGGTGGTGATACTATTTTTCAGCGTATCCGTGTCCGAATCCGACTGATGGTCTTTTGCTTCCGCTTCACCGGCCGCATTCCAATCGTTCCCCCCGAATGAAGCCACCTTCCGGTACCGATGGTGATCCTTGAGAAACACATTGCCTGCACTATCCTCACCACCCGAGCTTTTGCCATTTAAACTCTCGAACCCATCGTCATCTACGACCGGTTCCAGCAGCGACGACGGGCCCGGGCGGGACCGTTCCGGTACGGTCGGGTCCCAGTTTACATTGCGCCGCCGCAACCCGGAAGGCAGCAGCAGCATCGGGTTCACCTCCTGCGTATGATCGCCCGACCGACGCCCGTTCGGGGGCGAATGGTCGCTCGAGCTGTTCGTCGACGGGATGATGGTCACGCCGATCGATGTGTGTTTTTCCGTTTCGTTCGCCGTTCGATGAATGTTCGGCGCCCGATCTTCCATGCGCAGCGAGCCGTTCTCCTCACGCCTTCCAACCAGAACCTCCGGCTGCCGTTGCTGTTCGTTGCTGTTCCCTTCCGCCAGCTGTGCCCGCTCGACTGCATCACTGCTCGTGCTGCTGCTCGTGCTACAGGCGCCCTTTTTGGGCGCTGTGCGTGCCGGCGAGCTGGTGGCCGATTTCGATCCACCCACACTGGCGAACGCTTTCTTCCGATCGCGCTCCTCCGCCGGCACTGCCCGGCCGGGCGATGACGATTGGGCTTGCGTTTCGGAGTGTGCTCTAACGCGCCGCTTGCGGCGGATTCGTTGTTCGCGCTGCTTCTTGCTCAACCCGGCCGGTACACCGCCGGCCGGCGTGGATAGGGACGTGCCTGTGCCAGTGCTGGCTGCGCCCGGCGTGGCCGGTGTTGCCGAACCGTGCGAAAAGCATTTCTGCGACAGCTTGCCGCACGAAAACAGCGACGATCCATTGCTGTTCGAGGCGGTCGCTACGATCTGCGAGTGGATGACGCTCAGCAGCAGGCTCAGGGCGAGCGGAATCAAAAAGTCCGATATGGTGACGATGTGATCGACGGTATCGGTTGGCGGTAGCTTTGCGTTAGGTTCGGCACCGTCACTCCCCGTCGCAGTGTCGGTACTCGATGGTGGTGCTGGCGATGGTGATCGGGCACAGTAGCTATAGATGCCAAGGTTCAGCATTTGCAGCAGATATAGCGTGAGCAGCAGCAAAAACACGCCCGGTGACGTTTGCTGTACCCACCAGCGGGCGTAAACCGGCAGCAACAGGAAGCGCAGCGCCGCCAGATACAGCACGGTCAGGATGGAGAGTTTTGATTTCGCCTTCGGGAAGGTCGAACCACGCACCAGATCCACATCGATCAGTTCCGTTTTCAGCTTGGTGTTTTTCAGCGGCAAATGGCTGATGCCTGCCAGTATCTTCTGCTCGATCGTTTTCTCCCATTGTTGCTTGTCGTACGTGCCGATCTTCTTCTGATACCATGCGACCAGTGCATCGAGGCGCATGCTCCCCAAACGGTGCTGTGGTGGACTGCGTTACGGTTGCACTGTTTCCGTTCCTCTCTCTCTAGCTCTCTCTCTCTCTCTCTAGCTCACGTCGCCAAAATGCTGCAATCGAAATGAAACAACGATCCAGAATGTTCTGCAATTAGTATTGTAATAATTGTAATTTAAACTATGAAAACAAAATAAGCCTAATTAATCTTTTTAGCGGTTTCGTTAGCACGCGCCATGTTTATCGCACAAAAAAACACGTAACGCTTTCTTAGCAACCGCAAACAATCGTAGCAACGAAAGCGATTAGATGTTACGCAAAAGCTGACCACACGCACGAATTTTCAAACAACCACGCACGCACACATAATTTAATTTGCACAATTGTTTAGATGATGCGTACAATAAAATAGACCTGATTATTTTATACTATTAATACTTTCGCCATGCAGGAAGTGGTGCGTGGAGGAGCACACACTTTCTATTTGTGTTTCTATTTATAGAGAAAGGCGAAGAAACCCATCCGGAAGAACCGGCTGCAGCTGATCCGCCGAGGTCAAGCCCCGATTCTTCCGCAGCTACTTCCTTGCGTCATTAAAATTTCCCGAATTCCCTCGCACTTTGTGTACACATTCTTGCATGCTTCTATTGTTACCAGGTATGTTTTGCCATTGTCTCATCAAATTTGACCCTGTCCTCTGCGCCACTTCCACCACAAATCAAATTTTCACAAGTTTTTCACCCACAACTGTGCCGTAGCCGCAGTGCTTACCTGGCGCGACTGCTCGTTTGCTTCGCAGGAAACAAGGTTCGAGTGTAAAATTTTCATCGAACGTTCACCTGCGCCCGCGGATGTTAAGTGTAAATGGTAAGGAAGCAAGGAGAAACGATCCCAAACAACACTCACTTTAGCTGGGGCACGAGAAAGTTTTTCTCCTTTGCGCGAGACGGCTGTGGCAGAGTTGAAGGTCGTATTATTGTTTACATTTTCACCCTCTGACAGTGGTTTGACAGCCCGGGCTGATGCTGTAGTGTCATTTACACCAGGCGAACACGGTGACGCGCGAGACCGTTGTACGGGCAACACTCGCCAGTTGGATTTGGCGGTTTTTTTTATTCAATTCATCTCAGAGCTGCCTTGCCCTACAGCACACATTTTAAAGTAAGACAAATGTGTTAGGCGCTACTCTACAATCTGTAGTGTACCGTCCATCGGCTTTGACATTTTCATGGATCATCGACTGGAAACATCAATCCAAGCCAAGTGCCACAAGTCCACTAAATGACCGCTAAACGGATTTTAAACGACTGAAGCTATCTCTCTAAACGGAATATAAAAATGCTTCGTACAGCAGACGGCAAACAACTCGCAATACGAAGTCAAAACATAGCAAAACACCTGGTGGCGCCATCTGTTGGTGAGATAGCCACACAGCGGAGCTTCTTTCGCTTTGAGAACTTTCTTTTTCCTTCTGTACTGTTGTATGGTTTCGCATTGAAGTTATATAACATATATATCGCTAGAACTAGAACGGCAATACGAATATTTAAATACTAAACTCCAATTGCCAATAATTAACACTGCAGCAAGTGATATTTGAGTAAGGGCGATGGCAACGGTGATCGGAAGCGATATAATCAGTGAGATTTCGTCATCGGACCGTTATCTGTCAAATCCCATATAAATCTCATGCGATAAAATCGCATCCGATCAGCGTTGCCACTGCCCTAATGAACGTTGGTGTTGATTCCCACGCATCTAAACTCACCGACCATTCATATAGATTTTTGCTCGGAAAGTTAGAAGGGTATATATGCCATGGTTAGATGAAACTAGGTGAAACACATGCAAATGAATCTACCCGAGAATCGGAGTTTAGTTAGCATCAGTTCCAAGGCTTGTATGGAGTAAGGATCAGTTCCAGAAACAAGATCTATTCAATAGTAGGAAAAGAACAACAATACAATGATGAGTTGTAATACGCCATGAATTGAGCAAACCAATGAAGCTATGGAGTTTTCGTTTATTTTCTATGGATATTCGATTTTCCAGTCGTTTATTATGCTTAATCTGTGGCGCTTGGGATGGATATCAACACCATCGACCATTATTCAAATCTCACTTGCTTCTGTATAAATGGTTCATATTGGAGTTTAGTATTTAAACAAGCGTATCGCCGTTCTAGTTCTAGCGAAGCGTAACTTCAATGCGAAACCATATAATAGTACAAAGGTAAGGAGAAAGCTCTCAAAGCGAGGAAAACGCTCCACTGGTAAGGATCTCACCAACAGATGGCTCCACCTGCTTTTTTTTTGCTATTTTTAGAATGCATGAGTCGTTTGCCGTCTGCTAAACGAAGTCGTTCTATATTCCGTTTAGGTTGAGAGCTTGAGTCGTTTAGAACCCGTTTAGTGGTCATTTAGTGGATTTGTGGTAATTGGGTACTCATCATATACGGGATAGCCAGATTATTCTGTAATAAGCTAGAGCCAGGCTACAATCTCATACATCAAATTATTTCTGAATAAATCAAATGCTTTTACTTTTGGCTCTCGATTTTGGGTACCACATCGGAATAAAGTTATGAGATAAAATGTATCTTAAATGAAATCTTCTGAATGCATTCAACACTCTGGCAGCACAACGTTCGTCCGCCTGAAAGCTATGCAATCCGCCATAGTCATCACAAACTATCTCACGGCGATGAAACTCACTTTATCCAATCTCACAAGTACACAGTCCGATCGGAAGGATACCACGAGGTATTCCCCATAAAAAATAAGCTCAAAACAATACCCCCTAAAAAACAGTAGCAACACAGCAAAAACCTCCCTGACAACACCCGTTCCGGGACCGATCGTACCTCCAAAAATGTTCTCTCACCTTCTCATTGTCGGCCGGCACTTCGGGCGACGCTCCATCGTCGGCGAAAGAGCGCGCTCAAACACGGGAACTTATTTTTAAACCATCGCCACCGAGTCGCGGCGAATGTGCGCAACCGACCAAGTGGGTACATCGGCACGGGCCCACCATATCTCGGCACGGGCCCGCGAAAAGCCGTCCGTACCGAGCCGGCACCGCAGTTACGAGCGGACCTCTGAACGGAGCGGAACTAGCAAGTCCGCGAAACATCCCCCCAGCACGAGATGGGCCTGCCGCGAATCAGAAGTCTAGTGGCACCGTTGTGCTTCCTACTGTTGGCCAGCAGCTGGCTAGTGAGCGATGTAGACTGTGCGAAGAAGGCGGCAGCGAGTGTGCCGGCCGCGGCCCCCGAGGCCACGATCGAGGAAGTTTCGGCGAAGCAGCTGGAGCGGTTACTAGAGGATAAGGATTACGTTGCGGTGTACTGGTGTAAGTGATGATGCGCGTGCAAACGGTGATCGGAAACCGTTAACAAAAATAGATGTGATTGTGATACTTCATTTGCTGCTGCTGCTGTTACTACTGTTACTACTGCCATTACTACTGCTTAGTGATCTCAGCCTCCTGGGCCAACGCACATTCTGCTCAAGTATCAATTCAACCGTGTGTCCGTACCCTCCCCGGACCTCGCTTAGTGCTCACAACCCGGGTAGTGTACCTCGGTCGGCGGGGAAAATGTGTGCAAAAATGAATGCTAAAAATAGTTGACCCGGTTCGTTCGTACTTTTCGTTCACGATCTCCTCTTACCCCTCGCTCTCTTCTACTTCTCTTCCCCTCTCTCTCTCTTTAAATCTTCACTCGCTTCTTAGTGTCTGAGTTCAAATGCGAACCATCGTGCAACCGTTTACCCCTCATTCGGTGATAGTGCACAACATTCGAGTAGTTTCGAGCGCATCTGCTCGAATCCCACCCTTAGTGTATTCTGCCGTAAAGGTGTCCCATTACCCTGTAGTGCTCTGCAATGAAGCTACAGTCCACGAGCAAAAAAACAAAATTGGATGAACCTGTCTGCGACCCTCAGCTACCTCTAAATTAGGTGCCCATTCACTTACACACTACTACACACAGTATCTCGCGTGTGTACACAGCGCACACAAACACAGCTGCACAACGCCACAACCCCATTGCGCAACCGGAATTATAAGCAACAGTGGTTTGCGTAGTTGTTTTTTTTTTTTTTTTTGCTTGGCTGCGCTGTCGAGTGGTGAGAGCTAAATTATTTTTAAAAATAATCGTGAAAAGAAAAGCAAATGCAGGCGGCAAAAGACAACTCGACTCAACAACATCAATAACCTGGCCAAGCACCGATAGCGAACGAGCAAGGGGAAAAGGATTGATCGCGGGGAGATCGGATGTTTGCACAGGCGGCAAACTGGCAAGGGAAGCAGGAGGGAAACCCCTCCCATCTTCGCTAGGGCCGGGCAAAATAGCAATGTGACATGTGAAGCACGCATTGGTGGTGGTGGTGATGGTAGCCGAGGAAGACTAACTGTGCGCGCGTGTGTATTTGCGCGCGTATGTGCGTAAGTGTTTACACGATCTTCAATCCTAATGTGGTAGTAGGCAGTGTTTGGTTTGGTGCGTTTGAGCAAAGGAAAATTCCTGTGAATGCGTGTGTGTGTGTTTGCGTGCGATGAAAACGGGAAAACCCCCAAAGCATTTGTTTGAAAAGGAAAGTGATCAAGTGATCGCCGAAGCACTCTTATGCGTTAACAATACACGATCCCAGTGTACTACTGCCAAGTGATATCTTCATCTGTGTCTCTCGGACACACAAGACACGAGAGGTATCGTGGTGGATGGGAGGCCAGTCGCTGATAGTATCTTAAGCTAGCTGTCTCGCACCCCTGGCGATGGTGGTGGTGGTGCTGTGAGCGCTCGAAGCACACGCTCGAGTCCTCTCGCACGGCCGAGCTCCGATTAGCACGCGGAGCGGTCCCGACGGGGGTGCTTTGCTCAGAACAAAGTGTTCAAAAATAAACCCGACCCGACCCGACCCGTGCCCGTGTGCCGTCCGCCGGTGGGACCAGCCGTGTGCCGCCGGTGTGCCGTGTGCGCGACCTCGTCCACACAATCGCAGCTAGCAGGCGCAGGGCCGGGGTTTCGGTAGGTTCCGTCGTGAAATGAGACGTTGGGTCGCTGTTTTTTTTTTACCAGTTCACTAGAGGACACATGTCTTGGGTTAGTGGCATACCGTGCGAGCGAGAACTACGGTCAACTCTATCTCTTTCTCTCATCTGCAGGCCGATGAAAATGGTGGTTTAGAGGTGTTTTCACATTAAAAAAGTAGGAAAAATGTTACGAACTTGTAGACGAATGAAGGATTAGTACTGAACCATACGTTGTAAACGTGTGGATTGACAGTTACTAAGAGAAACTATGAGTACGAAAAACTACTCTAATTAAGAGATCTGTTGAGGGAATGATCTAGAAGGTGTCAGCAACAATCCAAAAGTGGAGATTAATCCTAGTTTAAGTACGGGGATGATCACTCGAGTTAACCCATCCAAAACTACTATCCTTCTTGTTTAGTATTCTCTACTTAAAGAGTTCACTGTTTACTCTTTTTCCGTGTAGTCGACACTGCTTCCGCAATTAATTCGCTACACAATCTCATTTCTCAGACCTCAGCTAGCTGAAAGGCACAGAAATTCTGTTGTGCTAGAATGCCGTGGACACGTACACGATCGCCAAACCACAACATACCTCGATTGCTCTGTACCGTTGCCCGGGTGCGGTTGAGGTTGAAATGTTCGCCCCAATTTCCGCCTGCCTTATTCTTGCTAATCGTGAACAGAACACAACGGGCCACCGGGCTGCCCAAGCAAACAAGCATTAATACGATCCCTGTTCGACATAAATGTGCGCTGTTTCCTTTTGCTTAACCTTTTGTTTGCCGGTTATCGACTCTAAACCATGCATGCAGGCTTACGCTAAACGTGGTTTATGGTTTCGGAGTTTCGGTTTCTTACTGCACGTACCAAACCGCTCTTTCCGTGTTACTCCTCCTTACTCCTGTTGCCCAGCTGCCCGGTGCCAACAGGTTGTTGTTTATCGGTTGTGTATAATTGACAGGTCTGATTGATCGACACCTGAAGCGTACACAGTGCCCCGGGATGCCCCACCAAGTACGCTGTGGCCAGCAGCCAGTGTCATATTACTGCAGTTTGCTTATTTTAAGCTGCAGCGGGGTAGTATGAAATTACAACATCGTTTTGGTTGTGGCGAATTCCATCGCACCGCTAACTGGGAGTCGATAAAAGCAAAAGTCGAGCAGGCAGTAAGCGATATAGAAACACAGCCGATAATTTACCCCAAACGGCTCCGGAGGGTTAATGTTTTTGGCGAGGTAGTGCGTAAAAATATTCTCACCGTAGCGGCGTATGCTGCGAAAAACGAACTCAACCCACTCGACTTTGCGTTATGAAAATAATCCACTAGCGCAGCATTTACTTTACTATCACATGCCGTTCACTTCCGCACCTTGTTTCTTCTGCTTACTCTTTGGAGCGACCACAGTTGAACAAACAGTATGGTACATCTTTTCAACACACACGCAATCCCGCTCGGAAGAATGTGTGTAAAAGGGGGAAGCTGCTTTTTTTCTTTTCTTTCCCCCCCCTAATAAATGGGTAACCATTTTCGTAGAAACCAAACCACCACCGGCCACACCGGATGCGCCGGTCCGAAGGTCTAATGGTGCGGACGGCGTTACACAAAACCTTGAACGTTTTACGGCGGTTTAGCTAGTCCCTAGGCCAGCCAATATTTATGTAAACAGTATCGCGTCTTCCATTCGGCAAGGGGCGCAAAATGTGAGTTTGATGTTTCCATTCGGGTTATTATGGGTCGCTGAAGCAAATTGCTCGGCGAAAGATGGCCCAGTGTGTCGGCGATGAGGAAAAAATGAAAATCGTTAAATTTGTTGCACCACTCTGTCGAATTTAATGATTGAAGAGAAGAGCGATCAGCGGCTATTAGGGAGGAAAGATCGATTCAGAGTGGAATAAAATCGAAAACGATCGTATTCGTTCGTTCCAATCGAACCAGCAAACTCGCTCAAAATTAGATTTTCTTTCCATTTGGAAGGGTGCAGCGATTCAATGAGATAAAGATTAAGAAAGATCAATTTTAAAATCTCTTTGTAAAGAAGATTATAATAGGTGCTTTTCGATATCATCATTGATGCAAGATTTATAGAAGAAAAGCATTTTTGGCAGTAGATGAGTTAATGTACATGACCTCAGCACGTTAATTTTCGTTTTAATTAATTATTCATATTATGAGTTTCTATCGCCATATAGCGAAATATTATGAAATATGATATATAATAGCAAATTAAATAGCTCTGTAGTGAGTTATGTTAACAAATATATTTAATTCAATCTTTGAAATTGAGACAACTTATTGAGTTGATCAACCAATTTAACGATTACAAAAATGATCACTTAAATGGTAAAACATTCGCGACATAAATACACGCTCATAAGCACACTGATTCCGACGATTAATGCTTCTGAACGGTGGCCACCATCGGAGCAATTATCTGATGAATGAACTTGACTTTCCCTCGCGTGCAAACGATCGCCCCAGCACTGCGATGGAGGCGCACGGTACTTCACGGTGGGTTGGAAAAGCGCAACGATCTTTCCTAATCGTGTGTTTTAATTTTTATTACTATTTCACCATAGACACCCACCAAACACCACACACACACACTTAAATTCTAGTTCCCAGGAATGTGAAAACCAGCACGAACCTGAACAACACAGTGCACACAGCAGATAATATG
The DNA here is from genome assembly GCA_000349065.1 of Anopheles quadriannulatus. Taxonomy (NCBI): domain Eukaryota; kingdom Metazoa; phylum Arthropoda; class Insecta; order Diptera; family Culicidae; genus Anopheles; species Anopheles quadriannulatus. Next base: position 758,825 of record KB667445.1, read on the forward strand.
CTACCCTGCTCTGGCACGTTCTTGCACAAAAGAACGCCGTTCGCTCGCTCGCTCACTTCCACGGCCCAAGCACAAACCGAGCTGCAAGCTCGGACGCTCCGCTATGAGACAGTGGGCAAGTGGGCTAAATTAAAAATAGTCCCCAGGTCCCCGAGTCAAAGATGAAACGGCCAAACGATGATCATTTCCCTTGCTCTTGCTCGGTGCTTCCCACACACACACGCAGACAATCGTGCGCACACGCACGCGGCTCGTTTGCCCCTTTCTTTTGGCAACGAAGCCGCACCGGATGGTAACGGTGCAACAGTATCATTCATCTTGAAACTGCACCAACGATGCATATTTTGCAAGTGAAACAAGTCATCGAGATTAAGCACATTTTGGGCCGTGTTTGTGTGTGTGTAATGAGGAGGTAGGGAAAATGTAGGTCAACTTTCACGACATTATCATCGTTGGAGAGTCTGTGCTACAGTGTGTCTCGCATTGCCTGATTTACAAATTTTAAAAACATTTTAAGACAAAAAAGTAAAGAAATGTGTCTGCCGTCTACGACAAAGTATGTCACATGGACAGGTCAAACCATTCTAATGGAACGTATTTTCACAACCTTGAACTCATTATGTCATAATGGAAAACCTAATAGCTCTGCTGCAAGTGTCTGGTCCATTATTTTCCTACTTCCAACCGCTTTCGCACCACGGCACGGCTGATGGCAAGGGCTTACAGCTTAGTTCGTCTGCCAAGTGATTTATTTTAAGGGATCGGTACCGGTACACACGCGTGCCCCAAACCGTGGCGGTCGTCTGGCCGTCTTTACTTATAGACGTCGCTCGCTCGCTAGACGCGATATCGATTGGAACCGAACCGATTGATCGTTGTTTAAAATTTCAAAACAAGTTAACCATTTGACGGAATGTGACCCCTTTTTTGTTCTCGGGGCAGGGATTTAGTTCGTACAGGTTTGCCTGCCAAACGATGGATCGTAGGCGAAGCTCGTGATCGGTTTATGGTTTGCTGTTTGTGTCTGAGTAGTACAGCGGGAGTAGTGTATTTTATGGTTCATGGTATTATATTGTTTTTGACACAAAAGAAGTGTCGTTATTGATCCACCGGATCGTGATTTCTACAATGACCAACATGGAGTCAAAGATCAGATGTTCTATTGTATATGTATATCTTTTTCTATCGATCTGGATTTAAAGAACTTGCTATAAAACTGTATATTGCGATATCTTCTACTAAATGAGAAAAGCTTGAACTTAATTTAAGATTCTAAAATAAAACCTAACAATTTTAGAGTCTACAATATTAGACAAAGGCATCAGTTATTTATTATTATTTTATTTTATTGAATTTGTAAAGGATTAAAAAAAACCCCCTTTTTAAATTAGGCTCGCAACACAATTAATAACAAAAACAATTAACAAAAATTAGGTATTTCCGCAATAAAAGTTTAAATTAAATTGAATGTATTATTTTTAAACAAATTCAATTTTAACAAAACATACATACAAATAAGTGCACAAAAACCAGAAATAGTGTCCGTGGATCAAGCACAGTACCTTCTTGCTATAAAATACTACTGTTGTCTTTGAGGGAGCTATAAAATCTGCAATAACACTTAATGTTTCGTAGAGTAAAAAGACTACTGTAATCCTTCATTAGTAATAGCAATCAGATACATTCAGAAGGTTTAACTTCTTCCTGGAATTATTTCTGTAATTTTATGTTCATTATTATAATTGAGCTCTACGTGAAATTGAAAACCTACATACATGGATTGCTATAAAATCGCTTCAAATGGTGCAATCAGATAATTTAAGAACTGTTAACAAGAAATGGTTTAACTTCTACACAGCTTAGTGCTATAGTGTCTTAGTGATATCTAATATCTGTGATGCGTCTGTGGAGGGACGTGATTGTGTAGTTTTATGTCCTATAAACCAGTACAAATAAGTTTGACTAGTCAGTAGTAGTAGCAGCAGCAGCAACAGCAGCAGCATCAGTATTATCAACACTACATCCGAGTTGTATTCCATAAAACCCTTCAAGATACTAAGCTCTATAATCAATCTTCCTTCCCTAAATCTACAAAAACAAAACAGATGCCCGTAGCTGTACAACCTGTGACACAGTATTAGCAGAGCTAGAGCACATCGACGATGATACCGATTCGTTTGGTGTCGACTTTGTGAAAATCAACGACAAACGACTCGCGAAACAGTATGGCATCACCAAGTTCCCGGCCCTCACCTACTTCAGGTAATTCAACCCTTAAGAAAACGCCACTAAAAAGTATTCACTTGCTAACACACCTGTTCGATCATTCCCATTCGCAGGGAGAAGGAACCGATCATCTACGAGGGTGACCTCATGGATGAGGCCGGTGTGCTCGACTTCCTCACCTCCCTGGAAGCGATGGATCTGCCCGACCGGATCGAGGAAGTGAACGCCAAGATTCTGTCGAAGATCATCGAAGACTCCGACTACGTTGCGGTGCTGTTCTGTAAGTATTGCCGTGTTCTTGCCTGTTCGGACCGTTCGCGTTTCGATCACGGGAATATGATGGCCAACTTTCTAATGCAGTATGCGGGCCATACTGCACATCACAGTCGTTTTCACGCTCACGCAATTTGAAGTAGTAGTTTTGAAGCTGTACAGTATTCGTGTGTGTGTGTTTTTTCACCAAAGAAAATTGTAGGATAGGACACCTTTACATTATGCACTTCACTGTTCGTGTACACTCACTTGTTTCAATTAGTTTGTTTCTCAAAAGCTCTTCTTCGCGCGCGCGCACACACACCAGGTTTTGTGCATACAGTTGTGTAGTGTAAAATTAAAACAGTTTTGTAGAACATTTCATCACATTGTACAATGATCATCCGCGCACCCAGATCTCGGCATCGTTTCATCTGATAAATAACCATTCTGCTACCATTGCCCCTTTCTATAGGGTGAAGTGGTGCGTTTTTAGCACCAAGAAGACGACGGACGGAGGCAAATAGCAGCATAGGCACCCTCAACATTCTTACCGATTTGCAATCTTTTCTCTCTTGTAGTGTATTATTCACTGGCCATGCCAGTGCTAGAGTTTAGTGCTGTGCTGCCTCTCGTCGTCTTCGTCCGAGGATCACTTTCGCCACATTTTCACCCGTAATTAATCTTGTACAGTTATTTCATTTTTGGTAGCCACCACCACCACCACTATAAATATCTCATCAGCGTGATGTACATTTCCGTACGCTTAAATTCATGTTTCGCATTCGTTAGCTCTTCGCCTTTTTCTCACATTCTTGGTTCGCTGATGGTTTCACTGCCGGTCGTCGAAACGATCAGGAGGAGGAAGAAGCGTTCATGTGTCGGATTGTATTTAAAATTATCTTCTCATTTCTCACTCGTGGCCACTGTCAGGTCGTTCGCGGAAGTAATCGAGTTTAATTTTACCCATTTTGATGCGTTTTAAAAGCAGCAAAGGATGCCTTTTTATATCATTCATTTTTCTTCTCTCTTTTTTTTTCTTTTCCACTTTTCACTCACTTTTTCGCCACTGACCGCGTGCGTGAATTACTATTTGCGTGGCGGGATGCACGCTGCACGATCAAATTGCACTACCGGGTGCGTTTGGGTACCTGTTTGCGTGTGTTTGTATGTGTGCTCATATTGTACCATTTTTACGCACCGATTGTATACTACACCGCACCGATGACACACGCACACACATTCCAACCGGATTTTCCCGGGACTGGTGGAACATTTACATTGCAAACGCACGAATCAATTTACTGAAATCCAAATACGAATGATACCCAAATCCCAAAAACCCTAAAAAAACCCATCTCGTACGAAAACGCACACATTCGTAGGCACTGATCACGAAAACTGCCCACCCGGAAACAACAGTAAGTGAAAAAAAAATATAAATAAATAGAACAAGTCTCTGTTAATTGCTGCTGTTCAACGATCCAAATCCAATCCAACATCCGCCTCGCCACCGGCTGCGTGTTTTGCCAGCAGCAGCTTTCCTTCTTTTCTTTTCTTTTTCTTTCCTTCTCTTCGCTACCAAATCGTTTGAATTTGCCTCCGTTTTATTTCTGTGTTAATTCTATACTTTTCTTACGCCTTTTTCTATTACAAACGCTCCCCGGCCTGGCAACAGTTGTACTAGGACTAGGGGGTCGACCCGACTGCAATGCCCCGCAAGTGCTTGACTTACATGCTGTCTTTCGTCCCTCTGTTTCTGTCTCTCATTGTGTCGCTGTGTTTGACAACTGTTCATCGTTGAGTTTAATGTGTTTTGTCGTTCGTTTCATGTTGCGTTTTTTTTACACAAACATTGTTTGTACTGTTTCGTTTCATGTTGTTTATTGAGTTTCGTTTATATTTCTGGTTATTATTTTTTACATTACTTTATTAATGTTTTCTACATAAGGATAACATTTTTTATATCCAAATTTCTGTTATTTAAAACATTGTATTTCTATTTCGAAATTAGAAATATTCTATTTAAAACTACATATTTTACATTCCCAACATTCCAATTTCATTTACTTATTTACTCTTGCCGTAACTGAAGATCATCATTACTCAACTACTACCACGGCTTTGACATCTTTATGTGCTGATGCATGGTGTGTTAACTGTCACTTTTAATCACCAATAACACGGTAGCCATTGGAAGCTACCACCCTCCCACGGGCATAAATAAAAGCACAACAAATAAACAAACAACTGGGCTCGAGCGCTACAGCTTCCTGCTGTTTGCTGCATTTCAAGTGCATTCCAACAAATGTAGCTGCTTGTTTATATTTACATTAGAGTAACATTATAATTATCATGTTGCCCTCCTAAAAAACATATCCCTCCACCAGGCAGGAGCCTAACATAAGTGGATGATCACGTACGATCGCTTCTTAAAACCATTCAAGGTTAACCCAGGCAAGTGAAATGTGAGTCACGGTTAACTGAAAGTGACAAACATCGCACGCCCTCGGGATGACACGCGCTGCACGGGCAGACATGCGTGACATCTTTAGGCGGGCGAGCAGAGGAGGATCGGCTAGCTTCTCCAGCTACCTCAACTCCACCGCAGGACAGTGTTTGATGGGATTTTTGGGATTTTAAAATTAGTTCATCGCTCGTACTGCACCGAGCTAAGGGAGAGCGAGTGTGTGTATGATTATTATTAGCTACCCCAGGAGGGTGGTTTAACCGAGAAGGCAAACGCATCACTTGACCAGGGGGCAACCGATGCACTTCTCGCAGCGGCTTCTTCAACGATTTGTTCTACCGTTTTGGTTGTTGCAGAGCGATTTTGTCTTCAGTAGAATCAGAAACAAACATAGATAAAGTATAATTCCTTTGATCCTAAGCAATATGTTATTCACACCTTCTCAAAAAAACCCTCCTTGGCCCCATAAAACTGTTCTCCGATGACTCACAATGAGGAGAATTAGTTTCATTAGCTTGCAAAAGCATCACTCAACACTTCCTCAAGGGCAAAATGGCTATAGTTTGTTACTTGGGGCGTGTTTTGTTTGCCCTCCTATGCTCATAGCCTATTTTTATCATCCCCTTTTTGCCGTTGGTGCCGTTCAGTCAACAAGCCTGACCAGTATGAACTTGCCAGTTTTGAACGATTTATGTGTTTGGTAAGGAATTTTTTATCTCTGTACATTTTGGGGGAATTTTGTAAGCAAGTTAAAAAACACGCACAAAACAAGAAGCTCCATTTGCAAATGCATTGAATTATTCATCCAAGATCAATCGACTTTGAGGTGGATTTGATGATCATTGATCCTATTTCCATCAACTTCAGATTTTTGCATGATCTTAACGCAAAAGAAATCCGAAAAGATTAACGCGCTCAGCGGCCGTTAGGGTATAAGACAGGCGCACCAGTATCAAAGCACCGTTTCGCTTTCGGTTCGCATCAGTTGGCAGTTAACGATGATATTAATGAAAACATGCACTTTTCCCGTAGGCGGTAGAACGGCAATCAAATGGCTGTGTGCGCCTATACTTTCTTCACACCCCTCCACACACGATGAGGTTGTCGGTAAAGTCTCCGCTTCGCAGTGATCTTGAGCGAAACGGGCAAACCGTGGTGAGAGTAGGTGTACGTTACCTTGAATAAACACACGTCCATTCGGGAGCTGAACTACTCCTCCAACTACCTACACTCCATGCTCTAGGGTTGTAAAAATGAAGCGAGAGAAGTAAATCCCAACCTAGCGTGTACGGGGTGGCACTGTCCTACCGCACTTATCCCCGCATACTGGGCGCGCGTGGGAGAACCTGAGCGCACCTCGTTTGAAATTACATCACACACATGGAGCGGTCGGAATTATTTTTAATCTTCCGTAACGATCGTAACGGGCCCGAAGCGCCATCTAGTGGCCGCCCGTACATAGATTACAGTGTGGCGTGAAGTGGGTCTGGTTTCCCATCCATGCCAACGAGCCGTGCTTCAGCAGGTTGCTGTAGGTGGTGCTTCTCGCCTCGTCTGATTTTCTTTTACGCCGGTCCTGTTTGTCCCCCAGTAGCCAGTGGTTTGTTTATTTGTTCGTATGCTATTTGTGTGCTCCCGAAAGTCCTGCTTCGGTGTTTGGGTGGGTTAATCACTATTGTGCTGTTGTGTTTAGTGTGTTTGTTGTTCTGTTGCTTGATTTGCTTTTGCTTCGGTACGATGAAACATAAACCCACGCTCGATCGCACCAAAGGAATAAGCAGCTTGTTTTCCGCTCACTTTAGTGTTTGTTGGGGCAAAAATATTCACATTGCCTACATTGCATGCTGGAAGTATCGTACTTTTCTTGTGTATAAGATCCGCCTCCTTTCCTTAATTTAAGCGCCATCCTTAAATTAAAGAATGAATCTATTTTGCTAAGAAAGGTTCTTATACACGTGAAACTACGGTACCACATTCCTATGTAATCCATATCCATATCTTTCTACCAACTGTCAATCCTCTTCCACTATGGCAACAATATTTGCCGTCCCATTCTATACCTTCCAAAGAACAGCCTCTTCCAAGTATCAATAGCAACAAAAAAAACCCTGAAACTAATCCCCAATTTTGCATCCTCACCAGACAAGCCGGAATGCAAGAAGTGCATCAAGGCGCTGCAGGAGCTGGAAAACATCGACGACGAGGCGGACCAGCTGGACATTGGATTCGTGAAGATTCACGACGAAGATCTGGCCGAGGAGTACAACCTAGGCCCACTGCCAAAGCTGGTCTACTATCGCCACCAGACTCCGATCGTGTACGAGCGTAAGTGTAACGCGTTCAGCGCCTAACCGCTGATGATCAATGTCAACAATTATGTCTGTTCGCTTACAGACGAGCTGCAGCGTGAGGAGGACGTGCTGGAATGGCTGGTCGAGAACAAGGCCACCGGTGACGATGATGATGTCATCGAGGAGGTCAACGCCAAGACGCTCAAGACTCTGATCCAGAACATCGACAATCTGGTCGTGCTGTTCTGTAAGTAATCCACCCATCCTAATCCCTTCCGTGAAGGGTAGTTCCATCTTATTAAGCAATTAATCATCTATTCCACCACAGTCGACGATGAAGATGAAGATTCGGAAGCGGTGCTGGCAGAGTTGGAAAACATCGACGATGACTGCGCCAAGCACGGTATCCAGTTTGTCCGGATCGACGACCCGAAGGTCTCGAAGGAATACGGCATCGATGAGGTAAGCTAGCGGTAGACGTACAACCTTCACGTCGTCGCCGTCGTCACAATGACGCAGACCATCCATATTAGACGTGTGTGCGTGTGTGTGTGTGTACGGTTGCGTCCGCGTCCTGGTAATGGCCTGCGAGTTCTTGATGGCGTTTAAAATTAGAACACACTTGAAACCGAACGAAACCAAACCAGCCGGAGCTGATACGGGGGTATCGTCAGCCGGCGCGAAGATATTTTTAGTGCCACCCGCCCACGGTTATGGTGCGATCGTTCGGCGGACAGCCACCTTGCTGATAGGTTTTCTGATACCATCGAGAGCAGTTTATTGTAACAGCAATTTCCATAATCTATTTTGTGGTTTTCATAACAACTTGTTTTTTGTTTTGCCCGCAGGTCCCAGCGATCGTATACTTTGAGAAGCAGATCCCCAACGTTTACGATGACGATCTTACCGACGAGGAGGAGATCCTGGAATGGTTGCTCTCGCAGCTGGAGAAGGACGAGATCGAGGATGTTACCGACGAGATGCTGGACAAGCTGATCAAGGAAGGCAAATCGATCGCCGTTCTGTTCTGTAAGTACATTTCAAAAGTAACTCTTTGGCTTGAGGTACTTATTATGGACCTATCCGTTATTTTCTTGTTAGATGACAACAATGACAAGAAATCGGAAAAGGTGTTGAACGAGCTCGAAAACATCGACGATGAGTGCGATCAGCTCGGCATTAACTTTGTCAAGATGGATGACGTCGAGGAGGCGAAGGACTACGGTGTCACCAAGTTCCCGAAGCTGGTCTACTTCGAGCAGGGCATCCCGACCGTCTACGAGGGTAGCCTAGAGCAGGAAGAGGATGTGCTGGAGTGGCTGGAGCGTCAGACTAGCAGCGACGAAATTGAGGACGTTACGGATGAAATGCTTGACATGATCGTGGAGAAGATGCAGCATGTTGCTGTGCTGTTCTACGACAAGGACTCGAAGACGTCCCAGAAGGTGCTGGCTGAGCTGGAGAACATTGATGACGAGTGCGATCAGAATGATATTGCCTTCGTCAAGATTGATGACGACAATGAGGCCAAGGAGTGGGGCATTGAGGAACTGCCTACTATGGTAAGTTGAAGGATGATAATGATGAGTCTTGATCGATCATGCTTATACCGATTGTGTTCATTCTTTAGATTCTGTTTGAGCGCGGCATTCCGCACATCTACGAAGGTGATCTGCTGAAGGAGGAAGAGCTGCTCGGCTGGTTGGTGCATCAGAAGCGTCACTCCGAAATTCCTGAAATCACCGACGAAATGAAGGACAAGCTGATGCAGATGTACGATCACGTTGCTATCATCTTCTGTAAGTAGTTTGCAGCTTCAAACAATTTCGCCCAGCATAGGAAGACGAAAAAACAATCTCTTCTTCTTTCTCACTCAGACGACAAAGACGACAAGCAGGACATCCGTGTGCTGAACGAGCTGGAAAACATCGACGATGAGCTGGAAAAGGAAGAGATTGTCATTGCCCGTCTCGACAACGCCGAGGAAGCGCGCGAGTACGGTCTCGACCATCTGCCTGCCCTGGTGTACTTCGAGAACGAAATCCCGGCCATCTACGAGGGTGATCTGATGAACGAGGAGGAAGTGCTCGAATGGCTCAAGCTGCAGAAGTACTCGGCCACCATCGAGGAGGTGACGGACGAGATTCTGCAGGATCTGATCGACGATCACGAGTACGTGTGCGTGTACTTTAGCGGCGCGTGCGAGGAGGGTGAAAAGTGCGACAAGATTCTGGACGATCTCGAAAACATCGACGATGAGCTGGATGAGGCCGGCATCATCTTTGTTACCACCGAAGATATGGGTATGGAAGACTTTCGGGCGTGAGCATCTGAATCTTTGGAGCATTATGTTGATGATTTCTTCTTCTGTTTTCAGTCACTGCCAAGAAGTACAACATCAAGAACCTGCCATCGCTGGTGTTCTTCCGCAACAAGGATCCACTGATCTACTCGGGCGATCTGAACGACGAGGATGAGGTTCTGGCCTGGCTGACCGATGAGGAAACGCTCGAAATTCCCGGCAAAATTGAGGAAGTAAACATCAAGATGCTCGAGAAGATCCTGTCCGAAAACGAGCACATTGTTGTGTTCTTCTGTAAGATCACGTGCCAAAGCAGCGATAATTAAACATTATCCGGTATCTTCTAATGACATCAACTCCTTCACAGATCATGACGATGACAAAAAGGCCCAGAAGATCATTGCCGAGCTGGAAAACATCGACGACGAGTGCGAGGAGAAGGACATCGATTTCGTCAAGACGTCCGACGAAGACATCGACAAGGAGTACGATCTCGAAACGCTGCCCGCCCTGGTGTTCTATCGTAACAAGTTCCGCACGATCTACACCGGCGACATGATGAAGGAGGAGGAGATCCTTGAATGGGTGCTGGAGCAGTACAACACCAAGCCCGAGATCATCGAATCGGTTGACCGCAAAACGCTGCAAGTGTTGGTAAACGAGGTTGAACATCTGGCTGTACTGTTCTGTAAGTGGCGATTGTTAGGATCTTAGACTGTGAATGTGATTATAACCTTCGGTTTTGCTTTGGATTTCGAACAGACGATGACGACTGCGAAACCTGCCCCAAAATTCTCGAGAAGCTGGAAACCATCGATGACGACACGGACAAGCACCACATCCAGTTTGTGAAGGCTAACGATGAGAAGCTGGCCCACGAGATCGGAATCTTCTCGTTCCCGGCCCTGGTATATTACGAAACCGGTGTCCCGATTATGTATGATGGTATGAATCAATTCCCCTCACAGTTGAAGATCACGTTTGGCAAATGTGAAATATCCATACGAGTAATGTTCCAAACTTCTCCAAACACCCTTCAAATTCCCTGTTCCACAACCTTCTCCTTCTTCTTCTCTTTTCACATTTTCTTCTCCTCTCTTCACAGGTAATCTCAAGAACGAAAAACGCATCTTGCAGTGGCTAATTGATCACAAAAGTAAGAACGGAATTGTGTCCTTAGTTGTATAAGCTACCTACAATGCTAAGTCCGACCGACAGGGGAAATGAACCTTCGGTAGTTCGTGCTCTATCCACAGATTTTCCCCCCTCTTGCCATTTTTTTCGATTTCGTCCCATCGTCTTTGTGCTATCGTTTTTGATCGAGTTTTTTGTTCTGTTATTCTGTTATCTCGTTATTCTTTTTTTGTTTCGTTTTTGTTCCACGAGCTGCATCGATCGTATGTACTACTCCCGTACAGAAACCCATTTTTCTACCATCTCAGCTACCAGATACCATTCCATGGCCATGCTAGTTCTCCTTTGAAAGCTAAGAAACGTCTATACCGTCGCCACTTAATTTCACCATCTTCCAAAAAAAATACTCATTGCAACAATTGGGTCCTCGCTTCTTTAAAACCAAACGATGATTGGTGTACTTGCTTCCACTTGTTCCATTCCATTCCATGCCCAGCTCTCAACATTGAACGGCTGAATGTTCGAAGGCTTGAAAGCCATTCCAAAAATACGCTTAGTTATCCAGAGTTTGCCGCTTTCCCAATCTCAATGCTGCAACCATTAGACATTCCATACTTCAGACTCATACCACCCCACCCCGTTCATCTGTATCTCTGATCGCCCTGTCTGTCCAATCCGCGCAGGAAAGTACGATATCAAGCAGAAGTACGGCATGATCAGGGAGCGCGTACCGGTCGTGTTTTCCGATCCGGAGGAGGAAGCCCGCCAGGCATTGCTGCTGGCGGAGGCGCGTGCCCGGGCCGGCGTTCCGGAACGTTCCATTTTACGCCCATCGGCGCCAACACCAGGCACAACCACAGGTCGTTCGTTGTTCAACGGGCTAGGTAACACGGCAGCAGGCGCATCAGCTACAGCAGCAGCAACAGCATGAGTTGAACTCTTTACTCGTTTTTGATGGGCTGTCACCACTTTCGTTCCGTATCGTGCACAGTGTTTTCGGTGTTCTGCAGCGTAGTGCTCCGCTCCCGTAGTCTGGATGTTTTGTTTCCTAACGACGCTAGGTGGCACCTTAGATGTTCTTCCATTCTTTCTTTATCAGTTTGCTCCTCTCACTAGCAATTGCCTGATTGAACTAGATCAGTTACTGTTTTGGGTAATTAATAATTTGCCACCACCTATAGCGTAGCGCCAAACTTTGCCAATTAGCAAAACAACTCCCTGTTAGCGATGTGTAGTGTGCCGAAGCAGCCTTCGCAGTTCGCACTCTTCTGTCGCATGGCGGGTGGGCTCTGTGAGTTTCCTTTTTCCGGCATGTCACGCGTTTTGGTGACGTGTCATCGCTCACAGTCACATACCTTCCAAACACGTAGTCAGATATCTATTAGTATGTTTGAAACAAGAGCCTATTTCCATGCCCTTTCCTAACCCAACCTTGCTCCCTTGTCCGTACGCGCACACCGAACGAACGCTTGTGCGTGAATTGGATTACTACCGTACCAGGTACCGACAGGGGGACCCCTATTGGTGTATATACTAAAATTCGTGATGTTCGTGTCGATGTAGTCTGCACAGTCTGTTGCGTCCTGTCTTCACCGTTGTATCACACATCACTGTACCACTCACTCGATGGTTGTCGTCGTCCTCGTTGTCGTCGTCGTTGTGGTCGTCGTCGTGCTCCGTTGTCTACTACCTTTGATGTTAGAGCTAGTATAAGGATAAGGACTTGCTACCATCCCGTAACCTCTATACAAGCATTATTCATTAAATCCTCCTTTTTCCCTTTTCTTAAACATCCCACCTCCCGCCTTGCCATTCCTCAACACCGCTCATTTCTTCCAGACAATAAGCTACCGAAGCCGAAACTTCGCAAACGCTACACCGACGGTGTGGAAGATCTCGATCGCGAGGATCGTATCGATAAGAAGCGCTCCGGTGGCAAGAAGCTGAAGCCCATTCCGAGGCTGGATGCGGTAGAGCAGCCGAAGCCGCCCGGTGCAGGTGCAGGCACCTCTGGCAAGGACTCCGGCAAGAGCAAGACGACCAAGTCCGCTCCGGCCCCGGCGCCGCCGGCTAGCAAGTCCGGCAAGAGTGGCACCGGCAAGGCTGCCCCGTCACCCTCCAAGGGATCCAACGTTGCGAAAAAGACTACCCGTGATGTCGATGATGACGAAGGTAGTTTGTTTCTCTCTCGTTCATCTCTCTCTTTCTCTGTCTTTCGCTCGCTCCAGGAGTTGCTTGTGGAGGAGTCGGTTATGTAGTCGCTAGCTCTCTAACCCTCTCACCCATTATTTCCGAATGGTAGTTTAACTGTCGTGTATCGTGTTTACTGTGTAGATGCACGCACGCAATCCCGGTTCAGCGCCGGCTAGCTAATGTTTCGATTTTCGCAAATCTTTCTATATCTATCTGTGTTCTTCCTATGTAACAGCCTAGTGCAAAAAAAAACCCATGTATCTATCTAGTGTCGTGTTGTTTGTTTCCGGTCACTGTACATACGTAGCTAACGCTAACACAGATCTCGCAGGAGGGAAGCGAGTTTGCTCTTGTCGGAGAAGATCCTCTGCTTCGATCGTCTTCGTCGCATAGTCTGGTCACTCGTCAGCTGCTGATCGAGCGTCACTATCTGCACATAACCGCAAGTCAATATATTGCACTAATTAACATCCGTACGATTCTACTGCTCCCTTACTACACGTGGCTGCACGTGGCGCTCATCTGGTTTCCGTCCGCCCGACGGAAGTAGTTGATAGGAACGTGTGAGTGTATCATCTTGTAAAAAAAGAAAATGGAATAATGGCGTCAGGCTTCAACCCTTCATCACGCTATCCCTCTATTTCCACTCCACTGTCCACTACAACGAGGTCAGACAGATCTAAAGTGAACAACTCAACCACGAAAGGGCAACTCAAAAATTTACGTACCACAATCATTTATCAACTCAAGCGTTCGTTCCTTTTTTCTGCAGTTTTCAAATGCCTGTAACTCACTGCTAAAATTTTACAACCTAAACCAAGAACGATTCGTTAACGGATCTTGCGCAGTCCACTCGATCGTTCACAATGCCCAATGGAATGTTACTGTATATTTGTATGATTGTGTGTGTTTGTTTGTGAGTGTAATGTTTTTTTGTTTTGTTTACAATCACTTCCCTCTACTGTTCTGTCATCCTATCGCTTCCTACTATTCCCTATTTTGATCACCTTCGGAACTCCACTACCTAGAGATGTATTGGGTCGGGGGCTCACAGTGGAATTCTCGCTTTTAAAGAACATGTTTTGTTGTTGTGCGCAATGTCTCCCGGAGACAACGATTGTTAGGTCGTATGATTTAGCTGACACAATGTTTATACGTCGAAAGGTTTTTTGCTTCACCATGGATGTAATTTATTTCTCCATTCCGGCTGCTCATCTGAACATTCCATTCGTATCCTCTCGTTAACTGCCATAATGAGTACTTGGTTTCCTTGTAGCAATCTCAATACTTTGAATATTCGTCAACGAAACAAAAGAAAACAAAACAAAATCCCAAACAGTGTTGAAGGATTCAAAGGCACATAAAAGGATTAACCGTAAACCGACTGTAAGAGGTCTAAATAATTAAGCTTATCGTTAGTATTGAAATAATTGTACAAAGTTCAAGTAATTAGTAACACTTTAAACTTCTTTGCGAAACTCGATCGTAAATCACTAATCAAAGTTCACTGTACTTTTAGGATTGGCCACTGCTATTACCGGCACACGGGCTTGACGAACTTAGCAGAGGAGATTATTTTGGGATGATGTTGTCGTTGCGGTTACGTCGTACGCGATCCTGCGGACCCTGATCCGGGAGTAATGTATCACTGGAGCGAAAAAAAGAAACAACCGTCAACAGACAAGCTGGAACGAAGTTTCTCCTATACACCACAGACAGTTCGTGTCACCTTCACAGCTCATCGCAAAATAATCTTGTCTGCTTGTCGACAGCAATCAAGTGTACAGCAAAAAGCACGTGGCCATATCCTAGGTGGACTTGCAAGCTCTTAGTATTCTTGCTCTACTCTTAGTATATTATTTCTATGTTGCTCCATGTAACATACAAGTAGAACTATTTAAAATAGTCTAGCAAAAACACGTTCTAGTGTTTCTCACAATAAGCCAATATCTCCGCAAACAACGAATGAACGGCGGCGAACACCAGCAGCGGAATGTTGGCTCCTAGAATGGCGATCACTCAAATGCTATAAACACACTAAGCGGAGCAAAACCAAACTCGCAGCATACACACTGGCGCGTCCACTCCAAACGAGGAACAATGTAGAAATGTTTGTTTTGTAGTGATTTGGTTTTGTTTACAAAAAACATTTTGTCAGTTAATTCATACCCAAATTAGCTGTTTTCCCCGGGGGGAGAGTGGCATCTAGACTTCAGGAAACAGATCGGTAGTAAAGCAAAAACAAGATGACACCCCTATCTATCTAATGTTAGTCGAATGCGCCTTACGACGGAAGAATTATGTTTAGAATATTTTTTTTTTTTTTGTTAATAACAATTTCTTGTTTTCTTGTCTACGAACTGGAACGCCAAGACGAGAGAAGCTCGTTATAGTTCAAAGTTAAACGGTATTGCACATTGCTTCTGAGTAGACAATTTTCGAACATCAAAACATTCTAGCAGTATTTTTCGAGCAGATTTAAAAGAATAATAGACAAAATAGTTTCACACTTCGTGTCAGTGATTGACATCTTGGAAAATGAATCGTTTCTCAAAGAACACTTTCGTTCTATAGTGTTTTAAATTTAAAAATTATATACTTTTGTTGTTGTTCAATCGAATCAAGATCATTATTAATGGTAACGCATCTAATTGCATGCGCTTCTTGACATTAGTGGCTAAGTTCCACTTGCAGTAGGATTTTCAACCATCATCTGGAAGACCTTAATGCGATCAAGCTAACCAATAAACAATCCGCGATGGCGTGTCTGAGAAGCAGAAAAACCCTTCCCCCGGGGGAAAAGAAACTCACTCATTCGAATCTAATTGAATGCATTTAAAGCACAAGCCCCGGCCCATTAAGGATAACTTCCGAGAAATGTTAAAACCCCCGCTGCGAGAATGTGCGTCTGAATGTAATCCCTGTTTGATGCCTTCCCGTTTTTTGCGCCCTTTTTTTGTGTACCTAATCAGTTTTAAGTCACTGCAAAATCGTAACCGCCTAAGATCGCAATACAAACCAAACCCCACGATCAACGATCAAGTTTGATTCGAACCAAAAAAAAAAAACAAACAACAACAAAAACTGCCCCTGTAAAACAAAATCGCAAACCGCTGAATTAGGATTCACTAAATCTGACAAAATGTTTTTTGTATAACACACAGATGACGAATGTTTCTACGTTGGACTGGGACACGCCGGTCGTGTAACAAAGCGGGACAAAAAATCCACCGCCAAGGAGGACGACTCGTTCCGGTGTTGCCCGGCGAAGGTCGAGAAGAACACCCGCGTAACGCAGATGGCAGCGCAGAAGATCAGCCGCCGGGACAGTGACGAGGCGGAGAGCCAGTTCGCCTTCCGGCAGAAGAAGCTGTCGGACGTAGCGGACGCGACGGCGGCCGCCGCGAAGGAAAAGAAGGCGGCCCAGGAACGCCAGCAGCTCGATCTGAAGAAGGCCGGCAAGGGCGGCAGCAGCAGCAAATCGAAGGGGGGGAAAGGTAAAAAGGACGCCAAGGACGACGACGGTGACGATGACGATGATGGACTGTTCGGTAAGCTCGGTTGGTGGTAAGCGGTAACGGATGCGGTTTGCGTAGTTGGCCAAACTACCCTGTACCTCCTCCTCCTCCTTTCCCCCACACACAAACACACGTGCGTACCACTCCACCGCTTGTGCCACACAGTCCATCCGATTCGTACCAGCGTTTCGCCCTCGTTCGGACCTTCGGCTGGAGGGAACGCGTCCATCCTTCACTCTGTCTGTGTATCTCTGTCGAAAGTAATATCCCCGTCAGGGAGGAAACATCCTATTGAGAGCCATGTTACGAACGAAATTATTTGTACGTTGCTGTCTAAATTTCACTCAAATCACCCCAAAAGAGCTCCAGATTTGTTTCGAGATCAGCAAACAACGCACTGGAAGCGAGGCTGTGTGTTTTTAGTAGGACCCAACCTTCCAAGTACACTCTCTTCCAACCCCTCAAAAAAAAAGAACCGTCTCTTTCCCTTTTTGGATTGTTTCATTGGACTTTCCTCCCTTTCTGTTTTTTTCTTAACCGTATCGTTCTTACCGTTATCATTCAATCATTAGAACTGCTTACTACAACTGTTGTGTTATGTCTTCTATCTTGCATACAGCTTAACGCAACGAACGGTAATGGCAACGTGGAAAGCAACCCAAACTTCTCACTCCCCCCTTAGCCTTCCAGCAGTGTAAGAAAGAGACGGTTCACTGCGTTTTTTTTAAAACGTGTTTTTCATTTGTTAAAGGGTGTACTGGTTGGGTGACGCACAAAACAAAAGGTAGCAACAATTGACAGCAACCGTACAATCGTTGTGGAGGGCCGAGCAAGTAACATTATGACGTTAGTTAAGAGATGAAAACGAGTTGTCAAACGAGATGATTTAAAAACCATCCAAAATCATGTGAGAAGAAGGTGAGAAATATTTTAATACTTTGTATATAGCAAACAGAACAGATTTTGAGAGGAAAGGAAACAAAACTAAACAAGAAAACGTAGAGAAGCAAAAGTCAAACGCAAAAAGAAGAAACAAAAGTCAAGCAAAATACTTAAAAGTATGAGTAAACCTCACACAAGATGAAGATCGAACAAAACTTTCAAAGAATGATGGCGATGAAATGTTTTTTTTTTTTAATAAAAAAACAAACTAACAAAAAAGCAACAAAAATTAACAAAGCAAAAAAAAGCAGAAAACTTTGCTCTCCAATCTATCGCGCTTAGCATTAGACTGAGACGGACGGACAACGAAACGTGTCGTCCTGCCCGTACACACATAGGTGCTGCACGCTTCTGCAAAAACACGCTGTCATGTGGGTGTGTGTGCTTTTTTTAAAATATAAATGCAAAACAAAACTAACCAACGGGAAATTAGAAAAAAAGGCTGTAGAAAAGCTGCACCTTCCTATTGTTACTACAAGCAAACGGAGCACATTTTGACAGAAAACCTCGCACGAATTTAGGAAAAAAAAGCAGTACTATTACGGACTATTGCCTATTACTACTACTATTACTATGTCTAATACGTCTACTACTCTTTCCGCGATGTAATTTAGATATGCCTGCGCTCGATGCTAGTGCCAGTGCCAGCGCTGGTGGGTTATTATCGTTATTTATATTCTGATATACACACACACACACTACTCTTTTCGTTGTTGTTACCGTTCTTTTTTTTCTCGCAACTGTTTCACTCAACATAGACTGCAACGTGGTTTTGTCGATAGAGTATAGTAGTAAACACTATTTACCTGTTTATATTGTTATGGCAAAATGCGCTGCGTTTTGAGAGGACGCAGGCAGCTCCCGATCGGAAAATGGGACGACCACCAACAACTAACCACTGGTTGGCTAACGTTGCCCAAAGTAGGCTTATACTTGCACAACGAGCTTTGCGCAACGAAGCGACGAACCCTCTCACGAAAGGCACTTCACAACCTTAGTACACTCGCAACTCGCACTGAAACTGTGTTACACAATGCTCTTTTTTAAGAACGATTTTTTCTTTGTTTGTTATTAGTTTCAATAACTATTTGATGAATTTTTGCACTCAGTTTTGGATGTTTTTTGCCTTTTTTATCACGTTTTTTAGCCGTTTGTGTGCATACATATAAATATATATTTTAAATATGTATACTCTTTTTCTCTCTCTGTCTCGCACGATCGATATTGCGGGGCACGGCGGTCGCAAGATGTGTGTCGCATCAATCGTAGACCACTAGGAAGGATTTAGAAAAAAAAATTGCAACACGTGAACAGTTGCCGTGAGCTTGGGTGGGCTTGTTACGCTTGTTTGTTGGAAAAATGCAGTTTAATCGTTTAAACATTTACTAACCAACGCGCTATCGCACACTGCCCGAGGACGAAGAGGAACAAGCGTTGATGAAGAGAAGAAAAGCTCGAGTTTGTTTCCAAACAACAAAACAACAAAACCTCACAAAGCAAAAAACCGTATCAAAATTGTACACTCCTCAAACTCTCGGAAACATTCGGTGCATATTTTATAAATATCCTGCAAACATGTTCAATGCCGCTATTGTTTCTGTGATTTTGTGGTTAGATTTTTTTCGAGGTGGTAAATGGTAAACAAACGACACACAACGCGTGAACTAATTTGAGTTTAGTGTACGGTTGTCAAACTTTCAAAGAAGCAAACATCTAGTCAGAGAAGAGAAAGACAACAAAATGTAAGAAAAGAGCCCGAGGGGGGGGGGGGGGAAAGGGAGAAAGTAAGTAACAGAAGTGATAAAACTCAAAGAGAAAACGAACAGAAAGTGGAACAAAAAAAAGGGAAAACTGTATTCAAAGAAGAAGACTAGAACTATTTCATACAAATTGCAAAGTCACCCACCCATGATGATTGTGTGGTTCAAAGAAGGAAATGATAGTTAGAAGAAAAGATAAAACTAATTAAACTCAAACATATGAGTGAGAAGATAAAATAGAGGAACGATGAAAGCGAGTATAAGGAAAAGCAAACGAAACAAATGCAAAACTGTTCACAGAATGAAACTCTCAAAGAAGCAGGCAAGAGTAAAACAAAACAAAACAAAAACAAACGTTTCTATTCTAGAAACTCAAAACAAGTGAACATACAAACGAGAAGAAAAATTCAAACGAAAGGAGAAGCAAGAAATAACTAAGAGCTAAAAGGATCGAGAAAACCATCCTCCCTTATTGTTAAAATGCCTTTTTATCTTTTACTTTTACTGAAAAATGGAAACAAAGAAAGTGAAACCAATTACCAAAAAAAAACAACAACGATTCCGTGTTTACAGTCTATCGGTCTATCCCTATCATGTGACGAATTCTTTAACTGTTTGCGTTTTGTTCAACGTGGTCTTTTTGTTCAGTTCTCACAACATCATCTCTCATAGCTCCTTCTCTCTCGCTCTCTCGCTGTGTAAATCTATCTTTACGCACCTTTACCTTGTTTTACACACGTCCGTACATGTGATGCAACTTTTGGTAGTTCATATTAGCCCACTGCAGGATGTAAGTATTTCTAATGCCAATAGTGCACAGTAATTCCTCCTTGGAGCTGTCGTCACTAGAAGCGCTGCTTGACACATAATGCTAATTAATGATTAATTAATTTGGTTACTCTAACTATCTACTTTCTACCCTTCCGCACCGTGGTCACTCTGGCCACACGGTTGGCTCTGCCCAAATGGTCGGAATTGTGATGATACTTTCGCAGGTGACCTGCTGAACGAATACGACGTGCTGGATTGGATGCACGGGCAGAAGACGGACGAAAGCATCCAGGAGGTGGAACGAGACGAACTGTTGAGCCTGATCGATAGCCAAGACTTCCTCGGGGTTGTATTCTGTAAGTGTCCAAAGTGAAGTCGTCGTCTTTGGAAAACAAACATACCAACTCCTTCGTGTCTTACTTCCCAGATGTCGAGGATGATCCCAACACGCCCAAGATTCTGCGCCACATTGAGCTGATCGATGACGAGGCGGCCGACTACGGTATCCTGCTGGTGAAGTGCAGCGACCGTCTGATGGCGAAGAAGTTTGGCTTCCGCAACCCGCCCGGTGTGACCTACTTCCGGAAGGGAAAATCGATCAACTACGACGGTGACATCGACGACGAGGAGGAACTGCTCGACTGGCTGACCGATCCGCACAACATGGAGATGACCGACCACATCGAGAAGGTTAACCGAAAGATGTTCCAGAAGATTCGCCAAGCATCGGACTATTTAGCTGTGTTCTTCTGTAAGTGTGTCCTCACAGTGGGAATTGTATGTAAAGGAAAGAAGCTTTTAAAACTTACCTTATTCTGTTGTCCGTGGTTGCGTAGATAGCGACGATTGCAAGCAGTGTCCACGCGTGCTGGCCGAAATCGAACACATCGATGACGAGGCGGACGGTGCCGGCATTAACTTTGTCAAGATCGACGACAAGCAGATGGCGAAGGAGCTCGGTGTGTACGCACTGCCCGGTATCGTTTTCTTCAAGCTGTCATCAAAGGAACCTGTCATCTACGCAGGTAAGCAGGTCATCTTTCTTCGGTGTGAATAAGTGCACACTGTTACTTAACGTTTGTTCCCTTTTCGTAGGCGATCTTAACGATGAAGACGAAATCTTGAACTGGCTAATGACACAGAAGAACCCCGGCGGTGACGTCATCGAGGATTTAGATGGACCGAAACTGCTGGCTCTCATCGAAGATTCCAACGCACTGGCTGTGTACTTCTGTAAGTAATTCCAGCGCGCCCAGCAAACGTGCCCCATGTGGAGTAGGCTGTGGAGTGTCAGTGTCAACTGACGTTTTGCTCCAAAATGTGCTAATATGATTTGACATTTGAGATTATGATTAGGTTTCTTGTTGTCTTGGCCATCACAGAGCACTGAATTCTTTGAATGTACACCTATTTATTTAGCACAAAACACACACACTGTGTAAACATTAATACTGACTGATCTGCATCAACTGATGATAACTCTCTTATACGCACATACACCAACACACCTTTCTTTATTGTTTTATGTGTAAATTTACGGCACGGGGATCTCTAGGGAACAAAACGACCTGTGAGGCTTGCTTCACGAAGGGCGCCAAAAAGCAGCGCAAGGCGAAGGAGCGCAAGGGGCTGCTCGATGCAGCGACCTCCGCTGAGGTAGTGGACGACGGAGAGGATACCGAGGGTGATGCTCCAACGACCCCGCCACCAACACCGCCACCGGCGGCTGCACCGTCATCCGTGGAGGGTATAGCTATAGCAAACCCGCCCCTCAGAAATCCTCAGTTCCAAGAGAGTTTTCCAGAGTCCCAAAAGTTCCAATCCACACGCCACACTTTACTGTTGCATGAGCTTGGGCTTGTAAAGGTTGTTCCATTTCCGATCACACCATTTATAGCGAACCAACCTTTGTGTATTAAAACTACTAAAATTAATGCACATTCTAACGTGTTCTGTAACCTGTAATTCTACCCCAGAAGGAACCTATTTACTGGTCTGTTTAAAGCGATATTAACTAAAGTTTGTGTTTGTCCATATCTTTCAACGACTCCAAAGATACGGACGAGTGTGAGCAGTGTTCGGGTGTGCTAGAATCGCTGGAAAACATCGACGACGACTGTGACCGACATGGCATCATGTTCGTCAAGACGGACGATCTCTCGATCGCGGAACAGTACGGCATCTCCGAGTACCCGGTGCTGGTGTACTTCGAGGACAACGTGCCGAATGTGTTTGAAGGTAAGGTTACTGTTACTCTGGTTACTCAATATAGAGATACTCGTGTTCTTTATAATAACATCTCTTCTTACTGGTCTCACTTCAAAGGTTCCTTGGATGAGGAGGAAGAAGTCCTGCAATGGTTGATCACGCAAAAGACCGAAGATCGCATCGAACTGATCACGCGCGTCATGCTGGAATCGATGGTGGACGAAACGCAGTACCTGGCCGTGTACTTCTGTAAGTGCTACGCTCGTGTTTTTGTTTTCTTTCTTCCCCAACTTCCAACTTCCCGACGCCCACAGATCAATTGGCCCTTCTCTCCCAATTGCTGAAGAATGCCTCTAAAAATTGTAAATCCCTCCCATCGCCCCATCATTTTTGTTGCACCCGATTTACCGTCAATGTGGCAAAATGGTAGCAAAACCCTCAAACAGTTCCTAATATGGTTTTCTCTTTTTCTTTGTTATTTTCTTCTTCTTTTCTTTTTTTTACCGCACCACCAACGATTAAACGATTCCACGCACCGTTCACTTTTTATTCTTTATTTTGATAATATGCGCACCTTCCGGATGTTGTGCGGATCTTCTTGTTGCGTTATTTACACTTCAATATCCTTCCACTGTTTGCCTTTTTTTTGCTGGACCCGTACTCACATACAAACACATTCACTTCAAACAACACTTTCTTGCGCATTGTATCACACACCACCAACACAGACAAATTCAAATCACCCTCGTACTGCCGAAGTTTTTGTTCCGCGGAAAACATCCGCAAGCGAAAGGAATTTGCACGGGAAGGAATTTCAGGTATATAGTAGCAAATCCAACTCAGATAAGCCTCCCCAAATCCACCCATTTTCTTTATCAATTTGTCTATGTTATCCTCGTGTACTATGTGAAGCCTTGTGGACTCCCTCTATCTGTTCCATGTTCTGTTCTCTGTTTGTCTTCATGTTCATGCTGCTAGCCGTTTTAACAAAGCTGTTTCTCCTGCCTTTTGGCTCCGCCTTCTTGTTTATAGCTCTTTCTTCAATAATGTCTATTTACATTTGTCCTCACTTTGGCATTCCGTTTGTGTCGGGGAACACATGAACCTTATCATGCAACCTTTCTATGCCTATGTGATCTTCTGTGCTTTGATCTTCCTCATGTATGTACCTTCAATCGCGATCTTCAAGATGTCTTCCTAACAGCTTGTCCCTTATCCCTTATCGGTCTGTAAACAATCAGGCTCTTCTGAAGCTTTCCGCCCGACACACGGAGGGCGCCGTCAACGATTTGCCCATCAACCCCTAAACATGTCCTGCGCTTACTGAAATTCCTTGCCGAATGTGTCCTTTCCGATCGATGTGCCCGCGAGAATGCTCGTTATTGTTTTTTTTGGCTCTTCCACCGGATGAACGTCTTCGGCAGTATGTCTGTGTCCTGCTCCCTGTACCATCCACCCCGCCCTCACTGTATACAGTCTGTTGTCGTTGTTTTTGTTTCGCCTGAACTGGCACCGTGTGTTTATTACAATACTCCATCGATGCTTTCTTCCTGCGTACGCTCAATGTTTGATTGTGGCAAAAACTATTTCCTTCATTTCTTCAGCTCTACCGTTTTGTGCGCCTTTCTCTCTCTCTCTCTTTGTTTCCTTGGATGTAACTCTCACTCTTTCTCTTTGAATGTTGATTTCTACATCTTCTAGAGTATATATTCTATGTGAGGTTCTCTAATTCCGTTATTATGCCTTCCATCGACAGACAAGATCAATTGCAACATTTGCGATCAGATCCTGGAGGGTTTGGAGGTGATTGACGACGAGCTGGATGTGTTCGGTATACACATGGTAAAGATTCAGGATCCACAGCTGGCGAAGCGCTACTCCATCAAGACATTCCCGGCCCTGGTGTACTTCAGGTAGGCCATCGACCTTCAAACTCTCATGAGGATGAGTTGACAAACTATTCCTCCCTTCTCCATTAGAAACGGTAACCCACTGATCTACGAGGGTGATCTTCAGAACGAGCAGTCCGTGCTGGAGTGGCTGGTGGACGACGACAACCGTGAGCTGGCGGACGAGATCGAGGAAGTTAACGAGCGTATGCTGGATCGGTTGATGGAACAGTCGCCACTGCTGTGTGTGTTCTACTGTAAGTTAACCCTGCTAAAGTGAGGATCATCTTCCTTGATAGCTTACGGCATCATCGCTTCTCGCCCTACACAGACGATGAAGACTGTGCCGAGTGTGACGACATCCTGGAGGAGCTGGAGCTGATCGACGGTGAGGTGGACCTGTACGGTATCGACTTTGTCAAGGTGGCCAGCCTGGACGCGGCACACAAGTATGGTGTCACGACGATCCCGTCCCTGGTGTACTACCGCAAGCAGATCCCGATGCTGTACGACGGAGACATGCACGATCACGAGCGTGTCATGAACTGGCTCACGTCGCAGGACGTGTTCGAGATCAAGAATGAAATCGAGGAGGTGAATCGCAAGATGCTAAACAAGCTGCTGGACGAGAACGAATTCCTGGCCGTCTATTTCTGTAAGTATCGATCGGAGGAGTGTTGCGTTGTCCCGATGTTCCGTCCTGGACATTCACACTAACCGCGAGAGCATTCCGTTTCACAGTCGAGGAAGATCACGAGGAGAGCGAGGCCGTGCTGGAAAGGCTCGAGCTGATCGACAGCGAAACGGACAACCTGGACATCACCTTCGTCAAGATGGGCGATCCGCGGTACGCGCGCAAGTGGGGCGTCACCAAGCTGCCCGCGATCGTGTACTTCCGCAAGCGCTTCCCCAGCATCTACCGGGGCGACATGTACGACGAGCAGGACGTGCTCGAGTGGCTGCGCAAGAACCGATTCCGCCAGCCGGAGCTGAACATCTTCATGTACGCACTGATCGCGCTCGGACTCGGGTTCGTCATCTACACTGCATTTTTGCTACAGTGCTTCAAGCCTGCCCCGCCCGCACCGGTACCGCATCCGAAGCAAAACTAATGCTAGGCGAACCGGCCGGGCGCACTCTCTCTTTAGGGTACATATTCTTCCAGTGTAAGCGTTAGACAGACAGAGATAAAAAAATGCAGCCGAACAATCAAGTGCAGCTACGATCGTTAGTTGATCGTGCTCGATAGCGTGTGGACAAAAGTAGCGGGGCGAAGAAGGGCGGCAGTGTGGGATCCATATTCGAAGAGGCGGACATTTGTTGGGTCGATCTTTTCCCGTTTTTTGTTTCTGTGTATCCTTCCCTCTCTCACCAACCTCCGCCGTTCCATTGATCCACAGAACAACTGCCCCGGAAAAGCGGACACCGAACTAAGCAAGAAGAGATGCGAAGATGAGATAAAAATGGTTTAATTTTGTTATGGTAAAACAAAGCAACGTATGCAAACTGCGGAGAGGAGCTGAAGCAGCAGAACAAGAGAAGAAAAACAAACAAAACAGACCAAAGATGAGCAATAAACAAATTGATCGATAAATTACAACATGTTCTTCGCTGTGATCATGATGATGATAAAGCTGATGATGAAGATGATAATAACGAACAAGACGACATAACCCATAACGTTAAAGCAAATCCCTTCGGGGATGAAAAACAAACATAAAACAAAAGCAGGATAAAGTAGCTGAAAACAAAACTTGTATCCTTTTTTGGTAAAAAAGAGAGAAAAATTGTGAAACTTAGAACCAAAAAGAAAAAAAAACAGAAATCTATCCCACAATAAGATGGAGTGTAGAGGATTAACGCACGAAATCGTATCGAACTGTGCTATTGGACACGGACCTGCTCACAATGCATGCATTTTTGTTCCGTTTCGAAGAAATTCAACGTGTAACGTAAACGTAACACAACGTAACGTTAACGTACCACAAGAAGAAGCTCGACAGCGCATCCCACAGCGTGTGGCGGATGTTTTACCGTTCAGAGGGAGAGAAATACACGGCTCACGATATACTTTACTCGGTTCCACTGGGTTCCATCGCACGTGTCGCACCGCACGATCGAGGATGTGTGTCCCTCTTTTGCCAAAAGCACGCGTGTGTAAGTGTGTGTGTTTATGCAAAAGCGTGCAGCATCACATCCCGAGTGTTTAGTGTGTGTGTGTGTGTGTGTGTGGGCGCACGACAGTGCGAACAACAAAATTTGCGAAAAGACACAAAGACGAAACGACATGAGATACTGACGACGACAAAACGACAGGCCACCAGTTTCAGAGGTAGCGCCAGCTGCTTCAGCCTAAGCAGCTGTCTACTGTTGTGTGCAACCTGTTAGAAGTTTAGTAATTTTAGAAAAAGGTTTTTGTTTCCGTTTGACCTTCTGCTGTTGTGTTTGTGCCCTCTATCGATTAGTTTATTTCGTTAAAAACATATGTTGTCTGTGTTTTTTGTGTACTGTTTTGTGCTATGCGCTCCGCGTAGCAGTTCTCTTTCTGTCTCTGTATCCTGTTTATATATTAAGACTTTTAATGCCAGAAACTCTTCATAGCCTGTTAAAAAAAAAATGATCCAAAATTTTCTTTTGCTTGATGTTACCAGCTCTCCTATTTCCTGTAAAACAGTGCCAGAATGACGAAAAAAACGAAACACTGATTTAAGGAAAAAAACAACATGAATGTAGTAAAAACAAACTGTAATAACGTTAAACGGACATTGATATGCCTCACAAAACAAAATGAAAATAATGCGTCATAAATGCTGTAAATAAAATGCAAGCTTCCTCGTACGTTGGTAGCAAACTAAAGCTGGGCGAAAGACTAGTTGTTGTATGTGTTTGTGTGTAATAGTTTGTATTCTCGCTAAGCAATAAAACACACTCCATTCACTATCCACTCTCTGTTGTGCATTTTTCGCATTTTTTTGGTTTTAATCGGATTTATTACATCCACCGTAGTAAGCAGGTCGTCCACGATCGTATCGTATCCAACAAAGGGGAAAGGTCACAACACAACCCCATTTCCCCTCGTTTTGGCCGGCTACATCAATACACGCACACATACACACGCGCACACGCGCACACAACAACACACATGCATATCATCGAATGGTACACGTTCGTCGCTTTTCTCCAATCGAACTCTCCGAATTAAATTGAATGATCGCTTGCTGCGATCTCTACTTTGTTTGCTGCAGTGTTACATTTGCAATTTCTGTTTTCACTTGTAGTGTTTACGAGGGTTTTTGTGTGTTTTCCTGCCCCCTAAACAACAAAAAAGCACAAAATCCCTATTTTTATGCGATTTCTAGTGTTTGTTTACAAGTCATGATCACGTTTACAAGTGTTTACAAATCATGATCACACCTCAATTCATTTTCTCCTTGGAACGCCAACGATCGTGCAACGTTTTTAATAACAGATAGAGTTTGTTTCTTTGTTTTCTCCTATATTTAACAGTACAAAAATATAGTTTCACAACATGTGGTTTCAGCGTACACAATTGTTGCCAGGGTTTGTTGTTTTTATTTTATTAGTGCTCAGTTCCTATGCTTAAAACAACAACATCAGTTTGTATGTTGGGAGAGGGACAAGGGGGGAGGATAATATTTCTACTATTGGTCAGAAGCGTTCGTGCATGACCAAAACCGTTCGTGGGTTCATTGTGACCAAATCTCACCTCTCGAGTTGTATCCACGTTCGACGAGACGTGGGTGATACTAATCGGGACTCTGGAGGAAACCAAATTTGCCAACCGGCTTATGTGTGTGTGTGTTCGTTTCTAACAAGTTCGTTTAAATTTCTACATGCTACACAGTATCCCCTTTTCTGTTGTTTAGCTCCTGTTTCACGTTACACAATATGTTCGTTACTACTGTCATCTCACTTGTAATTCATATGTATACATTACTAACTTCTCCTGCACATTTTTCCCTCCCCACTCTGTAGATAATGGTTGCTCTTGTGTGCTAAGGATGTGTATATATGCGCCCGCTCTGAGCAGAATTTTCTTTCCCGGTACCTCGTAGTATGGACGAAAAATTTGTACGTTCTGTTCAAACCACACCAAACACATACAACAAATTTAACACAAAACATGCACCTCGCAACTCGCTCTTTCTGCTCTACTAAATTAATCTCCTTTTTTGTGGGTATGAAATTTTTTGAAAATCAACCGAATGTGGCCTGCAAACACTTCCCTTGCTTCTAAAAACAAAGACTTCTACTTCAATCTCTTCACCCTTGTTTCCCCTTCTAAAAGCGTTTCCATGCGGTCTCAACAAGGACACGCCGCTACTCTCATGTGCTGCATGTGTGTGGTACGATTTTCGTTTAAATATCGCTTATAAAAATATCCAAACCGTCTCGCTATTTGCTGGGAGCAGAGAAGGAGAACAGAATGTGTCTAACACTCCACTGTACGCGGTTTCTTCACTTCTCGTCCTTAACTATTTCATAAATCCTCCTGAACCCGGTACACGGCGATAGTTTAATGATACGCGTAGATTAAACGTAAAGGTATAGCGCGCCTTGACAGCTGTTTTCGTTTTCGTTTAATGCAAATTACATCCTACACGCACACATTCACACATACACACACACACACACACTCACGGATCAATGCATTCTCCAAATTTTTTTTCAGGTACGTTCTATTAAATGGTAAAAATAGTTAGACTTATCCATGGTACAACAATGTGACGGCAGTCATACGTCTGCGCATAGGTGTATATATGAATACGATATATTATATGTATATATATATGTGTATTTTTATATGGGCTTTTCAAGGAGTTCGCTCTGACTGTCCTCACTGGAACATCGATAAAACGCTGCAGCGTGGAAGCTAATCTTCCGAGTGTGTGTGAGAGAATTTGCCCCATTTCGTGTGCCAAAAACTGAAACCATAAAAAGGCTGAACGTCATTCAACTACATGAACAACTACAGCTCAGGATGGCCTGAAGGGTAGATGTTGGCCACCAATAGAAGGGTTGCCAACAACAAAAACAAAAGCATGGGAAAATACATTTTACTCTTCACATTTCGCTAGGGATACCAGAATATGAATGCACATTTAATGCTACTTTTTTTTTGCTACAAACAGTCATTCCACTACATTTTTGCTACTAATGTGTAGATGTTTTGCTTTAGCATTAGCAATCTGCCATGCATTATCGGCATCCCAAAACCTTCTTTGAACCACCGCAAAATGGTAACTCTTGTGGTAAAGATGTCTCTCTGCCCGATTGGCTGTCGGGCTGGCTTGCTGTGTCTTGACCAATGATTTTGAGTATAAAGCACACACACCACCACGCACTCAGCACACACACACACACTCACACACAAAAACACACCGATAAGCGAGTAGGTTTTGCATTTCTTCATTAACTGTCCAAAAACATGCTGTTTCGTATATATCAAAAAAGTACCTTCAATGCACTCTGAAACACAGTTTGCATAATACAGGGGTTTTCAGGGGCTCTCATAGTTGTAGGGCATTTTATTCTATGTTTCTAATAGGAGGTGAACATTATATGCAGGGAATTGGACTTTATGGCTCCTATTGTAGGCAAACTTATAGGATTCCTCTTTGATTTGCCCAAAAAGGGTGTTATATAATCCAATTCCTAACCTATAAAATTCCTATCCTGCACGAAAGCATCAATAAAGTGATCCACGACTGTCAGATCCCCTGGAAAACCCCGTATACCAGAGGAATTGTGCCTCACTGTCTGTGAGCAAACCTATTCAATGTGCCTATTCGTCTTGTAATGGCTTAGAACTAAATCCTACGTGTGTTTTTTTTACATCAATTGATACCGTTCGTTGGGATGTTTGTGTCCATGAAGTGATCGGAAGTGATCGTCCCTATTCATTCAACAATACATCAAACATCCAAACAAAGAAACAGAAAACACGTTAACATCCTACCAATTACACCAATTACACAAAGAAGCGCTCTTGTTTTGAGTCGCGCCCTGTTTCTCGTTTTGCTTTTCACCATCTTCTCCCAACCCAAACGGGTGGAGGAAAAGTACGGCAAAAACGTCCTAAAATTCTAAAAACATGGCAAAGCATTTTGTCAACGCGTTTGCACCAAAAATCCAATACACGGGTACGATCGATCTGAGCTCACGCGTAGGCGAGCGATCGTGTACCTACACCCCTTGTACGGTCACCCACCTTCTCCGTTTGTACCAAACAGTTCAAATTCAAATCCAAATCTCTGTTTCTCCTAGCTTCTTTCGGTCTGGCTTACATCGAACCCGATTTGGCGTAGTGCCGCAGGCCCGACTTTGTGCCACCGCCACCGCTGTCGTTCGTTGGGGTAGGATTCTCTGCCGACTGGCGCTCGTGATACTCCTGGAAGCAGGGCACAATGCACAGATTCGTCTGACACTCCGGACAGTGGTACTTGGTTTTGCGGCGCAAGATCCGCCCGTGCGCGTCGATCGTGTTCCAGCAGAAGTTGCAACCAAGGGCGGGCCCTTCGCGTACCACCGGACAGTGGCTGGAGCGGGGATTATCCAGCCCCGGGATGTCGGTTGAGCGGGATGAGGTCTACAACATAGGAAGGGAAACGATTAGCATTGTTGTGGAGAATTTTTACACAGAAATACTCACCAATGGTGTTGATATTGACCGGGACAGCTCTTCACCTTTCACACGGATGGTACTCGTCGGTGCGGACGTGATGGTGGTCGGCGCATTTGACGACGACTGTTCGCTTACATTGCCACTGCTACCGCTACTGCTGCTGCTGGTGGTGGCTGTTGTCTGTTCGGCCGGTACAATAACAACCGTTGGGCTGGGTCCTGTCCGATCCACACTCGACTGTAGCTGAATCGTCGGAATTGCCGTTATCGGTGTGGCCGGAACACTGCCACCCTCCTCGTCCGAGTCCGTCTTGAGCGAGGAGGAAGGGGTGAGGTAGTGCGTCGAGCCGCTGCTACTCGTAACCAGCGTCAGCGGTGTCGAGCTGCCCCGTTGAACCGTCCCAGGGTGAGAGAGCTGCCGCTGCAGTGTGTACGTTTGCAGCGGTTCGAACGAAACGGTGGCGCCGTGACCTCCGCCCGACGTTTGGCTCGGCAGCAGTGGGTGCGAGTGTTGCTTCACCAGGTACGCCTGCTGGGTGGTGGTGGTGGTGGTATTGGAGGGAACGGACAGCAGATGGCCGTGGGCCCGATCGGTCGAGTTTTGGCGGCCCGACGACGCGATCGGTCCACCGATGACGGATATTGAGGACGACAGTGGCAGGATCGGTTCGGACACCTGACGCTCGAACCGATGGTGGGACGGCACGGTCAACAGGTTCTGATGGCCGTACTGTGCCGTCGGGCTGTTGTCGTCCGACGGTGTGTCCGGTTCGTACGGTTGCGGCCCGGCCGACGACGAATCGCTCTCCTTCTTGATGCGCTGCTGGCGTATCAGTAGGCGGCCTCGCTTCGGGCCCGAACTTACGATATGGCCACCGGACGTGGCGGTCGACTGTTCGCTGCTGCCAGCGCTACCGGTGCCGACGCTCGATTCCGACGCACCGCTCGACGTTGAGGAGGACGATTGACCGGGCACTAGTCCGAGCGCCATTCGTGCCATGTCAGCCACTGAGGGGAGAGAATAAAAAAATGAAGAATCGAAATAGAAAATAGTCATTGAAGTACTTAAAACTAAACAGTGTGTCCGGGAATTAGGGAAAGAAAGCATAATAATAAAAAAAAATCAGCCTCTCAATAAAGAAGGATATGAAATGAGTGAAATGAAAGAATAAATATGTAAAAAGAGAAAGAAATACGAACAAATGAAAAAAGAAAACCAAGTCGATTATTTTTTTTTTCATTTTGTTTCAATTTATTTAAATTACTCACGTAAGTAAATACTTATTTTTTGCACAGAACGTGTTTACTTTCATCTTTTCATCCTTCCATGTGTCCTGTACTTTTCATTTTCTTGATTTTCTCTCTCTCTCTCTCTCTCTCTCTCTCTCTCTCTCTCTCTCTCTCTCTCTCTCTCTTTCTCTCTTTATCTTTCTGCATTGTTTTCTGGTATGTTATTTTCTTCTTCTTCTTCTTCTTCTTCTTCTTCTTCTTCTTTCTCTTATTATTTTTCTCGTGTATGGATAGTTTTGTGTACACATGTGTTTCTTAAACAAACTGATACAAATGGCCTTTTTTATTTATTTATTTGTGACGCTCAGCAGGGCGCCCACCGTATGACTCGACACAACATGGCGCAACCATACCGGTTCTTTATACAACAATCATTTTATCCTCCCTTCTTTTAATATGCTTTTGCTTTTCTAGTTGTCGTTTTTTTTTGTTTTCTCACTTTCATTAAATTGCTTCATCCGTTTACTGTGAACCGATGTAAATTAGGATTAGGGTTGTTTGTGTGTGGGTGATTTTTTCTTTCTTCTTCCTTCTCCTCCGCCTCTTCCTCCTCCTTCTCTTTCCGTTTTACCATCTTGACTATGTGCACTTTTCTTCAGCTGGCGAAAGGTGCATTTCAGCTACACTTTCCTGATGCAATCGACATTTGTTCTTTAATCTTACAATAACTTTAGTATGCGTCTATCCGTTTATTATACACAATGTTTCTTCATTATTCGCTTCCGTTTCGCTTCTTCCGGTTGACTTATCTTAGTGTACTACTACTTAGTGTTTCTTCCTTTTCGGTTTAGTTTTTTTTCTTTTCCCATCTGTTGGTTTGTTGTTCCTTTGCTTATGATCGTGTAAATGTCTTTTTGTTTCGTCGCAAAATGCTTTTGAATGATATCGGTTTGCTGTCCCTCCCTTCTTACGCACATCTGTTATTTTGTTCATTTTTTGTTCGCAAAATTGTGTTTCATTGTGTATTCCCCCACCCTTTAGTGGTGACCGCTGCAGTGAATATGTGTCTTCTTTCTGTGTGTTCTTTTTGATACTGGTTTTACTCTATTGTAGCATTGCAATGCTCAAATCGCCATCAATTGTCATACGCCGAAATAACTTACTGATTACTTTCACGCAACGGCTCATCGCGCGCCATTCGGTGAAGGTTAGTTTTGGTTTATGTGTCCGCGCTTTTTGTTTTTCTCATCCCGTTTTATCTTTTATGCTTTACACTACTATGTTCTGTTTAAACCGTGCGCCTCGATTTTCCATGACTGACTCTAGAGCGATGCGATGCTTGTGCATCAACGCACCTTCTCTCACAAATATACACGTACAAACTGCTAAAAAAGAGTTAACAAAAATACTATTTACCTTCGCTTTATTTTACTATTCACAAGTTCCTTTTTGTTCGACGATTCCGTTTTCTATGCTTTGAATGCTTGTCTTTACCATTCACTACCGCTTAATACCTTTTACAGCTAAACCGTTCCCATTGGCCTGTCCTTCCTCCTTGTCGACACGCGGGATTTAAAGAGTCTTTTCTGTGTGTGTTTTTGTTTAATAGTTCTCAGCTACAGTGGTTTGCTTTGCTGTTAAGAAACGCAATAATTTTCACTCTTAATTTCCTGTGCCTGCATAATTTTGTTTCCTTCCTGTTTGCTTTTACACACCCCCACACAAAAAGTAAGCCCAAGTCTCTCGTTCTCCCCCATAGTAGATGGAAACATAAATAATATTTTACACGACGCAAGTGATCACTTTGCACAACGGGACGAGAATAATACTAACACGCACAATCAGACACACACACACACACGCACACACAAACACACATACAGACAGAGACGGACATACACACTATAAAACGAATTTGGAAGGCGCTAGGATCTTGACGGGGAGAATGATGATGATGATGAAGGAGCACAAGGAGAAAATCGAAAACCCATATTCGTATGGGGCTGTTGCACATATACCCACAAACACTAGAGGAAACGGCAGCTCTACGAGCACCGCAATGGAATCATCATCCTAAGTAGGAACTAAAATGGGGGCACATATTTTATTTATATGCAATTCAAAAAAAAAGAAGGTGAGGCAACACTATTTAGGAATAGAAAGGAAGTAAAGTCTGTTATTGGAAAAAGAAGCTTTTCCAGACACCCAAAATGGGGTAAAAACGGGAATATACAAAAACACAGGTTGACATCTTACAGGACAGAAAGCTGTAAGATGTCTGAAATGAAGTAACTTTTTACAGGAAAGAGAAAGTTTTTGCTAAAATTGTCTATCCATGATCGAACATCGATCACGAAAAAAAAGGTGCTGGCGAAACTAATCTAGAACTTGAAGGGAGTGGAGAGGGATAGAAAAGGGGTGCTGCTTGCCTGTGTATGTACAACTTTGCTTAGCGTCTAAAGAGCTTAACACGCACGTGGATTATGTGGCTTCACCTGTTGCGCACCGCCCAAAAAGGTTGTAAAGAGTACGTGGGATGGCGAGTCTCAAGATTCCGTCATCTCGCGTAGCGACAGAATGGTCGCCTGATCGGTACCGATGATCCCGTCGCCACCGTCGCCACCCCCCGTACCCTCAGCACCACTGTTCACGGTCACAACACGAAGCCACCCGTCCCCTTACATCGAGTTAAAGTTCAGCCCCTGCAGGTTGACGGCGCCCGTGTTCATGTTGACGGTCGCCGTGTCCGGGTATCGCTGCCGGGACATCTGGTGCAGGCTGGCGGTGGTCGTGAAATCGACATGGCGGGTATCGAGAAAGCCCATCACGCCCATCGTATGCCCGTGCGGTGGGCACATGAGCGGGGTGGACGAGGCAGCCACCACGGCAGCAGCGGCCGCCGCCGCCGCCGCATTCGTCGTATCGGTGCCCTGCTGCTGTTGTTGCTGC
Source organism: Anopheles quadriannulatus (assembly GCA_000349065.1). Classification (NCBI taxonomy): domain Eukaryota; kingdom Metazoa; phylum Arthropoda; class Insecta; order Diptera; family Culicidae; genus Anopheles; species Anopheles quadriannulatus. The sequence continues at coordinate 793,605 of KB667445.1, forward strand.
TGCTGCTGCTGGTGCTGTTGTGTTTGCTGCTGCTGCTGTGCCGCGGTGACTTGCTGCTGTTGGTTGGTTTGATGCTGTTGCTGTACCTGCTGCTGCTGTTGCTGCTGCTGTTGCTGCTGCTGCTGTTGCAGGGACATATTGAGGGCAGGTGAGGAAAGGGCCGTATCGTAGTGCTCCAGCGAGGCGTTCTCGTCGCCCGGTGGCGTCGTAGCCGTCGGCGGCGGTGATATGTTCGGTTCCAGCTTGATGCGATTCTTGATGCTCGGCCGGCTGATCGGGTAGCCCCGCTTCTTGTACTCTAGCCAGAGCGTGCGATTGTTCACGCCGTACAGCCGGGCGGCTTTGCAGAACCCGATGCCACCGAAGCGGACCGCCTCGAGCGCGCGCAGGAAGTTCTCGTCGCCCTGCGGGTTGACGGACCGTTTCCGCTTGACCGGCTGCTGTACGGTCGCACCGGCCGCCCCCGCCGCACCCCCCGCTGCCCCAGCTCCACTGCCCGCCGTCCCTGCGCCGGCACCGTTGCCGCCCGCCGCTCCATTGCCACCGGCCGCGGCCGCCGCTCCGTTGCCGCCGTTCCCGCTCGCGTTCGTGCCGGATGCGGTGGCCGTCGTGGTGCCGAGCGGGGACTGATTCGGCGTGCCGGTACTGTACACCAGCCCGGCCGTTTGATCGCTGCCGGCCTGCGGGGAGGTCGGGGTGGACAGGTTCGACGACTGGTAGCTGTTGACCATGCTGTTCGGATTGACCGAGATGATCTGGGGCGAGAAGGGATGCTGATAGATCTGCACCGGTGTCGTCGGTTGCGGCGTCGTCGCGTTCGAGTTGGTGGCGGAGGCCCCCGCGAGCCCACCGTTATTGCCGCCACTGCCGGCACTGGCCCCGGCACCGCCGCCCGTTGCGCCACTGTTCGCCGGGTTGTTCGCTCCGTTGCCGGCACTGCCCAAACTTTGGCTATCACCTTGGTGCTGTTGATGCTGTTGCTGCTGCTGACTCGTTTGTTGATGATGCTGCTGCTGCTGCACCTGCTGCTGCTGGTGTTGTTGCTGCTGCTGTTGCTGCTGCTGCTGCTGCTGTAGTCCTAAATTCGTCTGAATCGGCGCAATGCCAAACCGCGAATAATTCGTATCGATTACCGTCCATTGCCCACCTGGGAACGGAAAAGGGAACAAGAGAGCTTTGATTATTTATTTGTTTTCTATTTAATTTCGTAACGCACGCGCGCGCACTCATATTCTCTGTCTCTGTCTTCTTTCTATCTTCTATCCTTTTTGTTTTACTTCAAACTTTCGTAATTGCCTTCGTAACTACAAGAGAGGGGGAAAGGGTTCTATCGGCCAAAGGGTGAAAAGTTTAATTCGCTTGAAATTGGGGGGGGGGGGCGCTTGAGTAGGAAATCAAAAAAGAGTTGCAAATTCACGCCCGTACGGCTTTTGTGTGCGTGTGTGTAGTAATAGTAGTGGAAGGTAGTAGTAATAGTGGTAGTAGTAGCAGAAACAGTGAAAGTAAATGGGATCCAGCAGCGTGTGCGTTTGTCCGCTTGGTTTTCTTTTTTATTTCTTTGATACTGCTTTGTTTTTCATTAAAAAGACAACAGTGAAATGGTTGATAAAAGGAAAACTTGTTTTGCCATTTTTGCTCATAATAATTTAATCTAATACCAATACTTCAAAAAGGAAAAGGAAGAGCAGCGGAATTATGAAATTAAGTTACTAAATTAACTGAAAAGTGGCTTTTTAAATGAAAAATCCTTCACGTGACACAAAAAGAAAACAATGGAATTATAAAACTATACTCAACAATGGGACAAAACTACCACAAAACTAGAAGTTGTTGAGATACATTCGTTTCACATGCTTCTTCTATTCAGTTATCTACTGTTTATGGCTTTTTTTGTATATAAAAAGAAACCTAATATCACAAAACAAAGCTATTTCGTAAAGAAAAAGAGAAAAAAAGGTACCAAACGAGTGCTAAACACGATTTCCACGCGCTCTATAGTAAAATACAAAAAGGAATAGTTCAACTTTCTACTTGCATATGGGCAGAGAATGTAAGATAAAAGAGTTCCAAAACAGACAGGGGAGGGAATAGCAAAAAAATACGATTGAAGTAGCAAAATTGGAATCAACGTGCAGGATTATTAAAAATAACGAACTTCGCTAGAGTAGAGGCAGCGATCGATCAAACGGGAGTATTGTGTTTGCAAATAATAGCTGCATACAACAGGTGGGGTAAAAGTGGTGAGAAGTGGAAAAATCGTTATCGGTTTTGTTGCAGTTTTTTTTTTTTTGTTTTGTTTTCAACTCGCTCTTTTTATCTTATTCACTTTGTTATTTTTCTTCTCTGTTCGTTTTCGTTCGAGTGTAAAATTAAATAAAAAACAAATAAATACCGGGATTCTTTTTTTCGCATTTGCACGCATATACGTACTGTAATACTGAACGTTGTCCGGTGACATCATTTGCCGTATTACTTGTTTTCTTTTTTGCATATGCGTTTTTATATATATTAAACCCGAGCTCTCTCTGTCTCCTCTTTCGTTGCACCAAATTTTGATTCATTTTGTTTAACAATTTTACATACTATACACATAAGGTTTATAGGCTAAACGATTAAAAAGGTTGTTTGTTTGAGTTTTGTTTGTTTGTTTTTTTTACATCACGGTTAAGAAACACCACAACAAAGTGAAAATAGTTAAATATTGACATTTAGTACAGCTTGTATTTTTTTAGACGAGAAACTGTTGTTAATAATATCATTATTACTGATGCTGGAATTGGATGGTCACCGCGATCTTTAATATAAATAGTAGTGGTTGTGTGGTAGTAACAGTTATAGAGAGTAGTAAAAGGGTAAGTAAGTAGTGGTTTTTGGAATGCAGAAACGAGTTTGTTATGTTAATGAGTATGGCTTAGAGTTAGAGGTATAAGTTGCGTGTGCGTCATGTATGTATGTATGGATGCATTTTGTGTGATTTTCCTTCCAGTGTTCCAGGTTTACTGCCACTCTTTATAGTCTTGGGTTCATCGAAGCTGATGAATACAATTATAACAACTATAAAAAACCCCACACATTAAAACGAACTTTAAAACAACGATCGCAAAATGATTTGTTATGGAGAGCATGGATTAAAACGAAAAATGAGTGAAGTAAATGCATACAGAGACACAAAAATAATTAAATTAATGTTCCAGAAATAGCGCTGCGTTGCAAAAAAAAAACCTTAACAGTAAAAAGCGACATCAATCGAGAGAGAAAGAGAGAAAAAGGGGTGAAACACTGACATCACAAAGCTGACACAAAAGGCTGTAAAACAGAAATGAAACACTCGCACGTTCGCACTGACAACATTAAGCCAATGGGAAAACGCTGTGTAACTCAATGCGTGTACTGGAGTGGTACGGGGTGACGAAAGGGCGATGGCAAGAGGGAAAAAGGAGATGCGCTGTCGAAATCAATTATGAGTTTAATAAAATGACACGATACATACAGCAGCCACACACACACACACACACACACACACACACACACACACACACACACACACACACACACACAGGTGTG
>KB667445.1:797178-820368 GCA_000349065.1 Anopheles quadriannulatus
GCACACACACACACACACACACACACACACACACACACACACACACACACACACACACACACACACACCTTCGGAATGTCGAGTGCAGTGCAACGCAAGGCGCACCGTGCGCAAATCCAACGCGATTCCAACGCTATTCCAACGCGTTGACGCCACGACGCCGACGATACACAACACACAGTAGCAGCAGCAGCCATAAAGCATGAAATATTCAAAACAGCAAAATAAAACTCGCATTCGCTTCCCCCGGGGTTTTCCACCCCGACTTGCCGTCTTCTTTTCAATCCTTTCCAATGTTTTCTCCCCGACGAGCGGATTTAACGGTTCGCGAGTGGAAGTGATGATAAGTGAGAGGGATGACGGTGTGTATTGCCATCCGATCGATAGAGTGGTTCCATACCATCCATAAAATATTCCAGCACGTACAGCACCACACACACACACGCACGCACAGTGACACTGACACGGGTTTGGGAGTAATCGAAGAAATCAAATTAGCAAGGAATCGCGCGAGTAGATGCACCCGACGTTCCGGGCTTTTGCCCATTCTCCCGAGCAGCAGTCTTCTCTCTCTCTCTCTCTCTCTCCTCGAACATCAATGGCGAGGTGTTGAAAGCGGACAACTCCTGCTACCACCAGTCATGGTGTTTGTTAAGCCGTCGACAACAGAGCACATCGTTCTAAAAACGATCAGGGCCAATGGAGCAGCAAAGCGACCGGAAAATGGGGTTTAACTGACCGTCCAGCAGGATACACCGACGAGAAAATCGCTGCTGCGAGGACGTTGATAAGCAGTAAATCTTACACGTCTACAAAACCACCTCTCGACATGAAAAGGCAACAGCAGCCCACACCACACGGCCAAGCTCCAATCCTAATTACGCCAGCCACCCGAGAGAGTATCGTCCTCACCAAACTGACAGCTTGTGGAAGAGAGACGACACCGTCTGCATCTACTTCCAACATCAATGTGTCGCGCGCACCCACACACCATTCGGTTGATTGCACATTCATCTCATTAGAAAATGCGTCCTCGGCGCGGAAAAGGGGTATCTCGTCCACCACGGCGCGCTTTCTGTCCCTCAGTACAACCGCTCTGTCCACTGCAGCAGGGACCGAGAAATCATGACTAATTTGCTACTCCGCGCAGAAGTGTGTGCTGTGGGTTTATTGTTGTTTGTTGCCATCATCCCCAGGACGCTCACAAATCAGTCTCCTCACAACAACGCTATCACGCGGGAGACACTAGGCGACGGTTAAAATGTCACCGGAAATCATCCAACCAATGGAGTAAGTGTGTGTGGGTGTGTGTGTGGATCCAGTTTGGGGTAATAAATTAAGATGAAATAGTCTCCTCTGTGCTATTTGCAGGCATAAGTAATATGAGCTGGGGCAGACAATGGGACACGTTCCCATTCGTGGCAAACAATCATTGGGACGGGTTACGATAAGGTGTGTTACGGTAAAAGGTGTGCTTTAAGGCACCATTACCCAGGTTATGAACTCGTTTAGAAACAGTCCTTTTGACAACATTTGTTTGAAATATCTCTTGATATTTTGAGACAAAAGGGCAAGTTATCTGTAGGGAGAGGTCTCAAGTCTCAATTTCAATTATCATTTCAGATGTTGCAGCTTCAAATATTCAATCAATGGAAGACGCCAAAAGACATCATTCCAAAGCCGTCGGATTCAAAAGTCTTTGATAACTTTAAGGATTCCCAACAGTAAGTCATCAAATATAATTATGATGTACCCTCTTTGCAATTTGCAATTTTCCTTACAACAACATCTGACGAACGCAGCATTACATATAAGACCGCAAAAGAGCAACTTCAGAGTTCTCACACTGCGTAACTTCAACAGTTGGACGTAACTGGACCAAGGACTCATCCAAACTCGTCCTCCCAAAGCATGATAAATTCAATAAACCCCCCACAACAGCGAAACACACACACAAAACCCTTTGCACAATAGACGAACGAACGAGAAAAAAAGGAGGAAGAAACGACGAGTGGCCAATCTTGTGTCTCGAAAGTTTTTGCACACGAAATTAACAATCGATCGGGTTGATTTATGGAGATGCTTGCTCTACGAATAACGTGTAAGAGTGCTATTACTAGGAGTAACTTGTGTATCTGTCCTCTGCAAAGCACTCTTTCAACCGGCCTGCGCCTGGTGTGTCTTCTTGTCGGTTCGGCAAGGGCGAAAAACTTCCTCCATTTGCTTTGTTTTAAATCTCCTTTACCTTGGTGCAGCAGTTCCCTAGCACCGGTGGGCCACCAAACATTGCCCTAAAGTCTCTACAGTATTGTCTCATTCATGCGACTCGTGCGACGGTAAAACCATGGAAATGAGGAAGGAGTTTTGCCTCCGTTCGTAGTAGAGTTCCAGGGCAACGCTAGAGTGAATTGTCAGATGCTCATCAAGGGTGACGTACTTAAAGGTGTGTCGTCGTTGTGCTGTAGAAAGGACCGTCATACGGAGTGGGGAAAGTAGAAAGATACTTTGCCGTATTACCCAAGTCACTATCACTCTAGTCCCGGAAACCAGGTGGCACCAACCGGTAGGAAAGTTCCATGCCATGCAAAACTGTAAGTTAACTAAAATTTCAAAATTTATTTCCCCTAGACAATAATTAGACAGCAAAAGAGTTGTTTTTATCATACCAATCGATTTTCTGCCAAGTGCTTTTACCAGGCAACGTAGGACCTTACCCTACGATTTGCTGCCTTTTTTCCTGCTCCAGTGCTCCAAAGTTTGGTGCCCATCGTTTGCCTTCCAAAATTGAAATTGGCTATGTCTACCCCGTGGCACCGCGGGCTAGGTTTAACGACATTTTATGCAAAACGCAACTCCGTAACTCACTTTCACCCTAGCCAGCTTACGCCTTTTCCGGATCAAAACACTCCTTCATCCTTCCGGGGCACCGCTGTTGTGGCCCTATCAGCGGGACGCTGCATCCTGGCTGCAAAACCAAACAAACAAACACCGTTTTCGCTTACCGCTTTCTCCACCGCAAAAGGGCGCTTTTGAGTGATCAAACAGGCCCAACAGTTCGCCATCATGCCCCCGTTCATACTCGTACGTAGCGCACACGCAGGGGAAACGCATTCACCCGGAATTAAACCAGCATCCGGAGGCTGATTTTCCATTAGCGTTAGTAGAAGTGGTTAGATGTCAGTCTGGCGGCGGCGGCGGCGGCTGCCGTTTGCCGTACAGGGCGCGACACCTTTATAGGATTGACGCGTTAGCAACGCAACGATCGAGACCGGACGAGCAAATGCGTTGATGGAGAGGAGACCGGACGGGGCGCAGTAGTAGTGATAGTTGATGGGTTAAGTGATTTATCTCTCAACTAAGGTGCACCGGAAACAGCGTTTGGAAGCGTTTTACTCATCTCAAGGTGCAGCAAATTTGGTGTAAAATGTATATGACACATTAGTAAAAGATGTAAGTAGCTAGAAGTTTAACGTGAATTTTGACTAATACTTTATACTGCGCTTGTACTAGACGTTTAACTATACTCAATATGCAACCACAATCAACAAGCAATAATACAGCTTAGCAAACAACAAATTCGAGGATTGCTTTTTCATTACTCTTTTCAAAAAAACGAAACCAAAATAAGTGGCATCGCTCTCCCTGACTGAATCAGGCATTATCTCATACACCGATTCCGTCCGTAAGCTCTTTACATTTACCAACGAATCGCATTTCAAATTCATAACTCGCGTATGATAACATCAACGACGATAAAAGGAAAAAAAATGGGCCCCAAAAAGTAAATACAACTCATGCAGCAAATGCCTAGACAGAAGACTTCGACTAGAATGCTTCTCCTCGAGCGAAACTTGTCTCACAAGATGGAACAGAGGAGAAACGCTTCAACATTTTCTGTTTTTATTTACTTAAAACCAGCCCCCCTTCAAACCGAAAAAAAGCAATTTCATCATAATGCACTCCACCGTTTGGTGTACAACATATCACAGGCGCAGAAGACTGTGCCCTCCTGTTCTGCTAACGTTGACAGGTTTACAAATAGCACCCGGCTTTGAAGATGATGGTTGTTCCCCTAATGGCACAGAAATGATGAAATGATTGAAAAAAAAACCCTTCCTTTTGTGCGGATTTCAATGAAGTCAAATTTAATTAGTGAAAAAAAGCACGCCACATAAACACGCATCTGTGACCGTCCCTTACACCGCCTTGCAAAAAGGTTTGCATCACAGAAGTACACAAAAAAAACCCACATTCAAATCCCTTCACCCGTGTGTGTGTGTGTGTGTGCGGTGCTATTTAATCAATACGCTCGCTTACCCCTCAATACGATGCTTAAATAGATTTGCGCTGAATGGTTTACCCCTTTCAAACGGGACCTGTTCAAAGCGTCCAACTAATTGCTCAAGCTACCGTGCGTGTATGTGTGTGTGGAAGGAAATGGAAATGATTTTTCATCGCTAGTTCTCTGGTTGGATAACCAACGATGCAACAGAGGGAACATTATTAAATCGTTTAAATAGTCCACCGAATGGAGGGAAAGGCTTCTTCTCTACACAACCACAGCCAAAGTGAATTACAAACCCAAAAGCTCGTTTTTTTCCTTCTTGGCGAAAGTTCAGCTCATTTCTTTCGCCCCCACCACAAATGCTATTAATTTATTCAACCACACACCTCATGCTCCGGTGGTCCCCCTGCCTACCATCGCAATGGCGTCAAAAATCCAATCCGTACGCCAATCGGGTAAAAGCTTCTTGTGGCCCGTTGCACCGTCGTGTTGGTAGGATCGGGCGATACACTCATTCCGCCCGAGCCAGAGCCCGAGCTCCACGGCTCCACTAATCAAACTGTGCCTCAAAGTATTGGTGATTGCGAGGGCGCGCGCGGGAAGCCTAACCGAAGGGCGACAGCAGCAACTTCAACTTCACAAACGTCAACATCATCAGCAACAACAACCCACCAAACCCCCCCCAACATGGTAAAATTTTCATTTCCATCGAAGGAGGTCACGAAACGGTATCCAATGACGTCGTTCGAGATGGGTTTTCCACCCTCCAACCATCTTCCAACCCTGCTGGACAAACAACACACACACACAAGGTTGACATTTTGTGTGCCCCTGGTGTGTTTTCTTGTATCAAGGCAGGGTGGGTGGTGGTGGTGGTGGGCGCCATCAAACCTGACCCCCCTACGGCCCCGGTGTGGTGTGTGCAGATGACTAGAAAGAAAGAAAAGCGAAGGGAGAACACACTTCGCCGGCACGACAAAGAAAGGTCGCGACGCGTTTTCACTCGACAGCTTTCCATCATTGCGGACACCACTGGCACCACCACTACTACCTTCAAAACACGATGGGGGTTGTATGTGTGTGCGCCCTTTTCTGTGTGAGTCTGCGTGCATGCGGTGATGGAATAGCATTTTCCACACACAAAGTGCAAGGATACAACACACACAGGGCACAGTGCAAGGCAACGAAAATCAATACTGAAAAACATCAATCAATGTCAGTTGCCGGGGAGAGCGCGCGCGCAAGTGGTAGGGAAAAAAAGACGTGCGACAAGGTGGTTGGTGTTGGGGAGGCTTGACTTGGTATTGGAACAGTTTTCCTCACCACTTGATTTTTACTTCGTCTTTTTTTTAATCGGATTCCGTTTGACCGTCTGACATTTATATTTCAATTTTTCTGTGTTTTTTTCGCAACTTGGTGTTATAATTGCTCTTGGCAGATTTGTGCAGCTTTTAGAAGTGCATTTAGCAAGTGTCTTAGAATATGAAAAATTCTCTTCCAGTAGGTATATTTTAGGTATATTTTAAAGCAAATGATTTTCATAATTTTTCTTCTGCAAGAGTGGGATGTTTTAGAGAAAACATAACTCGGAATCGTGCTACATGAAAGGCAATGCATCACAATCAATCAATAAACATAGTAACAAGTAAATAAACATGGAGTCTTGAAACGAAACGAAATGCTTTCGAATTTCTTCCTCTTTCTTCCTCTTCGTGTAACATTCGATCTGCCAAATTCATCTTCTAAGGCTTCCAAGGAATAGTTAATTACGTGTTACTTCGACAGAGGAATATTAGTCGCAATATAACAGCGAAGTCTATATTCAAAAGGTATTTCGGAATTTAGGATACAACCGAAGTACCGTGAAACCGCTTCAAAAGGAACACTAGGTGTTCTAAACGTAGATTATTTAATAAACATTCGAAGTACTAATATCCCTATTGACGCACTAATACGCCTATTAACGCACTAATACGCCTATTAACGCACTAATAATAATGGCTAATAAGTATACAGTGGAACGTCGTTTATCCAGGCTCATCAGGATACGACCTCGCCAGGATCCTCGAATAAGACGAATAATGGGACCAGTATATGCTTTATAAAGAGTCATGATTCTCTATGGATTCATGAATCTCTTAAGATTCAGGAATATCTAAAGATTCTTGAATCTCCAAGGATTCAGGAATCTCGTAAAATAACGTAATCTTCCAAGATCCGTTAATATTTAGCGATGTATGATTTTAAAAGTAATGAATTTGCTCGATCCCATACAGTGGTACAGTAGTTAACTCGCACTTAACACCATACCCGTCGTGGGTTCAAGCCTTGTTTGGACCGTCTCCCCGTAACAATACAAACTATCCAGTTGTGCCGTACATACCAAGAAGTCTCCAAATCCTCTGTAGGCTGGCATAATAAGAAGCTCAAGCTCTATGATTTTTTGAAGATTTATGAATCTCTAGAGATTCGAGCATCTTTCGAGATATAAGAATATATGATATATGATATCTTATGAGCTTCACGATTCTTTCAAGCTTCGTAAATCTTTCGAGATTCATTAATCTTTTGAGATTGGCGATTCTTTAGAGATCAACAAATCTTTGAGATTCATGAATCTTTTCAACAGATATTCATATTTATTGAATCGTTTCAAAGATTCAATCAGATTCATGAATCTGAATCAGATTTACCCAACTCTAATTAAAACGTCATGAGCTTAAAAGGAATTTTTGTTATTTATTTAACATTAAATACCATTTCCGTACGATTCACAAGATTTACCTAACCATCATGATTTCCTTGTTAGTACGGATGAGTCGATAGAAAATCCATTCACTACCAATGATAGCACTGCACAAAATTATTAAACCTGTTTGTGTATGTGTGCAAATGAAAATCTACCATCAACCAATAATAACCGATCGAACCGTCGAAGATTGGCATTCAGCAAACGCTCCCTTGCGCACATACTTTGTGCAACATATTTCACTTCTTGCAGTCCGCGTTTTGCCCGCCCCACACCTACGCCCGCTTGTTCTAAACGAAATTTCCATTTGCTGCGCTCACTACCGCTTTGTTAAAGAAGCTGCAGATACACACACACACACTGCATTACGGTACCATCACGCCAACCCGGCTCTTCCAGCTCTTCCCGGCAGTGGCACGCAAACACACCACCTCGAATGCTGGCGTCTACGGGACAAAGCGGCTCTCCCTCGTAGTGTTACGTTGTTACTATCGATTGAATGAATATTTCAGACAATAACACGATGCCCGTTGACCGAAAGAACGTGTAGAAACCACCATCCACCATCCACACAAACACCTCTCCCCCGCCGTTCAATTCTCATCGGACACATTTTACAAAAAACCTGCAGCAGAATCAGCAGAAGGGAACCAAACAGTTGAAGCGCTGTTGCTGTCAGCAATGCGTTTTTCGTACCGTTCCGGTTAAATCTCCGTGCAAAAAGAGAGAAAGCGAGATGGAAACTATCTTCTCTCCTCACTTAGGGGGAAGGGATTTGTAAGCCCAAACATTGTTCCTCGCTCCAGCGAAACTAACCGAATAAGGAGGGAAAGGTTCCGCACCAGCCGGCAGGAGAAAGTGATACTAAAATATTCAATTTATTCGTAGAAGCTCGCACCATTCGGCCACTTGCCGCATGCTACTCCGGGATGTGCCCGTACCCGTAGGTCCTCTGCCGCATGCAGGTGACCAGAGGGTGAAGCGTCCACAACGCAACGAAAAGAAAAAGCACCGAAAACAGTAACGATGGATTTGACGAAAAATTGAAAGCACTAGCAAACGGGGCGAGGGAGAGAGAGCAGCGAAATATTGCTGATTGGATCAATACAAATCTGCAGACGGCAATGGAGGATCGCATGGCAGGTGTGGCAGAGATGATGTGCAAAAATAACGGCAGACTGATTTGACTTTTTAAAGCGTTCCTCCTCCTTTTTTTTGTGGATGAAGTCCGTGTACCGAGAATCATCGATTGCTATTTCGGCGCTTATTTCTGCGAAGTTGGTTGCCACCCAACGCACTCTACTACAGTTTAGATATGCAAAACAGAGTACTCGAAAAAGGTACTTTACATTTGATCAATCAATCAGCTTAATAAAGTGCATTTGATATTTTCAGCCAACTTTTTAATGCATTCGATATGCGCGCACCTAACAGCATTCTTGCATTTTAGAACTCTATCCCGTTGCGGCGAGGAGTGGGAAACTCACCAATTGACTTTTAAATTCTCACAGGAATGGAATGTAACGAGCTCCTGTCCAGTGTGACTGGTCCGTTTGGTACTAAGAGGAAACTCCTAATACCAATACTTTTCCATTTAGCTTTGAGAAAGACACGCTCGCCCACATTCCCCTTTTGGATATTGAAAGCAAACATTCGCAGTCGTAATTTGCTTCACGACTTCAGTCGGCTTTGACTTCGATTAACCAAACTCTACATTGGGCCACAACACAGAGGTACACACAACCGACCAACCAACGTCACAACGAGTCGCATGGGATCGTTTACCAGACTGCATAACAGGTACTGCTTCATGTGAGAGGGAAAAAGAAGAACCCAATTAAAATGGATGTCCATAGCCCAAACCCAACACAAACACACACGCTAGGCATTGAGATCTCTGAGCATTGAACTTCAGTACTGTTTTGACTTCCCACGTTAGGGGACACGGGGAACACAAACTTCCAGGTTCACAGGATAACGAAGACAGGTAACAAGCAACCTGGGAGAGGGATACCAAAAAAACCTCGAACATGATCCATTTTGATTGGAATAGAGCAGGCACTAGGAACTAGGAGCGCGCTGCAGTAGAGTCTTGCGATATGGGAAATTGCTCTGTTCGATGTCATGGGTGTCGTGCAATACATTCACTACACACACACCCACACACACGAGGATTATGCAGCACCGAAAATGTCATCCTCAACGGGTACACACCTGGTACGTGTCTATGCGGTTTTGGGCCGGGGCTCATGCAACTGACAGTGTCTGCACATTTCGAAACGGAACGGTATTGTAAAAAGAAGCTGTCTAGTCCATGGAACACACGATGGAAGCAAGTGTGTGTGTGTGAGGTTGCGAAAACAATTCAATGGTGTTCTTTTGGACCCAATTCTATTTCCGATGCATTGTTTTCGACTATTGACGTACGGCGTCGTACGTCATCCAATAACGGCGGGGCCCATTTAACCTGCGATGGCAAATACCACAGACACTTAAGGTGCATTGTTTTGTACCGTTTGGAAAAAAAGGAGAGTTAAAGGCACAGGCTTGGTGGTAGGTTCAAGGATTTAAGTTGGAGAGCTGGTGGTTTGTGATATTCATCTGTTTACAAATAAAATTGGAGAAATGTCTTCAGCTAGAGTTATACGCATAGCTACGATGAGTTATAACATCTTGAATAATAAATAATTCCAAGTTCCAAATTCCAGACAAGTTTGTAAGAAGACAAGCTACTGCACGCTTATTATTTGTACATTTTAATGTAACACATTCCTAGACCTTCGTCGTGTTCCATATTCTACATCAATCAATAACACAGAGCTGTACACGCTGTGCTGGAGGGATTACAACGAATGAATAAGTTGTGTCGTTTGCACATACACACGATGCCATGTAAGCCACGAAGAAGTTCCCATCTATAGCCGACAGGGTATACATTACGAATGCTATTGTAATGAGTAAAACAGAATCCTTTAGACGAGACCAAAGCACTACTTCCCTATACCACAGTATCTATTCAGAAACAGGGAATACACAATGTAGCAACGTACAGCCTTATTATGAATCTTTTCTACCTCCTCCGCAATTAGTCATTATGCAGTGGAGCTATGGAGCTGTAAGTTATTTATTCACCAGCGCGGCAAGGCTGGGGCACTATTGATGTAGTCAGCATTTTCGTACAGAACGAAAATGAGATGACATGAAGGCAAACGTAACAGTGCCGCCGTACAGCTGGTACGCTGCATTGCAGTCGAACAATGTACATAAATCATCAACGCATTGCTTTTGAACAGCATGTGAAAGATTATCCGTCCGTTTAAGAGGAGCATGTCGAAGTCGCGCAGAATCGCGTTAGGATCTTCTTGGGCGGCACTGCAAACGTGGAGCAATTCTTCAAAAGAGGAATAGGAATATTCAAGGAGTTTTGTTCTGCTAGTCTTGTACTTTGGGAAATACAGATGCCGTTGTCTTCATCTGTTGACATTGGTTATTCCACCAAACGCAGCAGAAACAGGTGATATGATTTCATATAAGATTTGGTCATTCAGTTCCAGAAAATTAAATGGATATAATGTAAAACGCTCCAGATATTCTTCTACTTGCTATGGAAAATCGGTAACTATGTAGGTAAGTTATAGAAAGAGGTTGTTAGATAGGAATAGTTGGAATATAGCAATAATCACTAATTAAGGGATTATTTCTATGCAGCAATTCCGACCTTTGAATACATCAACAAAGTCGTCCTGTTTTTCCACCTGTCCAACACTGACCTTGGAGCATTATTTCGGTACGTCAGTAGCAGGGGCCAAATGTTTACCAGCGCCTGGGTTAGTATTGCCTATTTATCGTCTCCCGTACGTTACCAGAACAACCTTAATTATGCAGGAATGGTGGAATGTTTTACTCTCCTGATTGACTGCCTAGTGCTACTAAACCAACACTCCTTTTCACGCGCTTTGTGTTGATTTTCTATCCACCTAATTGGTTGATAAGCCAACACCACATAAAACACACGCACACAAACATTATTTTTTGCTTTTTCCCACCAAATCCCCTAAAATACAACAAGAACGAACACCATTTGACCGTTAACGGAGCAGTTCACACTTGAAGCCCCCAACAACAACAAAAAACGAACCCCTTAAACCAGCAGCGCTGTTTTGTTTCCCTTCATCCCTTTTCCCCCATCCACCACCGTGTGTTCGTGTCGTCTGTTTTTCCTACGTCAAAATTTGAATTTGTATTTTAATGAGTACACAATGCCTGGACCCACGCGTTTTGCTACCAGCGACAGTGCACCAGCACACAGACCCAGCCGCGCTGGGTTTAATCCGAACAAAACACGAACAGCAGAAACATTAAAATGTCAAACTGCTTAACCGAAGCAGTGGGAATAATAGCAGCAACAGAGCGCACACACACACATCCAAAAGGGAATGAAATGGCACGGAAACGGAACATGAGCATTCGCTTGCCCATGCCCCGAGGAAAGCGACGGTGGAATGGAATGGAACATTTCAATCAGACTTCCAATACCGTTACACAAGTGGGGAGGGAAAGTTAGGGCGAGTAGCACGCCACACCAACACCAACAATAGCAACAGCAGTAACAAAAAGGCGATGATGCGAAAACGGGAAAAGCGGAACACAAAAATATCCTTTTTCGTTTTTACCCAGAGAGAGAGAGAGGAGTTCGTTGTCAGACTGCACACAACAACAACACAAACACGCAAAAAAAATGCCACAAAACGAAGTTCGTTTCCCAGTGGGACAGTGCGGATTGACCAACTCTGCCACCCCGGTCCCCCAAAACCACACCGAATGAAAATGAATAAAATAAAATCAAATTAAATCCGGCAGTCCGGTGGAGGCGCGTGGTGGCTTGTACAGAAAAAGAAAGGAAATATAATAATGCTGTCCTACCCCACATCCCACGTTTTCTCTGTTAAAACGAATGAGAGCGTGACATTAATGTCGTTTATTCGTTACCGCTTCCATGTGTGGGCGGATCTCGTGTGTGTGTGTGTCATGGAGAAACAAATGATTTGCTAGCACATGCTGCGGGGGCTATGAATGAAAACCCACGCTTCGAAAATAATAATCTACTGGGATTTTTCATCGTTAAAGAAGGGGATAGTGTTGCTGTCGCTGATGATGTTGGTGGAATTATTTGCCAACCAATGTGCAAAGATGATCTTTTGCGATAAGAACAAAACACAAATACATTCGCAACCCTTTTGTACATCCATCACTGATACTGAGGAGATTGTAGTTTGCAAAATGGATGGAAATTTAAATCAAAAAGATGATGAGGAAAGAAAAACGACAAAGATTCTGTATTTTAGGATTAAACCCAAGGATACAATTGACATTGTTTTCAAATATCAAACCGTTCTGCTTTATGACCTCAGCACACAAATCAAAGGTTGTAAGCAGTAGAATTGAATCATTTTTTATTTTTGATTACACATTTCTATACACTTGTCCCGACTCTTTATCATTAGCAAATTAAGTTGTGTATCACTGCCATCTGATAAAAAAACAAAACGTTGACATGAGAGCATTGTTTTTCATCGATTTTTCTTTGCCCTTTTATGACCCTTCAAAAGGACAGTGTTTCCATTCGCGTTCCCATTTGCGTGCATGTTGTGCGGCCCCTGCCATTGTGTGTGCGAGTGCGTGGCGCGCTCGTGTCACCTTAACATAAATATAATTTGAATATCTTCTACAGCCAATTTCATAACAAACACGTTCCATCGCGCCCCACCACTGTCCACGGCGTTCGATCCCGGGGCCGGGGGCTTTTTCGCGTGTTCCGTGTGATTTTAATTACATTCGCTTGGAATAAATTATCCCGCTTTCCATATTTCCATGCGCACTTAACGCATGCGACAGCGGTGGCGAAACGCAATAAGAGCGGTAGTGGTAGGGGGGAAGTGGGTATTGGGGGCTCACTGTTCTTGATTTTATTTAATCAGACCATTGTGTTTCCTGATTTAATATTCGGTGGAAGCAAATTTTAATCGCATTTCCACCGTTCGATGTTGTTTATTCCTTTTTTGTATGTTAAAGGAAAACCTGCAACGGTGTGTTTTTACTAAAATATTTTTTCATATCATAAGGGCAGAGAAAATATGCTCCTTCATAAAAAATGGATGTACATCATTACTTCCATCAAATTATTATTATTATAAATAAAACAAAAATTAATAAAAAATCAACCAGAAGAACACGATTCAAATCAATTACCCGTTGGAAATCACTACGGTGTTGTGGTGGTTAGCATCGAATTTATTACATTATTCGATCACACACCCCCTTCCTCATCTTACATCATTACGCCAGGGTACATCGAACTGTGTGCACCGGAATTGCCGCAATACCATCGTTATGTCCCCCGTACATGTCAGGCACATTTGCATGCTACCATAAAACGTGCCGTATCAAATTGTTTTATCCATGTGCATGCAGCACACAACACCCGCTGTCGTCCGGAGAGCACACACGCTATACGTCACTAAGGATTAGGCGTTGACGTGTTGTTCAATAACTGGCAACACAACCACAGAACCGCTCATTTTGTGGCTTTCTGCGGCAATTCGGGCAGGTTTGGCTCTATCGGACCGATAATCACACACGAAAGCACATCAGCACCTACTTGGGGGGGGGGGAATTTCAGAATTTCAGGATAATGGAAGCTTCCAGCTTTGCATGGCTGAATCTCACAACCAGGGCACACAGTACAGGGTTTTCCACGAGTTCTCATTACCGTGGGATACTTAATGAACTTTTTCTAACATGAAATGAACTTAATGTAATGGGAATTGGACTCTACAGCACCCTTGTTGGACAAATCCAATAGGATTTTCGAAGGAGCCTGTACAAAAGGGTGCCATAGAGTTCAATTTCCACCATATGAAGTTCACTTCCAGTAGGAAAGAGTCAAGGAAGTGTGTCCCACAACTATGATAACCCCTGGAAAACCCTGTAATGCGACAAACACCTATTTCGGTGCGAAATCATAAACCTTTGAGGCGCTTGAGGCCCGACCTGATGATGTTGAAGACAAACATGTTGGTTCTGTGAATGTTGGGAATTCTGTTGAATGTTAGTGACAGGAGAGTTATTCGCAACAGTCTGCAGAAACCGGCCAAACCAAATATTGATGTGAAATGAGTAAAATTTACTGCTCATTTACTATTCGGGTTTACGGGGTTTCTACCAAAGCGGAAATGTATAATACCAGCAAATGATAACACAGCTACCACAAACGGAAGTCGGACAGGACTCGGAAATTGGAAAAACACGATCGCACGTATATCAATGTCCAACACATCCTGCCGGTACACACACTGCTTGGTCGTACTACACGCACGCACATGTGTACATGCGTACATTCCGGTAACAACACACCAACAGAAGAAAAACCAACAAAACAGAGCCACATGATGATGCATAATGAATTACCATCAAAGTTGTCGATCGAACAACTCGACCCTTCTTCCTTCCTGACCTACACCCATCATCATCCTCTCTCTCTGCACACACCTCGAGCTGCTTTCAAATGAGATACTTCCGGTTTAAAATGCCACACACAACAACAACAAAAACGCATGGCCCACACAGAAGAGTCGCACATTACACACAATTGATGAGCAATGTGACGCTTTCTCAATGCTGCCAACCAATGGCGGCAAGCATTGTTTTCCCTACCGGATGGAATGGCCGGAAAGAT
This sequence comes from Anopheles quadriannulatus, assembly GCA_000349065.1. Lineage (NCBI taxonomy): Eukaryota > Metazoa > Arthropoda > Insecta > Diptera > Culicidae > Anopheles > Anopheles quadriannulatus. The sequence goes on from KB667445.1 coordinate 811,948, forward strand.
GGGTGTGGTGTCTGTGATCATGTGAGAAAGAGATACACAGATATCTGGGAAAAACAAACTGGGGAAAAATGGAAAGCTGACGATCGAAATGGCACAATTTGAAGCATTAAATTTAAATGTTTTCCACAAACAATTTCGTAAAAAAAAAATAGAACACGATGTTCGAGCTTTATGCGTTGTTTTAAAACGCAAACATTTTTCAATATTGCAGGGTGACCATTTTACCCCAAGTAACTGTCAATACAGTGTGCTCTGAATGAATTACAGTGTTTTCCAGGGGTTCTCATAGTTGTGGGACACTTCCTTGACTCTTTCCTACTGGAAGTGAACTTCATATGGTGGAAATTGGACTCTATGGCACCCTTTTTGGACAGGCTTCTTCGAAATTCCTATTGGATTTGTCCAACAAGGGTGCTGTAGAGTCCAATTCCCATTACATTAAGTTCATTTCACGCTAGAAAGAGTTCACTAAGTGTCCCACGGCTATGAGAACTCGTGGACCACCCTGTAAATACGAGATTGTTCAAATAGTTTTACACTAACTTTTTAACTAACTAATTTTAAAACAACAAATGAAAATGCACAAATTTAATCAAATAGAGAACATAAAATGATGTTAGTTGAGCAGAAGCTGTATCAACTATCAAACACGCACCCCACTCAACAACAACCAACGGAAGAATTGGTTTTGCACAGTTTAAATTCCCCACAAAAAAACAACCCCAAACTGCCCCCTTTTCCGCCAATAAAACTGATTGGTTTGCCACTCAACGCATCATCATCAGCAGTTCGATACTGTACCACCTCTCGGCAACAAATCGAGCGGATCAAAATAAAAGCAAAATAGTGCTGCAGTGCTTGCCTATCAAAGGGAAGCCGGCAGCGCAACGCAAGTGTTTTGTGAGCTTCATTTTTCATCATCCAATTTTAACGCCCATTTTATTCATGTCACACTCTATGACACGCCACTATATGCAAGTGGGGGAGTTTTTTTTTCTCCCATGAATCGCTTTTCTGTTGACTCATCTAGTGATAGTGATAACACACGTTTTCGCCGCTTTATATGTTTGTAACGTTGCTTTTATTTGGCTTGTTTTTTTTCGCTACTGAACTGCCACACACGAACAACAAAAGCGGCACAAAAATTAGTGGTTGAAAGCCGGAAAAACGTGTTTGTTTTTTAAGCACTTTGTTCAGCATGAATAGTTTTAGTTTTGAGGATGTTAGGTGCAAAATTGAAAAAAAAATCAAACAATTGGTCATAATAATAGGATAGCCGTGGAAGTTAAATACAAGTATTAGTTTTTCGATGAAAGGATTCACAAATACCAATTAAAGCACAAGCGATTAAATGTAGGTATTCATTGATATTAGCTAAAAAAAAGACCATTTTTAATGTTACATATTACACATTGATAATTGCTATAAATTTACTTATTTACGACAAAATAGAGTAAAATTGAATGAGCATGAATCACTGTGTTTATTACTTATTGCTAAACGAGTGTTAAATTTTCAAAGTCTTTGTATTTTAAATTAAAAAAATAAAATCAAATGTCCTTCGCCATATAATGGAATTTCCATTTTCCAACCCTCGATTGCTGTCAGTTTTGAGACCAAATTACACTCTCCAAAATATCCCATCCCCTCGCCCTATTGTTACATCTTTTACATTAAATCCAATACCGTCTCTATCCACCCCTATTGCTTCTCCCGGCACGGTCCCCTATAACCGGTGCAAATGCTTTCCAATCGATCGATTCCCAATGTGATTGCAGTGAAAGCCGGCAACTGTGTTCTATTGAAATGCGACGACAGACCCATTCCCCCTCCCCACACACACCAAACAACAGGGACAGCGCAATGGCAGGCGTGAAAATGGGCTGCTACTGTCCCGAAAGGATCAAGTTGGATGAGGGCGCAGTGATGATGATGGTGGCGGTGGTTATTACAGTGCCTCCGGTTGACGTAATTTAACCATCCTCCAGTCCGCTTTTGCTACTGAAATCCCCTCCCACCTCCCGCTCGTATTTTCAGTCGATGTGCACAAAATACGCCAATCCTGCGGCCAATCAGCACCATGATGACAGTAAAATCGGTTGGGAAAAGCGCGCGCAGCGGGCAACAATTTAGTATTCGTTTGAGGTGTGCCTCCTGTGTTTGACCAGTCGAACCACCAAAGGGGCACGAAACAAGTGGAGAGGAGCTTCCGGCCCTCCCTTTGCTTTTGCTACCGTTTTCGACTTGCATCAACAAACACATTTAGCGAAACACCATTGCGGCAACACCATTTTATACGAGCGTTCCATCGTTTCAAGGACGATCATTGCAGGACGACGGGGGCAGCAGGCACGGGATGATGCTGCTGCTGCTGGCACCCCCTTAATGGTGCTGATGACTGTTCGAAACGAATTTTAATCAGTTTGCATTCCACGCATACTATCCCAAACAAACGCTAACAGGATGACGAATGCAATCGATGAGCGGATGAGGGGAACATCCTGATGGTGGTGTTTGAGAGTGGCGGCGCGAATTGCGCGAATGCAATATAAGCCAACACACACACACACACACTCATTCTCGTACCTTTTATTTACAAAAATATACTCCCCCACACACCGACGGCCACCTGGTTCAAAGCGCGCGGGAGAACTTTTTAAATGAAAATTGTTTGTCAAGTGCACCGGAGCAAATGTTGTGGCATTTGCTTACCTTGTTTACCTTGCGGGGGGGGGGGGGGGGGGGGATGATTTCGTTCGTTTTGGTGTCTGAACTTTGCTTTACTGTTTTTTATTATTAAGGGTTTTTATTATTAATTTACTTTCTTGATGACTAGTAAAAAGCATTTTATTTTATTATCCTAAAGACTAGATAATAAAATTGTGTAACTCATTTAACGTTAACTCATCAATAACAATAATTATACATATGTTTACGTACTTCATCATACAAAATTGACAAATTAAAATAAAACACCCACTTACCCAAGTTTTAGAAAACTATTTTAAATTAGCAACAAATCCGTTTGCTATTTTTGCGAATTAATGAAATGGATATTCATAGACTTTTCTATTGAACATAAAAGTACCACGTAAAAATTGTACAAGAATTAACATTTTAAAAAAATTGAGTATTTCTGTCCCGAACTACATTTTATCAAGCAACCAGAGATACCATGCGATACTACAATAAAAAAAAGTAAGCAGAAACACCAATATCGCATCACTATTGCAGCGTGCAAGCTAATTAAAACCAAATCCAATTGGACGGTAATTAAAATCAGAGCAAATATTGAATCAACAACCACCGCGCAACAACAGCACATACAAACACACACACACGTAACCGTTGCGATAAGGACGACAACGTGTAGCCCAAATAGGACGAATCAATATCACCCCGTAGGTGATGAATAATTCTTTATTTCGATCCAATTTGGTGTACTGTTTGGTTGGTGCGAATCCTTTGCAGCAAACGATGCGCGGGGCCACAGCAAACACCGGCGGCTTTGTGTGTGTGTGTGTTGATTTTGTAACGGAATATGATATCCAATTTACGGCAACAAATTTCATTTCATTACTTTCCACCATATATCCCTGTGCAAACGATGCTCACCCTCCCCAAAATAAAAGGTAATGGAAATGGCAGACTGTCACTGGCAGCGGAGAGACAAGGGGTTACTTTATTTCATTTCCGTTGCATCTCATTACATAGAGCTGCAAAATGGGTTCCCCGGAGCTGGTTAAACGGATACACTCCACGTACTCCGTACGAACGAATAGAGCGGTGTAAGTGCATTTGCTGGCACCACAGGCGCCGTATTACTTATTATGATAATAATTATTTTATATTCAAAGAGCCAACCTCACATAAATAGGCTAATAAGCAATAAAACATAAACAAATCTACTGGTGCGTCCGACACCAAATAAAAAGCGACAGCTACAGCATATTCCGATGCCCTGGCGCTCTTTTGATTAATACATTTTTATAATCCATTGCTATTCACTATCACCCGACATTAATTGGATTTTGGAAAATTCAATTTGTCGCACCGTCAAAATAAGAAGCGCTTGCATAACGAAACGGGCGGCTCGAATAAAAACAAAACTAGCAGCCCGAAAAATCAATAACTACATGTTGAAATGGAAGCAAAAACATGAAATTTAATTAAATAACAAAAAAAATCGTCCAATCGATTGATTACGCAGGAGCAAGTTTTACGATTCAAATTCTGATAGGAAATGATTTCCATGCATTGCTCAAACAAGAAAGAACGAAAAAACACATTTATTACATCGTCAGAGGCATGTCGCGTAGCATCTCATTCGTAAAGCGCCTAAAGCTATGCAATCTGCTGTGCAAAGTAGCTAGACTATTGAAACGATTTTTAAAACGATTGCGATGAGTAATTCTCAAAATTAATTATCCACAGCTAATCGTTTATAGGTGGAAAACTGGCTATTTTAATGACCTATTAACTTTTAATGTTTACTAATGTTTCAAAATCTACATACTGAAGTCTGAATCTCGATACACTGAAGTAGCAGTACACGTTAAGATTTAAGAAAGCAGTTGTGCCCAATAATGTATTTAAGAAATGAAAACGCATCTTAAGTTGAGTCCAATTATTGGTTTATGACACTGATTATGCTGTTTGAAAAACTAGTCGCGTGGTGACTACAATATTGCATACCTTCAGGCGTTTGTCATCTTAATGCTTTCTTGAACAAAGGAAAGGAAAACCACACATCACAAGTAAAATGTTTTTCCCACACAGAATAACAGACACACAATCAATCACACACACAAAGAGACAATCGTTCTTTTCGGCACAACAAACGCATTCGTCACGAGACGTAAAACAAATTTCCAGTGAAAAGTAAGAACAGCAAAAGATACAAAGAGCAGCAGCAGAGACAGAAAGCAAAACAGTTGTCCCATAACTCCCCACAAAATGCAACCGTAACAATTAATGAAAGATGATGATTTAATTAACCAAAAGAAGCATCAAAAACTTGTTAGTACCACATGTGACATGATTAATGACATCGTATGAACCGAATGACGAGGCAGATGAGATGGCGGGGCAGGGCGAACGCGGAGAGCGCTACAGACAGAACACACGCAGTCCGCAGTCCGCTACATACACTCAAACACACACATTTCAAACATACATGGAATCATGGGGGGGGGGGGCAATGAATGAACGAAAAGCAGCACCAAGAGAGAGAGGCTGAATTATATAAGAAGACGGAAAGTAGACGGGCGAGGATAGAAAGGTTTCAGACAGACAGACACAGATGGACACGCGTACCGCCGCAGAGGCAGACGACGAGAGAGGAGCAGTGGCGGAGGGATGGTTGATGTCGCCCCGTCGTCTGCCCCCTGCCGGGTGTACGGTGGTACAGGTAAGAGGTTAAAAAAAAGGTCAATGTGCCGTGCGAACCCCGGCCACTTACCGGTATGTTGTGATTGCGATTGCGTTATGTTTACAGCGGTCGGTGTCGTGGAGATGTCCATCGGTATGGTCTGCGCCACCCCACTAAGGTCTTCCGTTTTCTGTTGGGGGGGGGGGGGAAGAGAAGGGAAATGTTATTTGAAAGCGTGCGATTTTCCCTTTCAAAGCACACAATAATGGGATTTGGGCTCCAGCGACAAAGCGACATTGTTTCTTTGGCGCATTGGTCGCTGTAACCGAAAGCTCTGCTCGCTCCGTTTATGGCTCGATACGTACGATAATGCTCGGCATGTGGTGGCCCGTCTCGTCCACGCTCTCCTGCGACGACTCGTGCTGCTGCTGGTCGACGTCCGAGCTCGGGCTCTCCTTGATGATGCGGATGTTGTTCCCGGCTGCGGCGGCCGCGGCTGCGGCAACGGCGGCGGCTGCGCCCAGCGCTAGCGCACCGTGCCCCGTCGTCGCCGTGCCGTACGATATGTTGTCCACCTGCTGCTGGATGTGTAGGTGCGGCACGAGATTGATTGTGCTCGGGTCCGCACCGGCCCCGTGCTGCTGCTGCTGCTGTTGCTGCTGCTCTTCCGCCTGCTGCTGAGCGGCGGCGGCGGCTGCTGCGGCCGCTGCTACGGCGGCCGCCTGCTGCTGGGCGGCAACGGCAGCAGCTGCTGCAGCGGCCTGCTGTTGCTGCTGCTGCTGCAGCCGCTCGGAGGAGATGGACCCGGATCCGGTGGAGGTCTTCCGTAACCGTTTCCTTCGTGCCGCGGGTGACATATTGGTCGTGGGGGAAGGCGATCGTCGCAGCTGCTGGGTTTGCTGGTGTAGCTGTTGCTGTTGCTGCTGCTGCTGCTGCTGCTGCTGCTGCTGTTGGTGTTGGTACTGCTGCTGATGTTGTGCCTGCTGCTGCTGCTGCTGCTGCTGCTGCTGCTGCTGCTGTTGCTGCTGCTGCTGCTGTTGTTGCTGCGCTTGCTGCTGTTGCTGCGCTTGCTGCTGAGATTCGGCACTGCCCCATATCGCATCGCCGGCCGCACCGGGTATAACGTTCGCCGCCTGTATCAGTTCGGACGGATCGAGCTTGCTGAGGTCCGCCTTGCACACGGCGGACGCGTCCGGCATCTCTGCCAGCCCTTTGATTTTGAGCATTTCGGCCGTCTTGAGCACCTGGGGTAGCTGCTCGGTCGACACGTTCACCTCGCCGTAGTACATGAAGTCGACCATCGTCTTCAGGTCGTTGTACTGCACGTCCTTCAGTATCACGATCGGGTGCTGGCAGGGATTGGCGGTGAACAGTGACTGTGGCAATTGTAGAGGAAAGCAGAAGGAAGAAAAAAACACATTTTACTAAAGCGGCACTGCTCGATTGAAGGTATACAAACAAACAACACTACTAGACGGAAAATGCCAAAACCCTCCCCGGAGGGAAGATTACACGCATGATAGGATCCTTCCCCTTTCGTTCCGTGTCACGCAAAAACCGTCCCTCCCGGACACGGCAGAAATTGTTAATCCTGTCCTCTCTGTGCATTTCACACGAACCGCCGTATTGCATCACCCCAACGGACAAACTCCGCACGCAGATGTTATCATGGTTAGATGATAAAATTTTACCGAATTATTTCACATCCTTGTTCCGGAATGCCTTGGCAAGAGCGACCCCTCGTACAAAATGCGTGTCAAAATATGGCTGACAGGAAGAATGAAGGGATGTCCCTCTTGTGCTTTTCCACACCGTTTCAAACAGGGGTGCGCGAGAGAACTGTACCCAATCAACCCAATCGCGCTCCGTTCGGCCAAACACCAAACATCACTGTACGGCGGGATTAGTCGCGAGAACGCTTCAAAAGAGGAATAATCTTAGGGGGGAGAATGAAACAAAAAGAGGGCTAGCTAGAGGGTTTTTGCCAAAAATCAATATCCTCTCTCCTCACTGTCGTACAACTGTTGGCAGACCCGAAACCGTCACACACAATTATACCAGACAACACAAACGCAGCCGGGAAACGGATGGGGGGGGTTACCCTTTTCATTATAACCCGCAGGACGCACCATCCACACGCGATCCAGATTAATTAGCAAAGCGTTCCAAGCGTTCGGCAGCCTTGCACGTTTCGTTCACGCCATCGCTACTAGTGTATCTTTGCTATTTTGGGCGAACCTTTTGCACGGATGCGGTTATCCTTTCTTTCCCCTTCTGCCAATATATTTGTCATTAATAACTGTCACTTGAAGACGACCAAGATTCGGGATGTAAGTCGCCGTTACTACAACCCCCGTTGGATTTCAAGAGTGATTGACGCAATTATCCAGCCACCAACCGACGGCAACGATGTGCGAAAGAAACGTGGCGTACCGTCGTTGCACGGAGAAAGTGTGACTAATTTTGTAAAATCAATTTCCACAAGGGAAATTTTCATTTTCCGTTGCTTGGTAAGGTCCTTCTGGTGTGGTAAAAAGGAACTATTTTAATTTTTTATAACCATTTTAAAGTTCTAATTAACACAAATTGAAACGTTGAAAATAAACTGCTACTGCTCTTGGAATCAACACGATTAACTAGTGTTGGGTAAATCTGATTCAGATCAATGAATCGGAATGAATATTTAAAATGACTCAATGAATCTGAACCTCGGTTGCAAAGATCTCCAAAGATTCATGAAACACCTAAGATACTTCTTCTATTTGGCGTAACGTCCTACGCGGACATGCCGGCTATACAGGCTTTCGTGACTTAATTCATTACCACGTAGCCGGATAGTCAATCATTGCTACGGGGAGACGGTCCATTCTAGGCTTGAACCCATGACGGGCATGTTATTGAGTCGTTCGAGTTGACGACTGTACCACGGGACCGCCCCCCACGGGGGTTCATCTCAAAAGACTCATGAATCTAAAAGACTCATGAATCTAAAAGACTCATGAATCTAAAAGACTCATGAATCTAAAAGACTCATGAATCTAAAAGACTCA
>KB667445.1:827291-851243 GCA_000349065.1 Anopheles quadriannulatus
CCCCCCCCACCCCCTTTCCTTATCGCTTAGTGGAAGTAAGGGGAGGACCTACGATGACATACGACTGGTTTGCACCAGGAAAGGTGGGGGTGTGTGGACCTTGAAAATGGACATGGTCATAGAAGGTCTATGCGAGTGTGCGTGTGTGTGTGTTTGTGTGCTCACTGCTTAAGCCAGCGTACCGCGAACGACGTCCGTTGACGTCATCAGTATGGCGTCGTGCGCGTAACTCATCACGCTTCAACAATTCGCACAGAATCTAACACGACCGATGCGGGTGTGTGTGTGTGTTTGGGTGTTCTGGGTGACCCGTGTTCAATGCTGTAAATAGAAGTGGCCGTTGCTTGCGGAAGGGTAGACGTGGAGAGAAGCATGTAAACGCCATGATTACCAGGCAAAGAGTAGCGACAGTCAGAAATGAAACAAAAAACGCAACAAAAAAGCGACACACATTGAAGTCGCGTGATAAAGCCTCCGAAGGGCTAGGGTAAATGCACATTCGTCACGTTATCAGCAGCCGGGAAACACCCACACGATGATGAGGAAGGAGGGAGTTATTGGAGGGTGACTATTGCTATTACGCTGTCATTTGGGGATGAATGCCATCGCCGAGACGAGAATAATTCTATACATTTAATTCGAAAAGAAGGGGTTTGTTCACCAACATTACAGCACAACAAAGTTTGTAAAACAATGCAACATTATTATATTTTTTTTTGATACAAAGTTGAATCAGATTTTAGACCTCCAACATTAGCAAAAGACGCAGAAGATTGAAGTTGTCCAAGTACTTGGAAACGTGAATTAAGGTTTTTTTAGCAAAACAATTTGACTCGGAACTCCACAGAATGAGAATCAATGGATCGAAAAAGTCAAGCCACTTCGTTCAGGAGCGTTCGCGATCAAAGAATGACACGTCGTAGGGTCTAAAATGGACTCCGTGCGACTGTTTGTGGATGTCGTATAAGGTTCTGTTCTGGCATCTGCAACATCTTGGCACTGTTGGCACAACAATCAGAGCATCGAAAGAAAGCACAGTTCCTAATGGCCGACGACCCTGAGTGACTTGAAGCTCTATCCGTGATTTCTATCCGGCTTGATCTCTATCCGGCTCTAACAAATTTTTCGTGAAAACTGAGAAGGAATTGATAAAAATCGAAGTAGGTCTTAAAAGCATGCCAGCACGCATGTCTTCGTCCGCCACGGCGAAAATTCCGGATGACTGGATGACGGCGAAAGGCAACTCGCATGGTCGTAGATTAATGTTTGCAAGAAAGCTTAAATAATAACCTTTTAAACGATGTTAATGGGAAAGACATTATTTCGCTTAGTTTTTAGCTTCTACAGCCAGATGAAAAAAGTCCTTTTTGTAATGCAAACGGTATTTAAAGTTGAGTTTAAAAAAATGCTATTTTTATCCGGTATTTCCTACACCTGATAACCAAAACATAACCCTAAAATGTCCAACCAAAGCCCGCGCACTGAAAAGCCTATATGCTGCTGATACTAGATAGATCATGATATAGAAGAATATATAAAAGTATATAAGTTTTGCTTTTAAATTATTATCACAACTAAACCAACTCCATTCAATTTGCTCCGTAGATAATATCCATGCAACGGATAATACAAATCTTTTGAAAACCACAAAACACCCTTTTTGACAGCTGACACTTGTACTTTCGCCGCTCAGAATTGGCGCCAAATTTGCACAATGTGTGCTCGTTCAACCAACACCGCTTTTGTGCTGGGAGTTCATTTAGTTTTGTTTGTAGAATTTGTAGAATTTACTAATCGCCAACAACAAACGAGCGCCAGAAACATGCTGGCACGAGTAACCATCACTGATGTAGGAGGCATGACGCCCAAAGAACTGTCCGACTGTGATGATCTTGCCACGGCTCTAGCGGTTGACCAACTGCTCGGCTTCCAGACCCACAAGACGCACAACAACGAGCTGAAGCACATCTTGGAGGAGTTCCAGCGAGCGCACAACTACATCCAGTGCTACCAGCGTCAAATGAACCGGATGCCCCCATCCCTGCAGCTCAAAAGCCGACAGAAAGCACGCATCTAGCACTATCTCCGAGCGTTGGATCAGCGTTCCGGCTTCACGATTCTGCCCCTGCCATCGCTACTCGCTCGAACGTCACCAAGGTGCGAAAGTTTGCTCCACCCGGCGCAGGGCTGAAGAACGTCCCGGTTCGAGTAGGGCTGGTCGGATGCATCGCTGTGCTGAGCGAGCGGGAGAAGGCGAACCTGCCGCACAACCGGGGCGGAACGATTTTTCCGTCATGTACAGCTGCCGGAAGGGTTACCGCCCAGCTGTGGTTGGGCCCGGCCGCATTCATCAACCACGAGATGAGAAACGTGCGAACGGCGTGGTATGGGCGCGTTTGCTGCCGCTTCCGCTTCGTGCCCTTATGAGCATGCTTCGGTGCGTTATAGGTTGCGCGAAACGGACAATCGGCTTAAAAGGGCAAAGAAAGGACAGTCGGCCGGATACAGCGATCGCCCAGAAGCCACCGATTGTGCTGAACCGGCTGACGGGTGCGTCAACTGCGTGCTAAAGGCATGACCAAGTACGATGCGGAGTTGTTGCTGGCTCAGCAAAGATCGTACGGCTCTAGTGCGATAACTGTAGAGCCGTTCGTACCGGTCGCTTCGGTACAAAGAAGCGCTTGCAGAGGAAATTACCATGAGCCGCATCGATAAAGTGCGTTAGCGGAACTCAGTTCGGACCCTGTAATGACGAAACATTTGAAGGAATTAGCAAAGGAATGCCATCAGTGTGTAATCGTGATCGTAATACAACATCCTGTCACGACTCTAAAAAACCGTGCATGTCATAAGAAGACGATATAAATCCCTGAAAATGAAATAAATCTCAACCACTGACTCTAATCACACTGCTTAAATCAAAAATGAAGTTCTAGTCCCACCCGCGGAGTTCCTACTTCAACCAGTTTGTGTTGGAACTGTATTCACTCATTTCCATTTTCTTCGCACAAGAGTGTCAAATGTCATCACACCCCTGTGAACGGAAGCAGCTAACAAATTCTACCAGGAAGTACAACACTCCGACCTGCGCAACAGACGACATGCTGCGCGCTATGCGCAAGCAGCAGCTCCGCTCGATCGCCGACCATCATCATCATCATGGTGTGTGGGACCCACATGCTGGACACTGCCGCGTTCTCCGGCGTTCAGACGAGAGAGAGAGAGATAGAGAAAACGATAAAAAAGTTAATTATGTATAATTATGTTTTTATATCTTGTTTACCAGCATGGATCACACGGACGGATCGCGCTGAAGCTTGCGTATTTGCTCGTGCGTTAATTTGTATAAAGCTCCCCCATCCGCACCACGGTTGACTCTTCTGCCTCTCGGCACGAATTTTCTAGTGACTTAATTTTGAGCTGCAAAAATGCATAATTAATTAAATGCAAATTGCCGAAGACTTAATTACTGTACAAACGCTTCAGAACGATTCAATATGCCCACATGGTAATATTGAAGCAAAAATCTTTGCTTCTGCCATTTTCTTTATCATTTTTAATATGTTTAAAATTATTACTTTTAATACTTTTCGCAGCAGGAGGATACAAACAGATATGCTCCACAGCTATTATTAAACCAGCATGATGCACACATACGCTTCGTTATGCCCCACACGCGTTGAGATAAACCGGATTGAAGAAAATGCACATTCTAATCTGTGCAGTGCACGATTCCAGAAGCATAAATGATGCATTTACACACCACCTCCACCCCCTTTTCCTTTCTTACATACGCGAGACACCGGTCTGTGTGTGCGCCGTCGTGATTGATCGTTTGAATTAATAGGGCCTCTCCCCTGTTCCCGGGGCCGCAAAACAAAAACAAAAACCCCACTTGCCATGGCGAAAAACCGTCCGAAGGTACCGATAATAATGGGATAATTATTGGAAGGCAAAACGCTCGCCCGCTGGCTGGTGCAAACGATTTACATTTCCCATCATCGCATGGCTCCGGCACCGACCCCGGCCGGGATCGATTGCCAACCGAGAAATGGCTGAGTTGCCACTACCACCACCACACAAAAGCACACACACAAGCAACGGCAGACAAACGAGCCGAACAAGTTTAAAGCCCGTCTAGTGACATTTTATAGGGCTCCGATTAATATCCTGTACCTTGCGGCGGGTACCTCCTCCTCCTCCTCCTCCTCCTGCTGTTGTAATAATTACTCCCTTCGGTCCCTTCGCCGTCTTCTTGCGTTGTTAAAAGTGAGCTTTGTATGCCGCGATCGTAATATTGATTGTTGTTGCCCGTTTTATTGTTGCAGCGCAGGAGATGAAATTCTTCCCCCTTCCCATTATTATGATATTTTGTATGCTTCGTTCCTTTTTTTTATGAGCATTGCATAATGAGATACCATAAAACGGTTGCCACCCGAGAGCGCTATAGCTCTTGCTTTTTTTAGTGCATGTTTCAAAGAAAAGTGAAAGAAAAACTCGTTTGTAAAGAGCGATTTCCAAAAGGACCAGATAACGCGCGTTGATGATCGTCGTCGTCGTTTCGAAGGATTATTGGGGATGGATTTTTAAATATTAATTAACAACAGTGTGTGTGTGTGTCTGTCTGTCTTCGGTTAATCATTTGCCGGCTGTAAATTGATTGTGAGCTCATTTGTTGCCCCCCTGTGCCTAAGCGGAATGTGCATTTATACAGTGCATGACACAAATATGTAATCGGTTGCTTTTAAGAAAATTAATGAAAATATTATAATAAAATTTGAATAATTTTGTAATTTTGTGTAATTTTGAAACCTTCATGTGCGGCGAGTAAGTTAGTAAATAATTATGTTTTAATTATTTAACTTTTATTGGGCCTTTTTACGATTCCTGCAGGGTTTTTTTTTGCATGTAGTTTAACAGTTGTCGACTGCCACTATCCTCAGATTTTCATCCTAGGTTAATTCAAATTACAGTAGAACGTCGGTTATCCGGGGGCGGATTAACCGGCGGGCGGCTTAACCGTGCGCGTAAATTTGACAGCCGCTCAAACGTACAGCGAACATTTGCTGCGATAGTCAAGTGGGCAACCAGTTTTTAGTGCAGCTCTGTAGTGTCTAGTCTAGTATTTTCGAAATTCATTTTTGTTCATGAACAGTTGTTAACCCTATAGTTATTGATTAAAATAATATTCTACTAACGATTAATCGATTGATTAAAGTAGAATTAATCATAAAACTAATGAATTTTATAATTTTTATATGAATTGGACATTTCTTGGACTATTATCCGTGCAAATTGATTAACCGGCAACCGTCCGGTCCCGAGCTGCCCGGATAAGCGACGTTCTACTGTATTAAAAAACCTAAAATAAAAAAAAAAGATTTATTACAGGCTTGATCAGGGAGCTTGATTTGATCAGGCTGATGATTAGCTGATGTGTTATTAATTTTGTCTGCTAAAGCATGAAAGCTTGGTTTAGAGAAGGTATTTTTATTAACAGAAAAAAATGGAACACAAAACAATTATGAGATGCATCATTGTTGGTGTAAACAATTCTCAAACTTCTGAAATCTAATTTGGGGGGATGCGACTGTAATTTTGGTATGAAAAATACAACACGAATGATAAATATTGTTTCCCAGAAAAGGGGAGCTTTGTTCTTTAAAAAAAGCATGTGTGTATATAGTTATTTAAAGCACTGTATGAATACGTTTCACTTGGGAGAAACGGCAAACTAAACCAAGGTAAAATTAGAAAAAAGCAATTCTGAAGCTACTTTCAACTGATATGTTGAATAAAATGTTATAATAAATTTTGGATTTAAGGAACGATTAGTGATTTAAACAAACCGAATTGCCCGAAGGCTGCAATACTAGCCTTTGCTAATTTATGAAATTTTGTCGTAAATAAGTGCAAAATATTACATTAAAAAAAAAAGATAAAAATAACTACCAGACGCCTCGCGTGGAATTTTGTCATTTGTTCCCAAAACACATTCCGTTGCATTATCGAAGAAAAGCATGACTTTTCTTCACCACTCACACTAATCAATAAATAAAAAGTATGAGAAATCGAAAAACTACCGCAGCCATACCGAGCACAAACGAATGGAACGGCATACAACGAAAGTGACTCACTGCTGCTGCTGCTCACTGGGGGAAACGCCACCGGGGTACGCATGATGCCAATGATGTACAGCAGGGACCAGCTAATGAACTCATAAAAATCTTCACGTCGCCACACACAACGGCGCCGAAAGATGCTCTAGGCCGCGCAAACGGAAACACGGGAGGCGACGCCGAAGCAGCCGAAACACGACGGATCGTAAAACAATCGTAACTATTCTCCCGGGGTACTTTGCTAAAGCCGGCTCAACGGCCGGGAACACAGGAGGGAGGTGAAAAGTGTCAGCAGGAAGGGGTGACGACGCTGCTGGCCCGGCCACCGAGTGTTCTCATCATCCGGATGCAGCAGCAGAAGCAGCAGCAGAAGCCACTCTTACACTTTTATCTGAATTTCAAGAAAAGGCGCACATCATCTTGTGTGTTGTGTGCCTAAGGAAGGGAGAGAGAGAGAAGCGGATGGAGTTAGTGTGCCCCCGGTAAGGTTTCGCGAAAGCACCAAACAAAATGAAAATCGAATCTAAAGGATCATCACGGAGAAGATTGCTCGATTTCGTCTGAATACGAAATCAGTATCAGGAACTGTTTTTTTTTTTGTTGTATTCTTCTGTTTAACCTCTTCAAGGAGTTTGCCAGACGAAAGCGGGAAAATAAAATTGATTTCTATTTTTTTAGCTTTATTCCAATCTCTTGGTGCGGTCGAATAAAATATGGACTGTCAATCGTACCCCGGGAGTGATTGCACTTTTTTTGTTTTGTTAAGTAGCTGGAGGGAAGTTCAATATATGAAATTGATTTCGTCTCCTTTATATACCATTTTTCCCATATTCAAAATGTGCATTTTCATTCAGCGTATATAAAGATTTAAATTATACTTTTTTAGTAAAACATCTGCACCAGGTGAATATTTTACTGTTAAATGGA
Organism: Anopheles quadriannulatus; assembly: GCA_000349065.1. Classification (NCBI taxonomy): domain Eukaryota; kingdom Metazoa; phylum Arthropoda; class Insecta; order Diptera; family Culicidae; genus Anopheles; species Anopheles quadriannulatus. The sequence continues at coordinate 834,338 of KB667445.1, forward strand.
CTCTAATTAATTCCATAAAAAAAAAATGTGTGCCAACAACACTCTTCATCCTCACTCTGCACTAACACCGACTCCACCAGGAAAGACTTTACTACACACAAAACGCATATGGTAAAAATCAGGAGATTTATGCTTTCCCTAACCCCAATCGAACAAAACATTCTTAACCCCAAAAGCTTATGGAAAATCCTTCCCCAAAGACCTACGTGCCATCACATTTCCTGCTGTCTTACAATGCTTTCCCCCATGGCATTGAACGTAACGACGGAATGCAAACAGCAGCATAAGTTTACGGCATAATGCAACCGATATTGCACCATTGAAGGTTGTGTGAGAGGAATTTCGGAATCCGATCGTTTGGCGACAAAATTTTGAGAATGTTTAATTTATTAGCTGCCGCAATAATGGGCCTAGAGACGCCTGCAGATCGTCCTGTTCTAGTGAACAATACAGGGTTTTCCAAGTCAGTTTCGAATGTAAACATTGTTCTTCATCCGCATCCAATTTCAGTTTCAACAAATGATTTTCAAACAGATAACAAAGAACTGTCAAACTCAATCTAGCTTGAGTCATGTTGAAAATCATGCTGTAGAAAATAAAAATTATGGATGATGGAAATGAAATGTAAGATCGATGTGGAACAACATTTTGCATGCGATGAATAACAATGTTTACATTCGAAAGTGACTTGGAAAACCCTGTAAAACAGGGTTTCAATTCCATCAGAATAATTTTTATTTTCTACAGCATGATTTTCAACACGACTCAAGCTGGATTGAGTTTGACAATTTTTTGGTATGTATTGAGAATCATGTGTTGAAACTGAAATTTCATTTTGAGGCAAATGCACCATTTGACAGCTGTTGAAAAAAATCTAGGATACGAAAAATAACAATGTTTACATTCGAAACTGACCTGGAAAACCCTGTAAATAAAATAAACATGAGCAAAAAAAAAAGGTTTGGCTGACTTGGCCAAATATTTTGTGCTTGGTTGAGCTGGGCTAGTAAAATGGTTTGACTCATTGCACTCATGAATGTAATGCATGTAGTGCCGCAGTGTAATGTATTTATACGGTTCGAACAGAGCGGCTATATTGGAACGCTGTGAAAAATCGTTCCACATACACACACACACACATCCTCACCATTGAAACGATACGTCATCTTTCCTATACAATCTAACGGCAACAACGAAAAACCCCCCGCATGTGTAAGTTATGATGCTCTGCTACTCCCAGTTCTGGGCAAAGTAAACGGAACGTTTTAAAAAAGAGCTGCCTTGTTGCTGGTTAGCCGTGTGTTATGATGCGTCATCTTCTATTTTTTTTAGGCAGTAGCATTGCCCGACCAACCGAGCAGGAAATGAAGAATCATCCTACATTATTTGATTGAAAAGTGGCCGTGTGATGATTTGGAACTCTTCCAGAAGATATCGCCCGACGTGCCAGAAAACGGCGGTGTTTTATTTATCTGTATTTAGCAACACATGGGCCCCTCCACTTGGTGGCGATGGTGTATTTATTAGATTTTTGTTATGCTAATTCTAGTTGTTAGAATCATATTGAATCCGTTTAATACCTATTTCTGAAATAATCACGATCCATTTTAAGCGACAATGCTTGTACATTTGCTGCACACGACAGCGGGACGATCGAATACTGTACTGGCTATTGTTAAAACGCCGTACGATGACGACATTTTACGGTGGGTCGCGAAAAGCAATCTCCTCTTCCCAGCCGGAGGTATGAGTCATTTCGCATTCCCGGTTGGATGATCGGCAGCAATGACAACAGCAGCGTCGAGAAAAAAGAAGTCAATAAAACAGGTTCGTTGCAGCTAAACTGTCTCCGGTCAAAGCCTTGCGACCCAATGCGATCAATAAATCAGTGAAAGGTTTGGTATAAGCAGATTTTACGGTCGACTCTATAATGGATTGGCTGCTCCAAGCTGGTTTCTTCTTACATAAAACTATAAAAAAGTAAAATTTTATTAAAACTGTTGCATTTAAATATTATTTTATGACACATTTTATGACTCTTTACTTTTAGGGTACAATTGCGGTACTAGACCCGCCATTGTAGTCTATAAAACTTCAATAATAACTTTAACTATATATTATAATACAACAATGACCAAATGATTTAATTATGTTGACTTATAGAATTCGATTACATCTAAATAAATTTGACATTCCAGGCTTATACATGAAATAAGCTGAAGAGCCTTGGACTTAAAATGCTATTGCTCAAGACTTTACAATCGACCATAAACTCCAAAATTTTTAATAAAATCAACAATGCATACAACATGTATTAATTTCTCCACAGCCAAAGATCATAAATTAACAATACCAAAACGATCGAATCGAAGTAATGCTTGGACGCAACGCTTCGCCAGTGACGCAAAAGCTTGGACACGGAAAAACGCCATCCTACGTGTGTGGATTTGCTGGACGTTTTCGATCGGGTATCAAACATACCCGAGCCGATCACCATTGCCGGCGCAAATCGTGAGACCAATTCCCACCAAAACGCCACCAACGAAAAAAACAAACCGGGTTCCGTTCGCGGGAATCTCCTAATAGCAGTGCGTCTGACGCAAACTATCACCCGAAAGCAAACAGTTAAAAAGCGTAAGCATGTGCACAAAAACATAACAGCAGCAGCAGCAGTGGAAAGAACGGAAGATAACAAACAAGCGCGTTTATGCTTCTGCTTGGCGCGATTCGACCACCACCATACACTACCATCATCCGTTGTGACCGTGTTTCGCCCCACCGAGGCAAACTGGCTACATTCCGAGACGGGAGCAAATTAACCCCCTCCTCCACCGTCTTCTTCAGCACTTCTTTCGCCCTCATTCGTCCTTATGTGTGCTTCGAATGTTTTCGTCTACGATCGTGAAACAATCGATCGCGTAGCAACAACAACAACAATAAAAAGGAAAAGGGCGTCAATACACCGTTTATGAATGCACTGCCGGCGGAAAACGCATACACGCACAAAAGACGTTCCCTTTAACACACCCCTATCACACGGCTATCGCGGCGCTCTGCGCATAAACCTTTCGCATGCTGGCCTGAAAGAGCGAAACGAAAGGAGAAAAGTTAATACGCCGTCGTTTTTATTATTATTGTCATTATTATTAATCGGCCCTATCGTACCTGGCGGGGCAACCGGCACCGTCTGCAAGGATGCGAGATAAGAGGCAGTACCGATGACATGCGGCGTATGATTATGGGGGGGGGGGACCAAGCAAGGGCCCCGACGGTGCGAAGGGATGAAAAATTTGCATCGAAAGCATTTACCGGACGGTTACATTGCCGGTTCAGCGTCACTACTTTGTGCGCGGTTCGCCGAGAAGGGACCGGCGTGACGGCATCGGTGTGTGAATGAGAAATCTGTTGCAATCGTTCGTGAAGGGCAAAGTTGTGCAAAAATGCGTGTTGTGCCTTTTCTTTGTAAATAACATGGTAAAAAAGAGACCACAGATCTCTTATATGCATTAGACTAATGACCCAAAACCACTCAGTGTAGTTTGTAGTTTTTTTAAACACGCTGGTCTTAACCTGCTTTTTGCTTGCTTGTTCTTTTTCGTTGACCTTGTTGAGGGGTTCGTTGGATCGAAAACTTTAAACCAATGCAAAAGCAGTACCGGACTGGATGTTTTGGCATATGTTTAGGATAAGCGTGGCTATCTAATGAGTGTCACGCTGGCTCCAGTAGTTCTAAAGCCTGTCGAAGTTCTTTTCCCAATTGGAACTGTCTTCCCGTAGCAAACGCATTGTGGTCCAGTAATGGAGTAATACTATGTCCATTATTATCATACATATATAGAAGACTGATATGACCGTGCTATGATATTTGCACCAAGAAGCAGGAGAAGTAACCTAAAATATGAAAATAAAATTTAGAATCATTTGAAATATGGTGAGAAAACTGTACTGTGGGGTTAAAATTACACCGGAACACGACACTTTTCAGCCGAGGATGTCGCTGACTGAGTTTAATGACCGTGTGTTCTGTTCAAGTGCTGAGTTATGTCCCAATAGTGCGCATTTTACTGTTGTATGTTGTATGTTGCAAAACATTGTTTAAATCTCATCGAGAGGACACTATTGTCCACCGATCGTCAAATAAATGTATAAAGAAATATGAAAATATATCTTCTTCTATGGCTCAACAACCGTTGTCGGTCAAGGCCTGCCTGTACCCACTTGTGGGCTTGGCTTTCAGTGACTAATAATATATAAAATATAAAAAGAATAAAAAATATACATAGAAAATATATAAACAGACCAAAATTGTAACTGTAGAAATATCTACATTAACAAATTAACTAAAAGGAATGCTAACAGTCAGTCTGTGTAACATGATATCTAATACAACCAGAAAATAGAAAAAAACCACCAGGAAAGTTTAAATAAAAGTGAAAAATGCTTTAAAGAAGCTAAGATCAAACAGTTTTTAAGTCTTTGATTCCACTTCAATCAAACAAAGTCTGGACAGTCGGCAACCGAAAGAGTTGATAATTTTGAGGTTTTCTGCTTTATTTCAATTTTTTTATCACAATATGAATTATCGTACACCAAACGGGAGGATGTTCAATTCCCCAACTATCAAGACCAGAGATCTCCAAACTTCGCGGACCGCATTGCTTCACATTTAATGGTTTTGAGGGCCATTTTTCCGTTGTCTCTAGCTAATGCAAACGTCGTCTTTATAAGAAAATACTAACATGATATACAAAACTTCTATAGCTTTCTATTATTTAAGCTTGGTCTATGTCTCTGAAAAGCAACGCATACATTTTATTTAAAAATAGTCACAATAATTGACTATTTATTTTAACCTTTACAAAGTCACCACGGGCCGCATAATAAGCACTACAGGGCCGTAGTTTGGACAGCATCTAGATTATAAACCATATTAAATTAATAAATTAAATGCATTTCATTGTGATTCTAAAGGTCTGAAGCGATCTTAAGAAGGAAATGGCTGTTTTTCACGCATTTACATCTGATATTTGTACATTAGATTAGACACATCCAAATGCCAATTGCATACAGATCATAGCAATGATTTAACAGAGGGCATCGCAAAATCAAGAAACATTTTAAATAAACATAGCCACCACATGGCGTCATAACGCGAGCATGTTTTTCCCCCTGGAAAGTAAATCATTATTTTATCCATGCCCCATCTCTGAGCACCCTACATTTACATCATCATCATATTTCTCACCTTTTTTTTCACGGTGTTTTTGTGTTTAATATTTCGCTTCGTACGTCTCTCTGTTCGTATGTGTTTATCTTCTCTCGCAACAATCCAACCGGGGGTCGTCTTCGCAATGAGCGTCCGTCCGTCAACGCGTGTCGCGCGTTCTTTCTTTCCAAATGATTCCACTACGCTCTACGCTTCCCTTCCCTCCCCGGGACCGGGGGCTTAAAACAGCAAAAAAGGATACGCGAGCAAATTCTCACGGTCTCCTGCTTGCTCCGTCTCCTCCGCCTTCTTCACCACCCGGGCACATGGGTGGCACACTGCAGCGTACGCGTTACAGCACTTTGCGCTTCTCACAGCCGCCAGTATTCGAACACTTCTTCCCTCTTCCTTCCCCGCTGGTATGCAAAACGTGCACCCGGGAAACGTGCATTCACACTGCTACTGCTACTGCTCTGCTCTGTTAGCCCTTTCGCAGGCACATGTGTGCACAAACACACAAACGCACAGGCACACACACACTACACTCACGCACACAGCATCGCCTGGCAGGGATGCAACGCGGCAAGCAAACCACAAAGCCACGGTACGGCAGAAAAACGCGCGCGCATACCCTTCGCTTTCACTTCCACACCGCCCGCCAGCCGCCTTTGGCTTCGCGTTGGCGTTATCTGCCGTTTCCAAACAACCGAGAAAGCACACACAAAAAAAACCTCCCCGCACACACACACTGGCACGGCTCGCGAAAGCACGTCGGAATGGCGCCACACACGCACGGCGCAGCAGCACACGGAAAACAGCGCGCACGCACGCACACACACTCGCGAGCACACGGAACAAGGGCGCGCGAACACACACACACACACACGGCACGCACTCACGCACGCACGCGCACTAACCACGCACCACGGCGGAAGAAAAGGGCGCTCACTGCGCTCCGGCCTTTCTGTCCACCCTTTTCGGGGTCCACCAAACCAGGGGGGGGGGGGAGAGATTGATGCTGCTGCTTCCCGTTGCCTTCCCAAGCTCCCACCACCCGCCGCTACGTCTTTTTTTTCCCCTTTTGCCGTTCGGCGATAAACGCGCTCTACACTTTGGCTTCCGTTTCAGTTCGCCTCGCGCGGTTTCCAATTTTCTTTAAAAAGATGCTTCCATCAAAGTACCGTACCGGATGTAGCATTCGGTCGACACCATTCACCTACTCGTCGTGCGATACATTTCCGTTCACATCGCACATTATGCTGCCCAGCTTCTGCATACTGCTGTGCATTGGGTCGGTTACATCAATAGCGCCTAAACAAACAGGGAAACGAAAGAAAATGGGGGAGAAAAGGGCATTAAAATACATTTCAATGGTTGAACCGTCATAGTCGCGCTTTGCACAACAAATAATTCACGCACGCTGTGTGTGGAGAGAGAGAGCGAGAGAGACGCGTGTATGTGAGTGCGTCCCTTAAGGGGGCTTTAACCGGACAAATGGAAAGGGTTTAATTTTGCACCAACACACACCAACAAGAGCACACGCACCGCGAGGTATGCACACGCGCGTTCTTCAGGTAATACACAGGCAAAGAAGCTTCATCAATTATGGTTCATCAATTCTGTTCCCCTGCTGCTTCCCTTTCCAGTTCGTCCCTTTTTTCCCAAAACCAATTAAAGTGATCTTATCGCAGCTAATCTTGGGCCAAACAAATGGTGCTTATCTTTCGATCAAGGAAGTCGGTTTGAAACATTTGTTTCCTCTTTTTTTCTGGGAAGAGATTAATGCCTTCTTTCATCCATTTTCTTTAAGCGCAATTGAGCTCTTCTTTGCGGGCCAAGATTTGCTTCTTCTTTTTCCTACACCCCTTGCTACTAGATGTAAAGTAAATACGGACACATCCCGTTTCATCTATTCAACGCCACGCGCGAGAGTGCAGCTGCAATTCACCCGTGTATTGGGGTGGGAAAGAAGGTATTTTTATCATATGCTGCCCATCATTTTCCACCCTGGAAAATGTACCCATTTTTCACAGCGCCCAGATGTGCGCCCCGCTGGCGGACGGGCTATTTTACTGCACCGGGCAAACAACACTCAGCCACCCACCCCTTGATGCAGGGGACTGTCCAAACACGCACATACACACATACACACACATACACCGAAAAGGCAGGAGAAAGATTTTGTTGATCCCGTACCAGTCGCGCGACCGTGTTGACTTTTGCGATGGATTCGCTTTTGTGTGTGTGTGAGTTTTTTGTTTCTTTTTCTTTCTTTTTTCGCTCTCTTCTTGCGTTCTCTTTTTACTGCAAAACAGGCGCAACTTTTAAAATTACACGGGTAAACTCTTTTCTTGTTGTTTGTGCGGTACTTTCTCACCCATTTCGCACACCATCACCACACCACCACTGTGTTTCTTTACTACGCAACGCGCTTCCCACCCTCACACACTCGCTTTCTCTCTCTCGCTCGCTCCCTTCCCTTTCGATCCATTCACTTTGTTGCGGGGCTGTGCTGGCACTGGCCTAAGGAAAACATTTTCATCCTGCTGGCAATACTCGCTCTATTCACGCAACTCCCCCCACGTCTCTTTTTCCTTCCTGCAATCCCTTACAGTAGAAACCCGTAAAGCACACACAAACGCACACACACACACTCATGCAAACGCGCGCGCACACAGGCGCGTGTGAAAAAATGTTCTGTCCATTGCTTTTCACACACCTACCACCCGAGACACAGTGGTGGGACACACTTTGGTGACTTTTTGGTTCCGCCGAGCCAGCAGGGATCCCAGCCAAGATCGTTTGCGCAGTGATTGCGCTTCTGTAGGCGCACTTTGGTGCGTTTATTTCATCACACAGACGATGCAACACACTTCCCCCGCCGCTTTTGGTCGTTTTTACGCACCTTAAAACCTTTTTACCACTAGAAAAACCATTTTTTCCTCCGATAGCCGAGCGACAGCGTTCTGCACAATTGAGCTGCTCTGTGTCGATAGTGGTGGCGCACCGATTGGTCGGAGCGGGTCGTTCTTTGCTGGCGGAACGGTCCGATCCGGGAACGATGTTCATTTCGGGAGCGCATCCCATCCGCGTACCGTATTGCGTTGAAGAATCGGTCGACAGCGCTGTTTAAAAAAACAATTGGTGGTTTTATTTTATTGATTAGCTTCGTATTTTCCTTTTCTTTTGGTAATTTACACTTGAAGATGAAATAATAACAAAAAAATGAATCCTATTTTGACCATTTCGTTCTCTCCAACGCCCACAGTGCCTACCAACGAGCTGTCAAAAACATTGCGGCAAACGTCAACAGCAAAAAGGGTGACAAAAACGGAATTACATAAAAAGGTACCAATCTTTCGGGACAGGATTGCTTTACTTTCCGCGGCCCGGGCCTAGAAATAGGATTTGGACCGTTACGAACCCTAAACGCCCGTAAACGATGGCCTCCATCCTGCGCTCCTTCGCCTCGGCATTCGCCAAGAGCGGCATGCTCGGCGCAAACGGTAAGGACAACAACCACCCGAAATAGCCTTCCCCGCACGATCGCACGGTGCTGCGGCTATTTGTTTTGATATGGTTCCGGACTGTACTATCGGCCAATTTTTTTCTGTCTACGCAGGTATTTCCCGTGCTGCTCCAACAGTAATGCTCCGCTACAAGTCCACCGAACCGGCGGCAGAATCGCGACGTTAGTATCCTCCCATCGCACAGGCACCTTATCCCGTTGTTAATAATGTTGCTCCCTTTGTCACGTTTTAGCGACCGTCCGCAAGCCGGATGCCGCCGCCCGGTCGGAGCTGTCCGAGTTTGGCAAGTACGTCGCGGAGTGCATGCCCAAGTACGTGCAGAAGGTGCAGCTGACGTCCGGCGACGAGCTGGAGGTGCTGATCGCGCCGGAAGGCGTCGTGCCGGTGCTGCAGTTCCTCAAGGACCACCACAACGCACAGTTCGCCAACCTGGTCGACATTGCCGGCATGGATGTGCCGTCCCGGCCGTACCGCTTCGAGATCATCTACAACATACTGTCGCTGCGGTACAACTCGCGCATCCGCGTCAAGACGTACACCGACGAGCTGACGCCGATCGACTCGTGCAACGAGGTGTTCAAGGCGGCCAACTGGTACGAGCGCGAGATCTGGGACATGTACGGCGTGTTCTTCGCGAACCATCCCGACCTGCGCCGCATCCTGACCGACTACGGGTTCGAGGGGCATCCGCAGCGCCGCGACTTCCCGCTGAGCGGGTACGTCGAGCTGCGGTACGACGACGAGAAGAAGCGGGTCGTGTGCGAGCCGCTCGAGCTCGCCCAGGAGTTCCGCAAGTTTGATCTGTCCGCGCCGTGGGAACAGTTCCCGAACTTCCGCAACGCCAATCCGGCCACGGAGGAGGTTGCCACCAAGCCGGCGGAAAAGTAAGAGGCGGAAGAGGGAAGGAGGGAGAGAGTAAGTGCAAAATCGAACGCATGGCAGTTGCGGTGTTGGTGAGCGTTGAATCGTTTTCGTTCTTAGGCTGAAATATAACCGGATACACTACTGTACGATCTGTGACCGATGCCAGTTTTTTAGTGAGTTGTGAGAAAACGCGTTGGCCGTCTTGAAGTAGTTGCAAACAAGGGTCTTGTGTAAGTGAACTTGAACTTTTGGCCTTTTTGGTAATAGTTTAATTGATTAACTAGCTTGTATAATGGGAAGTTTGTATCAAACGATAGATTTATCGTATTTAAAAGCCATTGATAGCTAGAGAAGTGATACTTTAGCAAAACTAAACACTTTTATACCTGGATATTCCTATGTTTGTTTGCATGAAATCATAGAAAAGGTATAAAAGAGTTTAATTTTGCTTATTTGTTTCTTCCCAAATTGGAAATTTCATCATTTCTTACTAGACTTTGTTGAAAAATGTTAGAAAAATCAAATTTCAATCAGATTCACTAGTTTCTTCCTTACTTTTTATTATAAACTATCATTCAATACGTGATGGTCATAGTTCGAGGTCAGCTGATATCTTAATTGCGCTAAATCGCTCGCCGAAATATTCTCATCGGACATATATCCTGCCCCAACCTGAAGCGTATCATTCCCCCTTAACAGGATGCCGTCCATCGTTAGCTTAGCATCATCATCATCATCCTCCTCCACCTCAGCCTCTTCCGATTGATTTGGTCGCTCTGCCATTGCGTCGCTTGCAGAATTCTCCTCCTTCATTCCGCTACTACTGCTACTACTGCAGCCACTGGTCTGTAGCGATCGTACCCTGCGCCAGATGGACGTCTTCGGTAGGCCGTGCGTCCGGGCTGCCTCGGACAGTGACATCCTGCCCGCCACACAGTCACCCACCGCCTCCTGCAACCGCTTCCGCACCGACTCATCCTTACCGCGCAGCTTCAGCGACACATTACTCGGCAGTGCGCCCTTGCTGTACAGCCGTTGCTTTTCCCGGTGCAGCGTCGACAGCGGAATCTCGAACCGTCGGCTTACGTGTGCGAGCTTCTCGCCCGTTTTCAGTGCATCGATCGCTTCCCGCCGTTGGGCGCTCAGCTTCGGGGAGCCAGCCCGAACCGGTCGCGGCATTTTCATAGCCTTGCGCCACAGTACCGTTTTAGCGATGCTGTACTGCCTGGAGGCAATCCGGTAGCTAATGCCCTGGTGAAGGATTGCATCCATTGCCAACGCAAGCCGTGCATCGTAACTGCCAGGGTCGGATAGTGGTGGTTCGGGGTTTGCTTGTTCCAGCTCATCTTCGAACGGCGGAAGGTTCGTTGTATTTGTTTCCGACGGGGTTGGGACGGTGGTGTCGATTGGACAAGGTACGGATGTGATTTCATAGCTTTCGTGGTCCTTTATAATTGCTTCAATTGCTTGCGTTAACCGTTCCTGTGGAATTTCTACACATTGAGAGGTTTCCCGTTCGCAGACAGGAGTCGCATCTGATGGGATATTCAACACAACTTGAACAATTTCATTACTTTCAACGTGTTCTTGGACTGATTCTCTCGATTCTGGAATTAGGCATTCAACAGGTTGGACCTGTGATTGTGTTATGGGCATTTCTCTTCGTTCCTCCTCCTCCTCCTCATTCTCTTCTGCCTGGTCCTCCACTTGCGCAACGAACAATTCTTCCCTTGGGCATGCCGTCGCTTCCAAACCATCGCTGGCAGGAATGAGCTCCTCCGACACCATACCAACAGTCTTGCCGAATCGTATGCCCACAATCTGATCCGCGATAAAACGCACTCCGCGCAGCTGCAGAAAGCTGCAGGCCTCCACAAACGATGCCATTTCGTCCGACCGTACGCTTGCTTCCCCGGTGTAAATGAACTGCAGGACGGCGCGTAACGTCGCTAGCGTCAAGTCCGGTATTACAATCGTTACCATTTCCGCACCGATGGTAGGCAGACCGTCCAGAATTGTCTCCAGAAAGCTGGATGCCATGCACAGGATCGGACGGTTCGCGTACAGCTCACCGTCGGGTACGATCAAGCGGCAATCGGTGTGCTGCTGCGTGCGGTAGATTCCGCAGAAGGTGTTTAGCATGTGCTCGCGAAAGTTGAGCCACGTCAGGCAGGAGCTGTTCGCCATTTGCTGTGAAAAGGTGCAGGACATTATTCGCTTTTTACTCAGAAACCACAGGCGGGCACAGTTTGCGGTGCTTCTCTAGTTCATGCTGAAACAAGCAGACGAAAAACTGGCAATGCCGAATTGTACTGGGAGTTGTTTGTAAACAAAGCGCTTCCGTTTTGACATCTCTCTGAAATATTTCACTACGTTTCATGGTGTGCGTGTGTGGTAGATGCCGTTCAAATGGGCCGTTTGAAATTTTGCTCATTTTGCATGTTGAGACTAGTGATGTGCTCGAAGGATCCGACTCCGACTATTGTTAGTCCGATTCCGACTTCGGCAAAATGGGAACTGCTAGTTCCGCTCGGAGTAGAAGTCGTCTGCCCAAGCGCCACAGATTAAGCTTAAACGACTGAAAAATCAAATTACGATAGAAAAACAAACGAAACCTCTATAGGCTACAGTGGTTTGTACCATAGATGGCGTTTTATAACTCAATACTGTATAGCTGTCTTTTTCTTGCAATATGTTACGCCTTAGTTCATCTAGTAACGGTCTATAAACCCTTCAAACATTCCGAGCAAAATACTACATGATTGGTCCCTGTGGTCAGTTACGTGGGTATCAATACCAACGACCATTACTCAAATCTCACTTGTTTCAGTGCCAACGGTTTCGATTTAAACAATCATATCGCCGTTATAGCTCTAGCGATGCATAACTTAAATGCGAAACCATATAGCAGTGCAGAGGGAAGGTGAAAGCTCTTCAATCGAGGAGAGCCCAACAGATGTCGCCACCAGCTTTTTTTGCTATTTTTAAAATGCATCAGTCGTTTGCCGTCTGCTAAACGAAGTCATTTTAGATTCCGATTTAGAAACCGTTTAGTGGTCGTTCAGTGGATTTGTGGCACTTGGGTGGAGTCGTAGTCGCCAGGGTCGGAGGGGGATGTCCGGAGTCGTTAAGAGCTTCGGGAGCGATCGGGCTACCTAGAAGGGCACTCAATCATAGGCTAACGACCCGACACACACCAAGTCCCGCCACGTTAATTGTATTAGAATATAAGTGTACAGTCATTATCCGATATACGCTATCGTACGGGACCGAGCGCAATAGCGTATCTCGAGTTTTCGCGTATAGCGGATTCCTATGGAAAAATAGTTTACACTACCGGATCGAGGGTTGAAAAATATCGACACAGAGTTTTGCATTAAAGTATTTTGTTATAAAACAGGTATCTTTTGCCCAAATTTAATGCAAAATGCATTAAGAACATTAAGGAAATTCAAAAAAAGCATAAAATATTTCAAAGAATTGAAATATTTGCAAAAAACACATGGAGCTGTCAAATTTAGAGGAATTGCGTACTGCGAATTCGCGTATATCGAGTATCGCGTACTGCGGATAATTGCTGTATTATACCAAAGATAATAATGTGTCTCTCCTGTCTCAATTGTGCCCCTTGTCCGAACCACAAAAGACATAAGTCGGAGTCATTAGGAGTCGACCGGAGTCGGAGTCGGTCAAAGTCAACTGGAGCCAGAGTAATGTGCTTATGATCAGACCTTTCGTTTCGTTGTGTTTTTTGTCTTTCAGTTTGCGCGTACACTTCGCAAGGTCATTATTTCGAAGACTGACTCCGGCCGATTCTGGACAACTCCAAACGACTCCGACTCCAGCCGATTCCGGACGACTCCAACTCCGGGCAACTCCGGCGGGCACCAAACGATTCCGAATGACTCCGACTCCGAGCGACTCCGAACGGCTCCAGACGATTCCGAACGACTCTTGCTAGTGCTGGGCGGACCTACCTTCCGGAGTCGGTTCCGAAATTATTGGAGTCGGATTGGAGTCGACTCAGGTCTTTTGCCAACTTTACCCATCACTAGTTGAGAAATTTCAAACAATCTGTATCCAAAAATAAGGCAAAATTACTCTTCCTTTATGCAGTTTAAAGACAGGGGTATAATACATTCTATCATTGCAACAAGGGAGCCGGTTTTAAGTGTAAAATTAAAATGTATTACTTTAGTCTAATTTACATCAAGCGAGAACAATTTAATACCGATAATTGGCACCACTTACACTACACAGATTATGTCCAACTTTCACTTGCTTGCCACCATTTGCCTGGCTCACTTCTTCGGCTCCATCTTACTTATCTTCTTCCACAGTGTCGCCTTGGGAATGTTGTACTTTACCGACGCTTCCCGGTAGCTCATTTTCTGATTCGATATCATAGCGATTGCTGCCTCCATCCGCTCCTCGTACTCTGGCGGCGAGCTGCTCGAAATCGGAACCAACTTGGGCAGGGGAAGCAAACTTGGCACAGCAATCGGAGGAGCCGCCGTACTAGCCGGTGCTAGAGCGATCTCACCACCTCCTGCACGATTCCTAACGCGCTCGGCGGTGGTGACGGCTCCAGTGCTTCCAAACGGTACCAGCTTCGGCACTACGGGGCAACTGTTCGTAGCGGAGGAGGAGGCAGCGATCGAACCACCACCGCTCGGTTTAACTTTTTTCGTCGCTGCTTTCTTCCTTAGAACTGTCCTTTCCTGCGGAAAGGTTATGTTCTTGGCCTTTGCGTGCCGCCATAGAGCACTTTTGTGTATGCGAAAGTGGTTTGCGGCTTGCTGGATAGATAGACCGTAACCAATCGCCTCCAGCGCTTTGGCCACACTCTCCTCGTACCGGGAGGGATCGGCTGTTTTCAAAATCTTCCCCGACTCCGTCTCAAACCTTCGACGCTTCTTCCCTGCCGCCTGTCGCTCGTTTGTCAGTTTGTCCGCACTTTTCAATCTGATGCCGAACGACTTAAAATGGTTCGTTATTCGCTGACTCTTTAGATTGTACAGCCGGTTTCTCAGCAAACCGACACTGTTTTTGTACCGCGTTACCGCCTCGCGCAGGCTTATCCCGGTGTACATGATGTCGTGGATCGCGAGCATAATCCGCACGTCGTACATCAGCACATTTGATGGGTCGCTCAGCAAGCTGACACGTTCGTCCGCATCGCTCGTTTCTAGCAGCTGCTTGAACTCCTGTATGCTCCGGTCAATGTATGCGGCAACCATCTGCGGCACATTGGCAGTTACCGTCTCTGGTTTCTTTTTCATCGCTCGCTTTACCTTCTGCGTCCAGCGCACCAGCCTGCCCGCGGGTACGTTGTACCGGGCGGCCGCTCTTCTGGGCGAAACATTCCCGCTAATGACCGCTACGATGGCCTGCTTGAGACAGTTCTGGTACGGCGTGAAGTTCGGCGCTCCCGGGTGGCTCGTGTCGACCACTCCAACCTCCTTCACCAGCGCCATCCACCGCTCCACATCCTGCTCGCTGTCCGTGCTGTCGTCCATCGAGCTGTCCTCGCCCGCGTCACTTTTACCACCCTCCTCCTCCTCCTCCTCCTCCGCACTGTCCTCGTCCGATACCATCAACTCTTCTTTGCAGATATTGCCCGGAAATAGCTCACTCGTAGATTCGAGATTCGGCTCAATAAGTTTTAATGGTGGCGGCTCAGCCTTTTCCACCGCCCCGGGGTACCGGGTGTGGTCGATGTGCAGCGGATCCGTTTCTGGGGCCGTTGCGAACGGATCACCGTCCTCCGCCGTAGCTCCCGGGCCCGATTCGTCAATGTAAATGCCCATCGTGCGGTTGCCGCAACATTCGACGCCCCGGAGCTGCAGCAGCCCGCACGCCTCCATAAACGGAACGACCTCGTCCGGCTGCAGCGTCACGCGGCCGGTGTAGATGAACTGCACGACGCGCTGCAGGTTGGCATACGTCATGTCCGGTATGAGCACCGTGGACGGGTCCATCGTGAGCGTGACCATGCTGGTGAAGATTGCCTCGAACAGCCCGGACGCCATGCTCAGTATCGGACGGTTCGCGTACAGCTCACCGTCGGGCACCACCAGCCGGCAGTCCGTGTACTGCTGGTCGGCGTAAATGTCCTGCAGCGTGCTCAGCATGTGCCGGCTGTAGTCGAGCCATACTAGCATCGTTTTCGTCTGGCCGGAAGATGACTGTGCCATTGATACAGCGAATCAAATCTGAAACGAACAAGCTATTTTAGTCTTCTTTGCAAAGTTCGTTTAGGGGTCCAGCTACCAACCTCTATAGCTTTGGCAATTTAGGCCATATACGCTTTAATATATGTGAAACTTTTTACTAAATTGTAACAAAAATGCGTTAAGGAGGGAGAAGATTCCGCCACTGGCTTGTGTGTAAACAAAGACACCTTTGACAGAATAGACCGTCGCGACAGGTAGCAATGAAGTTTGGTTGATTTGGCGGTTTGTTTGCCATTTCAAAAATACCTGTTGCAGTTGGAGGATTTTTTTAAATCAATTACATTTGCTGAATTTGTACTCAAATACTTAGTATTGCTATTAAGTAAAGACATAATCATAAAGCTAAAAACAAGCTAGCTTCAGTTCATTTTAAGCATAAAGTTACATAAAATTGTTTGCTTGAAAATTTTACCAATATATTACTTACTCACAACATCGGATTGAAATTACGACAAATTCTTTTCAAATCCCCATATCTTGATAATACCTTCGGTACAGAAAGTGGTACAAAGTAAGCACGTTCAGCAAGATATTATACAAAATGTTCAATTTGTTTTTGTCAAACACAACAAACCATTTCCAAATGTACTTCACGATCGCATAATCAAAACGGCTGCACACATTGCAAATTTCCAGCTACAACACGCTTTGTTTGAGATTGTTTACAATCCTCGAGCTGCATTTTCCTCCTCGCTGCTGTTGGATCAGCTTCCTGGAACTGCTTTTACTGTTGCCTGTGTGATATTTTAAACAAAACAGATTTCGATACAACGCAGTTCATTGTTCGTGCTGGAATAGCGACTCCAGCCAAAAGACCAAAATACTACCACGATTTCAAGGAAGGAGATCGTAGGCAAAATCAACTGGTAAACCCAACAGCACACCCAACCGACAAATATACCGACAACAGCAACCGAACCACCCAATTGACATTTTCGAGCACAAAAATCAGGAATTCGAGCAAATTCCCTTAAACTGGAGCCTTAACCTTCGTTTCTATGACCAAAAATACACCCTCATCTTTATGACCACCTACCCGGGTAAGTAATACATTTTATAAGGGAATTTGT
>KB667445.1:859824-875055 GCA_000349065.1 Anopheles quadriannulatus
TAGTCAAAAAACGTGAAATTCGACTTACGCGGATATTCGAGTTACGCGTATTCATTGGGAACGCAGAAACCGCGCAACTCGGGAACAAACTGTATTCGTATTTTTTTTTTAATTTAAAGTTCCGACAACCATAAACACGGACATGGATTGTCACATTGTGACACGTGACAAAACTGACAGCCGCGCACGTCACTAATAAATGGTACAGCCCGGTACCGTGTTCCCGCATACAAATCCTGTCACACGGAATGGAAGAGAAGTTTTCGTGTTTGCGCCGTCAGTTTGCTTTCATTGTTGAAATAGCAGTCGCTCGGAGCAGTTCATTCAAGTTGTTCAGTGATTGCCTTAAAGTAGCACATCCGCCACTCTCTCTCTCTCTCTCCGCCCGCCCGCTCGCTCTCAACGAAACTTCCAGACGGACCATCTCCGACCCCAGCAAGCAAGTGTGTGCGTGTGCACGAGGAATAAACGCGTGAAAATCCCGTCAGCTCCCCCCCCGCCCCATAAAGCACGGTTAGTAGTGTGCCTGTGGTACCACCAACGCCAACGCCACCAGGAAAATCCAGCCGCGCTAAGCGAAGCGTTACTTTTCTTCACTTGTGTCTATTTTGTTTATCGTATGTCCATCCAGAATCTTAATACATTTGGTAAGTAGAAACGGCATAACCACCGCACCTTTTCTTTTCCCTCGCAAGATGATGTGTGTCGTATTTAGAGGTTAGCTTTTTGGGAAGGTTGCTCCGCTCCTGAACGTGCACGCGATTTCCGCATTCTTGACTGCGTGGTTTTGGCTGGCCAACCTCTCTCTCTCCTCTTCCCAGTGAAGCATCTCACCAACACACACACACGTACAACATAGCAATGGTACCATTAGAGGTTGTGGCATACTGTAGCTACTTTCTCGGAATTTCTCCATTCCTTTGCATTTCGTCATGTTGCATCCGAGCCAATTGACTTGTAACAAAGAAGCAGCAGAATGCCCCTTTCGCCTTCGCGTCGCATTTTGCGTCGAATGTTCGACACGGCGACGTAATTTTACTATGTCATCGCACAACTATCCAGTGTTCGCGTGATCCGCGCGCTTCTCGTGATGCCATTAAAGTTCCCAAGTCCTCTGTATGCGTGCCTGTGTGTGTGTGTGCGCGCGCGGGCTTTGTACGGCGAGAGCAGTGAGAGTGTGTTGGACATAACATAAAGACAGCACGCGTTTCGCGCATCCCGTGCACATGAAAGAGCGAGAGGGGAACATTTTTCAAAATGGCGGACGGCAACCTTCGTACACGGCGGCTGGTGGTGTTTTTGTGTTCGCACGTACACACCCGTGGAAGGTTGCTTGTGGTGGGCTGGTGTGCGTGTCCTGCCCGTGGTGGCGGATGACATAGCAACGTGCGCTGCTTCGATTATTAGATTCGCGAATTTGTGAAACACATTTCCCGACAAGAACGTAATTTACTCTTTTTTGTCCTACAAATGCATCAATTTTGAAAATAATCGCTTTCTACCACATCGAACCTTTTTGCTCCAAGACATCCCCCCAATTACAGTGGATGAACACCCATTGGAAGCTGGTCAAGGCTGAATTGGTGTTTGATGATGGTGTAGTAACACAATTTCTCGCCTGGTCATTGTTGTCATCGACTACTACGTTCACGTACATCACAATCCTTTCCTTCTTGCATTGTGTGCGAGAGACACCAGCTCACCTTGTATTGAAAGCAGCGGGGGGCTGTTGCCCTTGCATTGATCTTCCGGTTCTGGTATCGCGGGGGTATATTGCACTTCGACGTGGCCTCGTTTGTGTGGAAACGAGGTTCACAATCGAGGTGGGTGGGGGGTGGTATAGCGATTACCTTTTTCAGATTTAATTCTGAAATTGGTTACAGTGAGTCGATCGACTTTGTTTCACGTCCTGGCGAGCCAAAGTTAGGTAAAACATATGTCTTACTTGGCCAGCGAAAGCGAAAATGAGAGATCTCACTGTGTCTCGTGATCGGAACGTAAAGTTCTGTCACAAACGATTGGTGCTGACCCTAGCCAGTCGTTGCATTAAGCCATAATTCTATCGAGGTGTCTGTTAGGCTCCAACTGATAGAAAATAAACCTTATCTTTCGAAGCTAGGATGTTCCCTCTTGCGATGTACAGTATCTTTGTCTGTCGCTTAAGTGTGTGCCAATTAATTGCCCTTTATTCTTACAAAGTTAGTCTCAACAATAAGTATTATCAGCAAGGTCTTAACGCTTTCACAGTACTGAGGGAAGTTGGTCAATGAAAAACACTTTAAACTTTATTAAAACTATGCTCAATAGTCATCGAAATTTGATAATTAGATCGTAAACATATTTACTGTTTATTTTTGTTCGAAACACAAAGCTACTGGGGCTACATCTTAGTATGAGTGTCGATGTGAGTCAAACACATGTAAATGCGTTCCCATGACTCATGCACCAACACACAACACACCCAAGGCATGACCTAATAACGGAGTGTGAAGTGTTGAGCGGAGATTATAACGCCAGTTGTGTTGTCGGAACGCATATTATTCACATCGCACAGTTGCCTCTTAATTATTTATTGCAATTTTACTGTACAACACTTTCCTCTAACAATCACTAATAATTTTGTTTTTCTAATTGCTTTCCAGACCCATTTGCTGATGCAATAAAGGGTGCAGACTACGATGTGCAGGACGGTCTCGTGCACATAAGAATTCAGCAGAGAAATGGTCGCAAAACGCTAACCACTGTCCAGGGATTGTCGGCCGAGTACGACCTGAAGAAGATCGTGCGAGCATGTAAGAAGGTAAGAGCACTGAGAAAGAAGCATGCAATATGTGTGGTGCTATTGGATTTGGTAGATGGAATTGGAATCTGTGTATCAAAGCGCATGAAGTCGTTAAAAAATGAAAAAAAATCCATTTAAGATTCCCTGCGCGTTACAGGGTTTTCCAGGAGTTCTCATAGTTGTGGGACACTTCCTTGACTCTTTCGTATGGGAAGTGAACTTCATGTGCTGCAAATTGGACTCTGTGGCACCCTTTTTGGACAGGCTTCTTGGAAATTCCTGTTGGATTTGTCGGATAAGGGTGCTTTAGAGTCCATTTTGCATTACATTCAGTTCATTTCACGTAAGAAAGAGTCAATAAAATGTCCCACAGCTATGAGAACTCCTTAAAACTCCTGTATTACATTACAGATGCAGGGGGTTTCAAGGGTTCTCATTGTTGTGGGAAACTTCCTTGACTCTTTCTAATGGGAAGTGAAGTTCATATGTTGGAAATTGGACTCTATGGCACCCTTTTTGGACAGGCTACTTGGAAATTCCTATTGGATTTGTCCAACAAGGGTGCTCCAACAAGAAAAAGCAAATAAAGTGTCCCATAGCTATGAGAACCTCTGGAAAACCCTGTAAGGTCCGTTGGAATCGATTTTGACAGCCGAATTCGAATTCCATGTATAAAATTTAATACCAATAATAAACACCGACCGAGCAGCACGTGGAACCTCGTACTAACTTGTTGGTTTTTTCGATTTTTTTTTTAAGGAATTCGCATGCAATGGCACAGTAATTGAGCATCCTGAGTACGGCGAGGTACTACAGCTGCAGGGTGACCAGCGGGAGAACATTTGCCAGTGGTTAACCAAGTCCGGTCTCGCGAAGCCGGAACAGCTGAAGGTGCACGGTTTCTAAGCCAAGCACCCTACGCGCCCACCACCACCACCACCAGCATCAAAATCATCATCATTACTACCGCGCCACCGCGTGTACGTGTGTTGTGGCGCTTAGGAGGAAGTGTGTGAGTGTGTGAAACAATAGCCCTTACCCAGCGAGAATAGGCAGGAAGTGTTGTGAAGTAAGGCGTTTTAGAGCGAAGGGAAATTCAGGAAGGAATTAGTGCTTTTTACAGAGTCATCAATCCTAGCCATCGGCGCACTTATTTTGCAAACTCACTGGAGAAAGCATCCGTCTATCCGGCGCGTTTCCCCAGTGCTTGCTTCACCATTCAACATTCGTGGGCCCACCAGCGCGTACTCCCCCCCCCCCCCCCCTCTACCCCCGCTTGAATGATTGTAAATTCTCTCACCACAGATTCTCAACCCGTTTTCTCCTACCACATGCTCTCGGTATTGATCCGTTAATTGGATTTACATAAGCAGCTTCTTTTATATCGTTGTCGTCGCACATCACGCACATCTTTTTCTCTCTGGTTCTTATTGCTTCACGCAATGCTTGTTGGGTGCGTAATTAGGAGTGTAAAATATCCCTAATAACTCTCATCTCTTCTCCCAATGATGGAGTATTTTTGCTTCCGATGAAAGATCCCAAACGTAGAGCAGACCATTCCCGGCAGCAGCAGCGACGAAGTGAAGGAGCACCGTCTCCGTTCGTTCGTGCTGCAGCTGGACCGGTGCCCCGCAAAGGGTGCTAACCGCGCAGCGGTTAGCCACCCCGAACGGGCATGGGCACTCTGCAGCAGCTGCTGTAAGTCCTCCGCAGTGATGATGGAGGCTTAAAGCAGCAGCCCTACAACAGGGACAAAGGGAGGAGAGAGAGAGAGTTAGAGCGAGCGAGCAAGAGAGGGAGAGAGAGAGGGGTGTATGTGTGTGTGCGTTCGAGGCGCGCGCGTGCACTCGGGCCAATGAGTCCGCCGCGTCCGACGAAACACATTTAACATCCAACAAAAAGGGCTAATTATTGAACGTTAACGACAGACGGGCGCGCGCGCGCGCGGTGTGTGATGTGTGCGTGTATGCGCATCCGGTTTAACAGCAAACACAGCCGCAGCAACAATAACAGCAACAACAGCATCAGCAACCAGAGCATCAGGCCTTCTTTTCCGGCAAGGAAAACACTGTCTTCAGGAGTTTGCAGCGTTATACACTTTTGTCATCTTAGATCGAAATAATAATGTAAAGCAAACAGATTAAACAAAAAACAAAACATAGCCAAATCCAGAAGATAAAATAACGTGTTTTATGGAGTTTATTTTCGATTGTACGAATAACTTGCATTTGTTGTTTGTTGTATTTCGGTTTCGATTTTTTGTTCCAGGATTCAAAACTTGTACTTTGGGAGTCGTTGTAAGCGCAGCAATTATTAGCTTTTAATACCACTGATGGTATTTCCGTGTTAGGTGGTGTCATGAATTTATCAAAATCTTAACATGCGACTGTTCGCTGCAATAACTTCTTCCTAATTGTTTGTTTGTCTTAATATCTGTGAGTAATCGAAGTACTATTTTAAGCACATTGTTCGACGGAACTGCCCCGATTAGTATTAAATGCTAATTTAAGTTAATCTGCTCCCTTCATGGAATTACGGATGTTCCAACCCCATGAAATTCGTACATAGAAGTGGTAGAAAGCAATTGGCGCCCGCGAATTTGCGATTTGTAAGCGCCACTGCTTACACTTCGTAGAATGCAGAATCGAAAGCATTATCGAAACATCAGGCACTAACAACTGACGTTGCTCCAGCATACATAACAACGATTTTTAATATCCTTTTAGGAAATTATTCCGCGTAAAGTACGCGACCCCAGCATGTTGGAGCGCCTTGTTAATAGAGGGACTTGCTAAAGCCTTCGTTTCCTCCAAGTCAAAATTAAACTTTTTGCATATTCCATTTAATCTCTCATCTATTCCGAAACGATGTCATGCCAATGCCTCTTCTTTTCGTTAATTGAAGTTGTCGAAGTCGTGACAAGATTTGTCGAGCGAGTAATAGCATAACGAATAGTTGCTATTTTAACTGGTGTTTCGCTTCTCGCATATATTCATGCTTTCTTTAGTTGCTGGATAGTTCATGTCTTCCGAAAACCATTATTTAATGCATTAGATGAAATCTATTCATCACCAATTGATGTAAGAAGTAAAATTTGGTGCCCATCTTTCCCTACGACAAAGTGTCCGTCTTTCCCACTTTAGTGTCAGGATACTTAAACCACCAGAAAATATGATTTTTTATTGATTTCTTCCGGAAAACTTCCGAAATTAGATCCACAAGGGACGGAACGATTGAAAATAAGTTTTGTTCGTGGATGTAATCAATTTAGCATATATTATGCCAAAATGTTCTCAAATGGGTTGTTTTATATTCAGTTTGGATGCTGTATTGATGAGTTGTTCTATAATTGCTTTTATCATGCATATATGAGTAGTGTCCATCTTTACCTACCTTCCCTTATGTTTGCGCGATGCGTTCAACTAGTTGATCTAATTGCATAGGTTAAGGCGTTGTGCGATACTGATTGCATACTTTAAGGCGAAATCAAGCGGGCCCTCGTTTGTGACGTTTTGTAATTTCAGCTCTTCTTTTGCGCACTAAACATGCTTAAACTTAAACAGATAAATGTTAGTAATTTGTGGAAAGTAAATGCAAGCAATCATAATTTGATTGTGTTTGTAGACATAGATTATGTTTTAGATTGCAAAAAATCCCGCTCGAAAATTCACATCTAACTAATGTTTGAAGATCCCACAGCTAACCACAACGTCCCTGAGTTCAAACAATGCGAATGTTTTGAAACCGTGTTGGCCTCTGTCACTTGCTCGAATAGTATGTTAGGCCACGGTGTTCATGCTTTCCTTCAAATGAAATGAAAATGGTATTGCTAGAAATGTTTCCAATGTTCATGTACCAAAAAAGTAAGACAAAACTGAACAGCTTTGTGTGGGTAATTCTTAACTCCAAACCCAAAAACATACATAAAAACTTGGTTAACAATTTGTCTAAAAAAAAGTCCTTCCACAAAACTCCACGAAATGAAGCGTTTCCTGCTCCATACGCTGTTTGCCACGGATTGTCTCACAAAAATCACATCCACCGACCGCTCACAGCTCACCACTCACTCGCTCACCGTCGGCATCTCATTCATCTGGCACACACGGTACACGATGAGTGCGCCCCCCCCCCCCCCCCCCCCCCCCTTTACGCTACAACTCAATCAACCACACAAACAGCGCAAAACGGGTCGCAGCAGAAACAGTTCGCTTCTGTTTGTCAAACCGAACACGCGCGCGCACTGTTCCCGCATCCCGGTGGTGACGGATGGTGACGGAGTGTTTGCTCCCTGTGCCCGTCTCAACCCCAATAAAAAGGCAAAAGGTTTGGCAGCACACGCACAATTTCGGGTGCACGAGCGCGAGGCGAGGCGTTTTGCCCTTGGTCGCGGTGTTTGCGCGAATCTCTTGGAATCTCGGTCGTTCCAGTGCAATACGGTGCTGTGGCAAAAATATCAAACAATCCCATCTTGCAGCTGCAATTGCTTTTCGTGTTTCGTGTGAGCGTACTGTTGTGACGTGGGTCGGGGTCAGGGTCACGGAAGGTGTGCATTTTCCGTACCGTATGGTAGGGAAAAATGCGAACTTTGAACCCCCCCCCCCCCCCCAGCGCGGTTCCATCGCGGGGGCGATCCTTTCCATCTCTCAATGTCCCCCAAAAGCGCACACACACACCCACATGAACGCTCTCTCGCGGTTTGGTCGGTGTGTGGAATCATCCAAGCAGTCGCGCGCGCTTGCTGCAACTGGGAGAGGTGCAATATTGTTGCCGGTCAGAGTAGGCAAGGAACAACAAGTACGCGCGGTGCTCTTGTGTTGTGTAGTCTCCCCTCCTCTCCACTCCTTTGGAAGCTGGTGTTGTGGAGGAGGAGATGCAATTGAATGCATCCAGTTTTTTTTTGCATTTCGGTGTAGGAGAATAATAGAACGAGTGGTGTGGTTGGATGTGGGTGGTGGTGATGATTCTTGGCAGCCGGTTGTTCATCTTGGCAGTGCGTGAGGTTGTTGTGTTTCTTTGTGCTTTGGTGCAGCTCTTGCTCTGGATGCCTTTTGACCTTGTACGAATGAGAGAGGGAGCGCGGAATAAACAGTGAGAGAAAGGCATACCGAAAGATGACGATGGGGAGAGAGAGAGAGAGAAAGGCTCACAGACTAAAAAAAATCAGAAAATTCAGAAAAAATATTGACACACGAAAGTGAAAAATTGCGTTTAAAAAGTTTCAATTTACTCTTTTAAAAAGAACGTTAAATTCCTTTCCCTTCAATGATATTAGCCACAAAATATTTATTCAACCCGAAGGGGGAGAGCACTCCTGCACATCTGATCACCCCCACCCACTCACTGGACCAAACATACGGAACCAAAACATACGGAACCACCATCGTACCTTGTCCCCACCCACGCAGACATTTAGCATTTTCGCCATCCCGCCACCAGGCAAAAAGGTCGTCCCACCACGTTCCCCACGTATGCAACAGCCGCGTCACCATTTTTTTGCAATTAGCCCATTGAACGTTTGAAAGCAAGCACGCAGTTTTTCGTGTAAAGAATGTCGTAAAGAAAATCCACAGAGTGGGCGGGTGGCGCAAAGGAAAGGACACGTGAGAGAGAGAGAGAGAGTGCACGCGTCAGAGAGAAAGCACAGTGAGCGAGCGGGAGAAAGAGTGTGAACGTGACGTGAGAGCGGTGAGATACGGATACATCTCACCATTCACTTTGTTTCGTTTGTGTGTTTGTTTCTCTTTTAATTAATTCCTTTCTTTTTTTTCCAATGCGAAACCTTTTTTGGTTGTGTGCATTGCTTGCGTGGCTTTGTTTCGCGTGCGTTTCAACTGCTCAAACACACAGACACACTCCCGCGCGCTCGCCATTCTCATTTCTCACTCGCGCAGCCCTTTCTCACCGCGGTCGCGTACACTGCGTGCGTATACGCACTGGGACGCATGGGGTGGTGGTGCATTTCTGTCTGTGTATGTTTTTTTGTTGTATTTTTTTTGTTTTTAATGCGCACAGTCGCCCACTACTCTAAGCGGATTTACACTGTTAGTGGCTATCGGTGTGTGTGTGTGTGTGTGTATAAGTGTGTGTGCGCCTTTAATATTTGTAGCTTGTTGTTTGGGTGCTCCTGTGCTCACCCCCTCGATTCCCTTGCAAGAGTTTTCCAACGCTCCAACACCGGCAGTGGCTTGCAATCTTTTTTATGTGTGACTCCGTACGTGTGTGCGTGTGTGTGTGTTAGCAAGTTGTACGTGTGTTGAAGATGAAATGCACACATTAATCATATGGAGCCTGTTTTTTCCGGGGGGGGGGGGGGGGGGAAAGCGCTCCGAATGATAAAGCTTCCGTTTAATTTCGCCTTACAGTATGCAATACGCATCACAAACTCACCCTTGAAACAACCTGCTGCCACTGCCACGGTGCTGTTCGCCCGCTTGGAGCATCATCAGCATCACAAATCAACTCTCATTGCGGACTGTGTGGCCAACCCCATTAACATCCCGTGCACAGGTCCAATCGTACATTAACATTTCTTCTATTTTATACATTCAATTATGCGCACCATCGAACATTGGCTCGCTAGTGTGTGAGTGTTATTTCAGGGTTCGGCCCGAGCTTCTGAGTGTGCTGATGTGGTCTGGCCCCATCGCAGGTCGTATGCAAATGTGTGTGCCAGCTGTCGGTGAAACCGCGTGAAACCGAAGACAATATCAATCGTTTTCATGCAGGCTAAAACCAAAGTGCAGTGCAGAGTGTACAATTGCCACCGTGTCAGTGGTTCGCCAATCAATCAGTGTGCTAAGCAAATGGGTGCGTAAGTGTCAGTAGTAAGTGTGTGTAGGTGTGTGACGGACGAAGTACATGATGTACCATATGGGTAGTGCCGTTGCTAGTGAACGGTCCAGCTGGGACGATGGCAGCTGGAGGTCCTCCTCCCCCCGAAGTCCACGGCGCGGTCGGCTGTACACTCGTACCCAGATAGGTGCACAACCCGTGGTGCACTAAAGGTTAAACTCTTTGAGGCGAGGCGACAAACGACAGGCAGCAAAGGCATCTGCCCTGCCCCTTCAATTCCACCCCCCGAGGTCCCTTTTCCCAACCTTTTTTTTTCGCCCACCCCTTTTGCGCTCCCACTGTGGTGGAACACGGATAATGCCGCTGCGAAAGTATCGGCTCGTCTCGTCCGTGACCGGGAGCAACGGTGGCACCGGCGGCAGTGGCAGCGCCAACACCTACCAGCACAGCTCGTCCAGCGGTACGTTCACGCTCACGTCCACGATAACGACCCTGGCCGGTGGTGCCGGTGGCGCCAGTCCGGCGTCCATCGGACATCATCACCACCACCATCACCATCATCAGGCGGCGCAACAACAACAGCAGCACTTACAGCTACAAACGGCCAACGTAGCCGTTCTTCAATCACGTTCGCGCCATCAGACACAGCAGCAGCTATCTAACACCCACCATTATCACCACCATCATCACCATCATCACCATCAGCAGCAACAGCAGCACCAGTACACGCAGCAAGGCGGTGGAACAATTACAACCGTGCAGGGACAGGCGCGGCTCCCGGCACACTACACGACCCACCAGCCAGCGCTGCTGCAGCATCACCAACAGGAGCAGCAGCAGCAGCATCAACAGGCGGTCACGCTAGCAGCGAACCATCCGCCCCTCCAGCAGCAGCAGCAGCAGCAGCAACAGCATCATCACCCGGTACCGGTACAGATCCTGCAAACGGTCCCCGCGGCGGCACCACCCATCGTAGACCCGCTGCCCCTCTGTCTCGACGCGAACGGGACGTACCTCTGCACGTCGTACAATCCACGGTGCTACATCATCCAGAAGGTAAGTAAGAAGCTCACACGCCATATGCACACACTTTGTAGAGTATTTTTTCGTGCCGATGGTTTATTTGGGGGGAAGTGCTGCGATGTCATTAAAATAGGGAAAATAATTTTGAGATGCAAAAAATGGAGCAAAAGTGGAAAGGAAATTCTTTATAACAGCTTATCGTATGAAGCTCTCTAAGCGCCTGAAGGTATGCAATATATAGGTATTTTAGTACAAATTCGTTTTGCTCATCGAATTCCTTGCTAAGCGCCTGGAGGTATGCAATATGTAAATAATTTTTTTTTAGTTTTGGTAAACCGTTATTTTAATAATTTAAAACATCAAATAAAATCGTTATCACTTATTTGGTGCTCAAAGTCTAAATGAAAAACAGTTGTCACATGCGCTGGTACGATTATTCAAATTTTTTTTTGTTAATTTTTTTTGTAAATTTTCTAAAATAAACACAGTCAAACGCTTATTTATCTAAATTTCAGCGTTAATTTAAATTAATAGAAAAAAAAAACAAAAAAAAATAGCTTGCGCCTATTTTGAAGACTTCGATTTGATCAACCACTAACCCAAACTCGATCGAATACGGTAACGATCGTAGCGATTGCCAAAATGGCATAAAATTGTGGTTTTCTTGGATATTTTTTGAACATTTTGCCATATTGTACGCATAACTGAGCAGGATACTTATGAAATAAATTAAAGCAACCGTTGTATCTAGACAACTTCAACTATCGTTCCTCTTCGATCGAGATGTAAAACATGGCTTTCAGCATTATACTGCATACCATCAGGCGCTGAGCTGTGCCTTGCAAAGGTGCCTGTTTAGCTATGCCGTATATGCCTGCTATTAAACCTTAACCTTGCAATCGTACCTCAATTTCATACCGAAAACCTACACATTTACCCCAATCGAGCGATTAGCATGGCAGTATCAAATTGTGTTTAATCTAATCGATTGATTTCCTTTTTTTAATTCGACTACAAAATATCCGTGCTGCCTGAGACATTTTCGCTACCACCTTGTTTTTATAAAATCAAATCAAAACAGTAAATCCTTTCACAGAGCTACCATATGGTGCTGATCGTGCAAACTGCTACAGGGCACAATCGAAATGTAGCCACGTTCGGGAAATTCCGCTTCGTATCGCTTTTCCGTGACGCGGCGGCTGATTAATTGGATTGGATCTCGTATTGGATTGCACGGATGGGGTGTTTTATTTTCGGTGTTTCCATCAAGGGCTTCACTTTCTTTTTGTTTGATTTGTTTGGTTTGTCGATAATTAGTTTCGAACACGGTTCGAATGGGTGTCACTTTCTGTGTTACTGTTTGCAATTTCGTTCATTGGAAAAGCTTTCGTTAACGCTAACGAATGCTTTAAATGCAAAAAAAAATACATTTATGTACAGAAAACACATAATGATTAGCTGGTACGCCAGTGGTTGAGGTTTCGATTTAGTAAATCAAACAAAGAGCAGCTCCATCATGAACGGCCAAGCAATACGTTACCATATGGTAGTCGATGATTCCCGTTTTTTTTTGCCATCCTCCAGGGAGTCGTTGTTTGATATCGTATTGTTGTTCCATCTTTCCTTTAGGTTTCAATGTGCGCTATATTTCAAACGCATGTGGTGTAGCATTCCACATGAAACGAACCCGCTTTCTTGTTCCGTTGGACAAAGCGGCAGGATAAAATGGGGGGAGCAAATAAAACCGTCCTGAATTTTCGTTGAAATTGCAATCACGCTTACAACGCCCATAAACTATGCCCGCGTTTGTGAGATGTGTGCTGTGCGCGCCACATCAAAGCCCGTGCTGCCCATATCAAATGTTAGGCGTGTTATCTGGGTTGGCTAATAATTGGCGCAATAACTTGTTGCATCTGGTTTGCCCGTTCCTCGGAGCAAAATCGATTTCCAATCAACAGGTACGCACTGTAACGATACGCTTTGTTCGTAGTTATGCAGATTGATTGACCATACCATTATTTTTGTGGTTTGAGGGTGTATTTGGCCGATGAAATAATTGATGAAATTTAAATAAGATAATTTATGGTGGGAATAAAATTACGAATCGACACGTATTTGGTAGCATAACTACGATGTCATTCAAGGTTGCGCCTTAATGTATGCAATTTAAAGTTGCTTTACATGATGATATTATATTTAGTACAATAATTAAATCCTCTTCATCAGTGGAACTGTATTGAATAAATTATTTATTTTAACATTCCTTTGTGGTGGTAATTATTTAAGTAATGTGTGTTTATTGTCGGCTACTCTTGGAGCGCACATCAACCTTTTCACAAACTATTTTTATTTCTGACAATGTCTCACCATCATTTTCTTTTCACTTGTTTTCCATCATTTAATGTGCAATACAATAACCTTTTCTATATCCCTTTTTGCTTCATCTAGCTAACGCCAACGCCCGTCAGTTGCATCACGTACGAGGTCACACCTCTTGCTGCATCGCAGGTAGCACAGCCTGCACTGCTAGCCGCAACCAGTCCGACGGCACCGACTGTAGCAACATCCGGACCGAGCGTTCAAACGATCACGACGATTGACGAGCGCTTGGTGTACAGTAAAACAGCATCACATCCACCAACACTTACACCCATTGGTTCCGGTGCGGAACTGACCGCTTTACCGCCAAGTCAAGGTAGAAGTATTGGCAGTAGTAATCAAAATCTCCATTACACTGGCAGAGAAGATGGACAAGCATCTTCGGCGGTAGTTCAAAGTGGTAGTGTGATACTGAATGTGACTCGAACCGAGGCTAACGATCGTACCGGAAGTAAATTTAGTACCAACACTACCGGTAAGGATTTAGTAAGCCGAAAGCTTGAAAAGGACAACACGGTTAGTAGTGGCAGTCAAAAGGCTTGTGTTATTATTCACGCACCAAAGGATGGCCAGAACGATGTGGAGAGTGGGTTTGGTTTAGCCTCCAAACCTGCAGGTGCTGGAAATGAGTTGCTTAGTGTTATGGAAGCAATCGGGACGGAGGTAGATTACGATGCAAGTAGCATGGCACATAACATTGAAGATAGTGTTAGTGGCAGCAGTGCTGGTGGTAGTATTGCTTCAGATTCGTTCCGCAGTCACGGCGCTTATCGTGTCGGTAGCATGGGAATGGCAAAAGTACAACGCATTCAGCAACATTCTGGTGCTGTGGGGTCAACAATACAGGAGATAAGTGAAGGTAAGTGAAGCATCTCTTTATTACTTTTTTACACTTGACTATATTTGATTTTATTCTAGCTGTTTTTATAAATAACTGGTAGAATGCCTCGAAAAATACTCTACTAAATAAACTTTTAAAATAATTAACGTGACATATCCACTTCCTCCCCACAACTTGGCGCAAAATATTTAAAAAACGATTATTTGAATTCTCAATCAAATAACTATATTAAGAACAATAATAATAACAAAAGGGATAATAAGAATAATAACAAGAACAGTAATAATAATAATAATGATAATAATAATAATAATAATAATAATTATAATTTTCGAATTTCAAATTATGGATACTAAAATCAAGCTCAAAAATCAAATATCATTATATTACTGTCGTTTTCTTGCGATGTATTTCATTTAGCTTCATCCTATCAAGGCCTATATACCCTTTTAACTTTCCGAACAAAAATCTATAAGAATGATTGTGTGGGTCAAATACACGGGTATCAATACCATCAACAGATTTGTATTTAAACAATCGTATTGCCGTTCTAGTTTTAGCGATGCAGTTCTAGTTTAAGCGAACGCAAAGGGAAGGAGAAAGTTTTCAAAGTCAGGAAACATCCACTGGCTGGCTATCTCACCAACAGATGGCGCCACCAGCTTTTGTTTGCTATTTTTGAAATTTGCCTGTCGTTTATCGCCTGCTAATCGGAGTCTTTTAGAATTCCTTTTATGTTTAAAGCTTGAGTCGTTTAGGCCTCGTTTATGAGTTGTTTAGTGGATTTGGAACACTTAGGTATCTTCTTCTTTGGTCGATATAACGGCCTGCCTGCCTCTACGAAATGAGTTTGATATATTAACAACTTTCAAGGTTCATTTATTTAACAACTGATGCATTAATGCAGTTCACCGATAAAAATGAGTAATAGCTCAAGCCTTACAACAGTGCAGTGTTGAAGAAACATTTCGTTTGCAGCTTTTCATTCATTAATTTTTAATTTACAACTGCCTTACTTAAAGAAAACCTTACTTTTTTTGGCAGTTGCAAATTAAAAATTCATGAATGAAAAGCTACAAGCGAAATGTTGCATCGGAATACATCACCGCGCGGCTACATGAGGTGAAATATACAGCGAAATGAACTATTTGACAGGTGAAATATCTGACAGGTAAAGGTAAAGGGTTGGGGGAAACACAACATCCGCTTTCGAAACTCACTTAAAAATAATCGGCCTCAGCACAATTTTTCGATCGAAAAAAATCGATAGGCGCTCACGTAAAACTGACAGTATAACTATTTCTTTTATACGCCTACATGAAGTTGCCCCTCCCCCATGTAAACAATTTTTAAAATAATTAATACATATTTTTTTATCACCCAAAATATTGAAAAAGAACCAAAACATTTACCA
>KB667445.1:898771-914205 GCA_000349065.1 Anopheles quadriannulatus
TTGGCGGCGAAATGAGTGTCAAATGACACCAAAATGACAGCCGGATCGATCGAATTTTTTCGATCGAAAAATTGTGCTAAGGCCGAGAGACAAGTATGCCATGACACAGCGCGCAATCGAGTGTGTGTGTGCGCGCGTACGCGGATGCATGCAATATGCGTGAGTGTGTGCGCGCGCGATAGAGATATGGACACCCAATGCGATGTGCTACGGACCTTTGTCACTGTGTGGTGCTGCACAGCAATGGGGATAAGCGAGCCTGAGCTGCAGTGTTTGTACTTCCCTTTTTTTTAGTGATAGTTACAGCTTTTTTTCTGACACAAAATTGATAGAAAATGTGTTAGAAGTAAGCAGTGGAAGTACACCGTCGTTGTAGCAAACGCAACGTGAAACGTGTACACTTCCCGATGGAGCCAGCGAGTGTGTGCGTATCACTGTGGGGCTGTGTGTGTGCGTGTCTCTCTGGCATCGTGTATACGGCAGAGTTGAAGGATCCGTTTCCGCAGAAGTGAACAGAGTTTTGACATTACCAGATTGCGAATGTGTGTGTGTGTATGTCGGGTGTTTCGGTGTATGAATGTTTGTTGCAAAATGGGAAAAATAATGTGCGTTCGAGAGAGAATGTTACGCAAATTTTATTCTCATTGCTGAAAATGCACACATAACACACATCGATCACGCGTAGAAGAAAGCCGCAGGAACATTTTTTGCTCAAACTGCAATAGATAGCGTAGCGCGCGCGTATATGTGGTGTGCAGTTTACTTGTAGTGTACCGGCTTTTTTGTGTGTGCCGCACCAGTACCCTCATCATACACCCCCTCCCCTCCCTTTGTTTGCTTCATAGAGCTAGAATGCTCGCGAAGGAAAGAAAAGAAAAATCAACGTCGTAGCGCTCACGCTTTCTCTCTCGCTTTCTCTCGCGCTCGTTCTGCAAGCGATAGCAGGCGGTGTGTGGCGATCGCTCATCTTCATCGTGAACGTGTGCGCCCCTGTGTGTGCGTGTGTGTACGGGGGGACGGACCTCCTCTGCGAACGGTTAAGTGTGTGATGTGTTCAATCAATTGTTTCCGGTTCGCATCGGCGGACGTCGCGCGGATTGTCTCTCTCTCTGTCTTTCGGTCCGATCTGGGATGACCGACCCCACACGTGTGTGTGTAGAGTGAAAGGTGGCCAGAATCGGAAAAATTGTCTCTCCAACACACCAACGGTGGACGGAGAAGTAAAGAGTTAATGCAGAATTAAGCCAACAAAAAAAACAACAACCATCATCCCGTTTTGGTGTGTTTGTGGGCGCGTGTTTGCAGCCATTTGCCTCTCGACGACAGTGTGTGTGTGCCTGTGCGTTAGTGTTAAGCGTGCGCTATAAAGTGCAAATGTCATGAAACAGGACGACGCGGGTCGCGGCCGCCGTGTGTGCAATAATTAATTATTTTCTTTATTTTTTACTTTTTCCCTTCCTTTGGTCAGAAATTGAATTTTCTCTTCACTCCCCATTCGACGGTGTGCGTGCGTGTGTGTTTGTCTCGTATATCCATAGCGAGAGAGTGAACAGTGTGTGTGTGTGTTGCGTGTTCACAGAGGTGTTGCTGGTGGGTGTGTGTTGTGTTCGTATACGGTAAATGTGAGCGTGTGCTTAAGTGTGTGCTCTATAGTGACCACAGCAGAGCGAAAGAGAGTGTGTGTGAGAGGGAGAGTAACACAATAACCCCGATTGCTCACACGTGTGTGCAATTTGTGTGTGTGTGCGCGTCCGCGTGCGGTTGTGTGTGGTGTTGTCCCGCCTGGGGAGTGTACACGTGTGCAATACACACAAACCCATCCCCGGTATAATAGGGAGAGGGGGGTTGCCGCTGATGTACAGCAATCCTGTGTGTGCGTGCGAGAATGTGTGAGTGAGACAGCGGAATAACACACAGGAAGAAAACCATTTCGACCACGTTCGAACAGTCTCGAGCGTTTTATCGGCCGCAGGTCCGTTTTCTTTCCCCCCCCGACAGAGAACAACAGACACACACACACACGTGCACAAACCACACGGCTGTGTTGTGCATTTCGGGCTGTTTTTTTGTCCGCTGTGTTGTTGTTGTTGTTGTTGTTATTGCTGTTTGTTGTTTTTCACGGTGTGTGTTGGCGAAAAGTGTACAAGTGTACACGCCGGAAGAAGCTGTGTGATTTACCCGCAGAGGCAAGGGGTTTTCGAGACAGTTTGTGTATTGGGTGGAGCGAGGGAAATCGCAAGAAAATTTGCCGCCACCGCTGCCCCCCATCCAGCCCTGCTCGAACACGCACTCCCCACACACAATAACGACGTTCAGCACGGAGCGACGACGGCGCCTTTGACGGCGACCGTTTAACTCGCCCTTCACAACAACCCCCTCCCCCCCACCCACTTGTGGGTTGCGGGTCTGTGGGCAACGAAGCGGTAAATCGTCTGCCGAAAAAGAAATATGGATACTGGTAAGAATACGCTACACGAAATAGTTGGGATGTTACTTTTCTGGTAGTGTTTTGTCTCTTTCTATCGTTTCTAATAGTGTCTAATAAGATTTACCTTTAGTTTCCCGGATTAAACCTTTGAATTCCTTGTTAAATGTTAAGCAAGTTGTTGTGAAGCTTGTCAAAGGAAAAAGGAACTTTGGAATGTCTCAGATTACTCGCTAAAGATCAATCTATTTATAAACTATTGTTCCAGAATAGTACAATCTTTGCTCGAGTTACGATAATTTTTATTTTTGACAATTAAGTATGTCAAATCTGTACAAATTTCTCCAACAATGGTCAAATTTCGAAATAAATGTCATTTTTGCTAAATGTTTCAAATCGTCAGAATTAACCGAATTTTCTACATGAAATAATTATTAACTAGGTAATTAATATTGCAGTCCTACGTATGGGGGTATGGTCCATTCGGTTGTTAAGTCGTGCGAGTTGACGACTGTACCACCAGACCGGCCTAAAGAAGGAATACATCGCTTGCAAGAAACTAAGCTCTGTAAAGATATCACTTACAACTTTGTTCCAATGTCCAATGTTGACTGCATCTTAACGGATGACATAGTTTGACAAGTCATTGCCATTAAATTTACACATTTTAACATGTTTGTCATATTTTATACTTTGTTTGGAATCGTTTGGCTATTCAAATGTGCATTTTTTTTTAACAAACTCAACCCAAAAGTTAAGAATATAATTGAACTAAAGTGCATTGAGTTGTATGATCAAAATGAGATATACTCAAGAGGTATTTAATATGCTTTGCTTTATTCAAAGTGAAGATGTACTTTGTAATGCATACCGCATCGTTTAGTGGAACTTTTACTACGCTCAACTAGCAATGGGAGCTGAACGTCGTAAATTTAACGACAGGTGTTATAGGCTCTAACCTACAAAAAAAACCTATCGCCTTTAAATGTGCACCTGAAACTGGACGGCAATGGTTTGGGTCATTAAGATTCAACATTAAAGCATTTGGGGAACGAACATTCAGTACAGTGTTGGAAGATTTAGTCACATTTAGTCACGTTTCAAACGTCAAAAATGCGTTTAATATAATCGAAAAATCCCGTTTGTATGCACTTGAATCAAACGGTTGTATGAAGCGAACAGTTGTTGTAGCAGCTGATAATGTATTGTGTTGAAGCAGAAAGTCACATCAATGTAGTTAAAATTGCCTTCTAGTGAGGGAAAATTTAGCAATAATTTGCGCCTAAAAGAGTACTGTAATTCCTCAATGATTCTGTGATTTTGAATGATGATTGCCGCGCTTTGTTGAAAAACATTCAAACTGTTAGGGGATTTTTTTACAGTGCGTGAAATAGAATGAATTCACATTGAAATTAAATGATTGTGTGCTTGAAAAAACATGTCACCCCGCAATGGAATTAGATTCAAATTCAAATTCCAGTAGCAATCGCACTTAATGTGATTTAAATTTCCCTGCACTCAGCATTGTGCCGTTCATTTCTAGCAATGTTTTTGTTATCGGCCCGAAATAACATGTCTGACATGGCTATCGTTCTGTGCCATTATCGTTAATCCTTTGCCGATGCGTTAACGGTTCTAGGCCCGAACTTCGTCCCTTTCGCTGTGGACTCTTATCGCAGATCTTCCGGAGACGTTCGTCGAAAATCGTCTCGCCTTAAATGAGGAAAGATGAGACCCTACCCTCCGCCAGCAGTCTGGTGCGTAGCCTCTAGCATGGGATAGAAATTTTCCATCAGTATTCTGCTTCTAATTGACGCCACTTCTACAAGCACAAGCACACACAGTAAAGGGAAAAACTGATGTGTTATGTCTGACATGTGTGGGGCTGTGTTATCGCTGTTAGTGGTTGCGGTGGCATTCCGACACTCGCTCTGATGGGTGATAAGGGTGTGTTTGTATGTGTGAACGTTATCTTTTCACACTTTCGATCTTATCTTCTACACCACCCGGTCTCGTCGGCTGAGAGGAGCTGTGTTGTACTTTCCTTTTTACAAACACAAGCGGTTATCGGTTACAGCTCAGTTTTGTTTTTCTGTAGGGCAAGAAGATAGTGACAAATGTTGCAAAAATTAAATAATATATTGAATGCACGTAATACTACCTGGTGCCTTACATAAGACAGTTCTTCGTTACAAAGCGTAAAATGGAGTGCAAAATATGACACCAAAAGTCAAACCAACCAACCTTTGTCTATTTCTGTATCGTAGAATCGCACACCAAACATTTCCATGCACACTGCTGCTACGCAGGCGTTACTGATAAGCTGACGAGACATATCTTGATGAATTTACGGGGGGGGTAGTGGGTTTGCTAAAGTGATGCCATCATGAAGGTCTGGCAAGTGTGTGTTGTTCCCTGCCACCACAGAACTTCTGGTAACGGGGTGGTCGTCGTCGTATCAGTCTTGCCTGGTGCTGTGGTCCTCTACTATCTTACGACACGAGGAATATGATGCTGCCCTCTTGTCAAGTGGCAACCGCGGCTGCTCGGGCCTGTACGGTACAGCGCTGTGCGATAATGACACAAACCTACTACTGCTCTGGCACTGTGACTAGGAATGTGACGCCGTTGCGCTGATAAGAGAGGGAGGAAACGTGTTGAATCTGATGTGTTGGTGTAAAGTAGAAGAATTCCATAAGATGTTAGCAGATTGCAAAGCATTTGTTCATTTAAATGGTATTATTAGGTATTGTTAATAGCACATTTTAAGCAAAAAAAAGCGTATCATATAAAAAAAATCTCAATGAAACTATTGCAAAGATATTTAATGAGCGATTTTACAGTCTAAACTGATTTTATTGTTGGATCTGCCGTCTAGCAAAGAAAAACTTCCACTATTGGAACACTGTACTGGAAAGTTCTTCTGAAAGTTCGTTTTAAAAATGTCTAGAACACGAAATTTGTTATTTAAAATGAAAACCAAAATAAGAAGCAACCATATTAGTAATTGGCAAAGTTGGCAAAATCCAGAGTTAACTCCGATCCGACTTCGATAATTTCCGAACAGACTCCGGAAAATAGGTCCGCACAGCATTATCTGGAGTCGTCTGGATTTGTCTGGATTTGTATGGAGTCGTCTGGATTTGTCTGGAGTCGTCTGAAGTCGTCTGGAGTCGTCTGGATTTGTCTGGAGTCGTCTGGAGTCGTCATGAGTTGTCTCGAGTGGTCTGGAATCGTTTCGAGTCGTCTGGAGTCGTCTCGAGTTGTCTGGAGTCGTCCGGAGTCGTCCGGAGTCGTCCGTAGTCGTCTGTAGTATGCCAGAGTCGACCTGCGAAACAAACCAGACGGCTCTAGTTGATTCCCACTGACTCCGATCGTCTTTGGACGACTCCGAAGGACTCAGACCCCGAATGAATTCGACTCTTAATGACTCCGGAAAACTCCGGACAACTCCAGACGACTCCAGACGACTCCGGACGACTCCGAATCAGAATGACTCTGGATAACTTCAGATGACTCCGGATGACTCCGGACAACTCCGGACAATTCCGGATAACTCCGGATGACTTCGAACAATTCTGGAAGAGTCCGAACAAATCCGACCCATCCGACTATGACTCCGTACGACTTCGACTCCAGGCGGAACTAGTGGATCGAATTTTGCCCGAGTCGGAATCGAACTACCGATAGTCTGGGTCGGTCTACTCCGATCGACTTTGGGCGACTCCGAAGGACTCCGACTCCGAATGACTTCGACTCTGAATGATTCCGGACAACTCCGGACAACTCCGGACGATTCCTGACAACTCCGTACGTCTTCGACTCCGAATCACTCCAGGCGACTTCGGACAACTCCGGATGACTTCGGATGACTCCGAACAACTCTGGACGACTCCGAATAACTCCGACCCAGCCGACTACGACTCCGTACGACTCCGACTCCGGGCGGAACTAATGGATCGCATTTTGCCCGAGTCGGAATCGGACTACCGATAGTCTGAGTCGGACCGGAGTCGTGGGTGCGCTCCAGAGAGTACATCACTTGATCACCCATATCTTGAAACGAAATGTTATTCGCAGCCTACGTGCACATCCATACAGACACAGTGAAATCTCTGCAGCCTTTGCTTTTTATGACTCACCTGCTTCATGTGCAAATGTGTACGTACAGCATGTGTTCATCACTCACTCAAATGCAAAATTGCACCGGATTCGCTCAGTGCTGATGTGTCGCTGTGTCATCTCGTGAATGACGGATGATGACACTCTGCCCCTACTTTGACGCTTTATGTATCCAGCAGATTTGTACAAATAAAAGTGAAATATCAAAATATGTGTTTTTTGGAATGCAATATCGATTCTGTGATAATTTGTGATGGTATCTCTTCACCCGCAAACATCACTTCCGGTCATGTCCGATGTATGAATGGTTATGGGTCAAGTGTGTGCTATTTGTGCTTATCAGTTTGTTCGCTGCTTTGCTGGTTTAACTCGGCCGGTCTTTGTTTTTCTCCATCTTTTTACTTCTAAACCTGTGTGCTTTTTGTGTTTTGTCATCAAACGCCGAGTGTGTTAGGTGGTTGTGTTTTAGACCATCACATGACGGTGTTAATTGCACTCTATCGCTTGTGGGATCGATTTGTGTGACGTGTGTGCCGCCACTATCGTAGCTAATACAATGGACTCATCTAGGTACTCATTGTGTAGGTTTTATTGATATAATTAATCTCTAGTTCTGTCGTTGATCGCTTATCAAAGATTTTAATATCTTCTTTGTTTGGAAGTAAGTTTGGAGCATATTGTTTCTCAACTAAAAAAATAGTGAATTTCGGTTCTAACTTTTTTTTAGGAGGAATACATTTAACTTGAATATTAATTCTAAAATTTAATTTATACTAATTTACTCCCTAACATTTTTTGCTATTTCTTTTACTTTAACCGCAAAGTTAGTTCAAATTTTCTTGTTAAATTGCTGAACTAAATCCCCAAACTTTCCCAACAATTACATTGTACTTTTGGCACCTTTTTGCAACGTTTTTTGCAACGATGTTGTGCTACCATGGTGCGTTTCCAATTTAACGTTTTTCTTCCCACTCCCCTCGCAAAGAGCGCATTCCCCACAAACGGTCGGTCAGTTTAATACCACTGCGTGCCACCTGAACCTGCTTCCAATGATGGATGTGTGCGTGCGTGTAGGTTAACGTCTACGTAGAGAGTCCGTCACTTCCACACCTTGCCCGACACGCGCGCACACACACACGTACCTGACTGGAGGGCTGGAGGTCCGAAAGACGAATGGCAAATTTTTGAAGCAGTTTTTCGATTTTCGCTTGCTCATGCTCTGATGATCGACGGCGTGTAGAGTCAGTCGTCGTTTTCGACCGAGCCCCCCAACCGACCGAAGACGATTTTTAGTGTCTATATACAGTCCAAAAACAGGGTACACAAGAGAGCGAGCGGACGTCTTGAAGGGACGGTTGTGGGGTTGTGCAGCAGTAGGTGCAACGGTGAACCCCATTTTTGCCCTACCTTTCCCCTTCCCATTACCACCGTCCGTCCTCCGCCGCTTGACCAGGTCGTATTTGCTGGTTTTATGAGTTTTCGGTTCGACTGGTTGGCGTTTTTCGTACATTTTTCCACGTTTCCCCGCATCGAATGCACGCGGACAGAGAGGCACAGAGAGCAAATGTGTGGGGTTCTTGGGCAGCCGTTTTATGGCGATTCTTGTGTGTGTGTGTCCCGTCCTCAGGTTGTTGCGACGCTTTAAGTTTAAAAAAAAAATCGACCTGCTCTCTGCTACCTGGTTGTTGTAACTCAGTCATCCCCGTTTTGGGGTGGTTTTGTGTGGATTTTTTACGATTTTAAAATCACACACTGCTGTATGTGTGTGTGTAATTGCGTGACCGTTTTATAGGAGCTGGCTCTGATGGATTGCTGGCTAAAAAATGGCAACGGTTTTAGTAGGTACACAGCGAACGATAGCACTTTTTGCTGATTCTACTTTTGCTATATATTCTTCCTAAGGAACACAAAAAGAAGAGACAGAGCTTTTGCTATCAAATTGTTACGCCAGAATCGATAGGATGATGTAAATAATGGTTTATTCTGTAATCCAATCATTCTTGTTTAGTAGACAACGGAGGGTGGATAGGATGATTGAGTTTAGTCATTCAAATTACATTTGGCAATTGTTTTGTTGTTCGTGTGTCGTTCGCTGAAACTCCACATTTTACATCAAATGATTTAATTTTGATTGAGTTTCTGCCGTTTTGTTTCAAGTGTAATAAAACTTGTTAGGTTCACCTGGCAATTGTTTGCTTTTCAATAAGTTAACTAGCTATTGTGCATGATTTTCGGATTGAAATGGATCATATGGACTTAAAATAACTATCGATTATAATAGGTAGCTATTTCTAACGTAATTAATTCTAAGATGTCGTAATAAAATGATATAAAAGGGTAAAAGCAGTTCAGTTAATTCGTTAGTTATAATTAAGGGCTTATCCATTAAATACGTAATGCATCTACATTTGTGTTACATAACAAGGTTTTCAAACCCCTCTTCTTCTATATTTAAGAAATCGTAACGCTGAAAGGTACTAATCAGTGCTGCAAAATGTCACTGTCAATGTCATAAAAAAATCTGACTGAAACAAAATCCATATCAGCATCACGTACTCAATTGTGAAAATCAGAGGTGATACTCAGAACGATTGGTGTGACTAATACATGCTCATGACATGTTTGCGACCATCGCTTGGTCAGCCACTATGTTCGGACTTTTTTTTGCTGTGATCAATTTTGCAAAATATCACTGACATAGTCATGACAAATTCCGACTGAAACAAAATCATCTCAGTGTCACGAGCTCTACTGTAGTGATCAGAGGCGAGCCTCAGACAGTTGGTGCGACCATCACATGCTTGGTGACATTGTGTGCTACCAACTCTTGGCCAGTCACTTGGTCGCGACATTTTCAGTCGGTGATCATCGCGATATGGTCATGGGAGATATGCAGTGCGTGCGAGTGCTTCCAAGAAACAAAATGAGCATGTTTTCTCGCTCTGTTTGACTCGACGGATAATCAAAACAGTTAGAGTGAGAAAACATGCTCATTTTGTTGCTATAGAGCCCAAGTATATTCCAAGAATGTCGTGATTATCGCCGACAAAAATGTCGTGACCAAGTGAGTGACCAAGAGTTTGGTGCTAATTAAAATGTCGCCAAGCATGTGATTGATTCTCCAACTGTTTGAGTATCGTCACTGATCATCTCAGTTGTGTACGTGAGCTGATTTGAGCTTCGTTTCGGTCCTGAGTGTTGATGACGAAAAAGAAAAAAATCACGATTATGCTTTAAGCTTGCGGCATTAAGCTAAGCTTGTCAGTCAGAGTATCGCGTTGGACTCAAGAATTCACATGTCGTGTTCAGCATGTCATGACGCACTTTTATTGACTATCAGCAATGAGCATCAAGCTCCCACGGATATGTTCATTGTTTTCGTTGGTGAAAATCTTGTGATACTGATGACTTTTTGCAGCACTGGTACTAATCCTCTTTCCTGCGAAAGTTTCGTAATTTATGGACAGACCCCTATATATTATTCGAGTAATTAGATGTAATCTTTTTTACTATATAAAGAATAACAAAAGTGAATGGCAAAAATTGGTAGTTTTTTAAATCCTTTGTTTTGGATCAAATTATTGTGGTCGAACCCCCCTTACACATTCTGTGTACTCTATTTTGCTGCTAATGCAACATTTCACACACTCCAGTGCCTCTAGAACGTGAGCCTGGAATGATCCACTAATTTGGTATTAAAAAGCCTTTGCTTTATTACATCTGGTTCCTCGATTTGGAATGCCCCCGTAGTTAATTACAAAATTTCAAAACAAAACCCTAACACGCAATGACCTCGAAACGCCTTGTGTTTGCTGCGAATGTAGCACATTCCACACGCACTGCTTCCCTTTCGATTTCCTTTGCTTCGCGATTATGGTGACGCCACACTCCGATACACTTCAAATCGAAAGTTCTTAATCAATATATCGACTGTGTATGGGGGAAATGCGATATGTACACAGACACCCACCCCGAGATGCATTGTACGTCAGCGAATGGACGAAGGAATGGAACTCCTGCAGTAGTGCAGTTGCTTTTATTTGATTGAGATTGATTAGCGCTCTCCTTCACTTCGATGGTGTGCAATTGGGTTAGGCTCTGGTGCATGTGCTCTCAGCAATCTTTTGCGCTGACGTACACCACCGATATCGATGGGAAGGCGAAAAGAAGGCGAAAAAGTAAAAGTGTTCTAGTTTTGTTTGTGGCAAAAGGCTAAACCACACGCCCCCGGCCGCCCTCTCGGTGGGTCTGTTCCTTTGGAGAGCAAGGCGGTTGCTGTGGTTCGTGTAATTACAGCCTAGCCGTTTTCCAGCAGTCTCTTCTACCTCACAAGCCAAACCCCTCTCAGGCCGATTAAAAGCCTTATACAGGGGGGAGAGGGGGGGAGAAAATGAATTTTAAATTCATTTCTAATAATAAACCACACAACAATAACGGGGAGGTTCTGTGTGGTATTCGAGTGCTGTGAATTGGAATGTGGTTCTGAATGCTGACCGAAGCACGGAAGGCTCTGCTGGGGGTGGAGTGCTTAGGTTTGCAAAAACACAGACACACACACACACACGGCCGTGGGGGTACGCACATTAAGGTAGTAGAAGGTACTGCTGCGAACGCAAGGTTGAAGCAAAAAAAGGGGAAGCTTTAACCACAACGCGCCACCACCCCAAACAGCTCCCGCGTCCCGCGATCGTTCCAGGGGCGGTGGATTGGTTTCGCAAGCGACCGGTGAAGTAATCGAGCTGGGGAAGGAAAGGGACGAAAGAATGCCGGCGGTGTGGTGTGTTACCGTAGGCAGTTGTTTTTGATAGAAAATCAATCGACATTTGATGGTAATCGATTTGCTTTGTTGCGGACGACCTGTTTCTTTGACCAAATGGGGCGGGGGTAGTGTCAAGGGTGTGGCGTGGCTGCAGCGTGTGTGCGTTTTTTTTTCAATGCACATCTTTTAACGATCACTCCGTCCCCACTCCCGTCTCCCTAGGGTTGATTTTGAGTTGATTGCAATTTTTGATTGCAACTTAAGCAAATTGTTTGCTACCTGTTTTGTTCTATTTGTGTGGCACGTTCTCGCGCTGTGTTCTTGAAAGCCAAGATGGTAGTTAATTGTTTGAAGTATTTTGGCAGTATTTCAACACATTCCGTAAACATTCCTGTTAAAAGTGCTGCCCCGCCGTAACAGAACAAATTTGTCC
Organism: Anopheles quadriannulatus; assembly: GCA_000349065.1. Taxonomy (NCBI): domain Eukaryota; kingdom Metazoa; phylum Arthropoda; class Insecta; order Diptera; family Culicidae; genus Anopheles; species Anopheles quadriannulatus. Next base: position 910,511 of record KB667445.1, read on the forward strand.
TCTTTTCCAGTGCTTTATAGCAATATGATTTGCTTGTTTTCCTCGTTAATGGGTTTCAAAGCTGCTGGGAGGAATGGGTTTGTCCCTCCATTTAGCACCTACTTTGCACCTTTATGACACACACACACACACGAACATTGACATGAGATGGCAATGGCATGGGAAGAACAATTAGTCGCAGCGCAAATGTGAAGGAATGGTCGCGTTTTACAATGCTTCAACGTGTAACCTTTGGTTGATTTGAAACACAAAGTTATTCCACTTTTGTCCCCAGTTTCTCAGCCTGCTCTAGCCCCCCTGTATGAAGTGTAGTGTAAATAAGAAAAACAAGGCCTTTCATTGTTCTTTTAAGTGGGTAATGCGCGCGCTTGTTTGTTTGTGAACGTGTTGATGTTTAAGCTTTTGAAGTTATGAACAAAAATGTTTCAAAATGTCGTTTGAATGCGATGGAATTTTTAGTTACAATGTGTAAAAATTTGGAAGGAACTCAATACCAATGTAAAATTGTTTATCGATTGTGCTGAAAATGGAAAAAACCAATAAGAAAGATGAAACTTCCAATAGAACTGTCACGTAATTCAGATTATGATTTGATACGCCTTCTACGGGCTTCTCTACACTATAGTAATGTATACAACAATATAATGTATGTCTAGAGGCGAAAGAGACCCTAAGAGGTCCAAACCTCTTTAAACTTAAAATCAACAACAATGCAATTTGTATTATTTATATGCATTATTTCGGACTAATTAGCTTAGTATAGTAGCCTCTGTTGGGTAGATAAGATGTATAAAGAATTATGATCAAGTTTGATTTCTAGAATTTATTCGAGTTTTGAACTAACGTCGGCAGAGTTTTGCTTCGCCGCGTGGCGCTAACGATTACACCAAACAACCAGTTCCATTGACTAGCGTTAAAACTCAACAAAATGAACAGCTTTGTTTGTAAGATTTGATTTTCTATGACTCAAAGGAATTAAACAAGTGTATTTAAACATTTCATAGCAACCATATTGATATTACTGATTTCTACAACTTAGGGAAATAATCACCTTATTAATCAAATATATAATATTTTACAGATTTTGTTTTGCTAAGAAAGCTCACCAAACGGATAAAATTCTACACTGATGTCCTACAAATAGTTTGAGATCAACAGGACTCTATCTCGTATACCCTTATTACAGCCCTGCAATCTGTCTTACGTCATCGGTTTCAGCAGAGAGCACTAAAAAAGTGCTGCAATACATCAAAATTGACACAGAAAACTAATAATCTGTCACAGATAATTTCCGGCATCGCATCGCCTGCTACTGTTGCGCTCCTGCTTGCTTGCTTGCTGCTGCATCCCCCGTGCGGTGTGTGATATATTTCCCTCTTGGCGCGTACGGTGTGATGATCCATTTTGGTCCGTCTCGAAAGAAGAATGCCAAAAAACCACAAACCACCCGCCGCCTCCTCGCTGACATAAATGATATGATATGAGTTACGTCAGGTATATCATCAACACCGAACAGGAGTTCATTTGTTCCCTTTTCACGACGCCCCCCTCCTACCACAGCAAGAGGAGGAGGAGGTTGTATGTTGTTCTTCCTTCTTGATTGTGGTGTTGCCGTCCCCGCCTCACGTGGCTGGTTGGCTGGTTCACTCTGGTGTCGAATGTCTTCTTCACGTTTGCACGTACGTACGGTGCGTTGCCCCCTCGTGTGGTGTGTATGTTGCCGAGGGACGAACGGCGAGGTGTGGTGCAGAAAGTGGGTGAGCGCACAAAACAGCGGCTTGTGCCAAAAATTCTTGCGCATCACCTCGTTTGATCTTGTGTGTGCGTGGTTTTCGGTGCCATCTACACCTCCTCCTCCTCCCAGCTCTGTGTATGTGATTGTTGCTCTGTTCGACACTTAAGCAGCATATAAAGACACCCGACATCTTGAGAGATATCTGATCAGGTGCCAATCTTGTGTGCTGCGTGCGTCTCAAACACGGGACAGGAAAGAGAGAGAGAGAGAACGCACGGTTGGTGGCAATTATTTGACAGCAGGAATCTCAGTACATCCCCCAGCACACCTCCTCATATACTATCTGCACCTTCTCCCCACAGTACATCGTGTTTGACTTGGTGGGGGTGTTATACTCTGCCCATCAAGGAAGTCAATGCGGCGGCGGCAAGGTGTGGATATCACCGTCGTACTGCATGATGTTACTTCGACGGAATGTCACTCTGTCTCGCTCCTCTTCGCTCACCCTTCGCGAAGCTCCGACGACACGTCACGCCCAGGGAGCTGGCGGCAAGCCCGCACGACCCGCGTGTCGCGTGACACAAAGGGCTCTGCAAACGGAGAGGTGGCGTTGATGATGATACGCTGGGCCGGCTTTTGCTGTATGCATATATCCGTCCGTGCTTTTGACGGCCGTTACGGAACAATTGTTTGGCAGTTTGTCAAGAATTGGTGAGTTTATCTGCATCCGCTCCCGCGCCATCGCAAGACAGCGTGGTATGACTTTATGAACCTCCCGTTTTGACATTGTTGGGATAGAACAAATGATTCAATAGTTTACGAGAGAATCTTACTAACGTAAGACATGGAACAATTATTGAACGTGTTGAGTGTATTGGTGCTGATCATCCAAATATTTGCTGGTGTTATTCAAAAGGCTCCTTTCACTTTCGACGTATGGATCGTAGGTCGAGCGTAGCTTCTCTAAGATGCGGCGGCTGAGACTGGGGTGACCTTTAGGCATTTTCTGTCTGAAAGCGTATGTCAGGTTACGCCGCAGATGCAATGTGCATATTGTGGATGGTTTATTAGTTTTCAAACATTTTTTTTTAAACCAATTTCAATTCAATTTATCATACAAAAACAGCTTTAACTATTGTACATTTCTTCGACATTTATTTTTAAATTGAAATACAATAACATCTCTAGAGTGTACTCGGGTAGACTTCAATCCCAACAGACTGTTCATACGCATTATTCAGAAATGAAGGATCAACATAAAGATGGCATGATTTGTTGCTAAACAGGAGGATTGAATTCCCCGTTTATATCACGATGAAAATAAAAATACAATCCACGAAAAATTTACATAATGCATATTTCATTTAAAATATAATGCAATAAATAAGATCTACAATTAGGACTTGCCACAGGACTAAAATCACTGCAACAATAACACGCTTCATACAGTTAATAATTACGAAGACTACGTCAACTGGTGTGTTGAATGATTTAATCAGTAGGATCTTCTTCTTCTTCTTCTATTTGGCGTAACGTCTTACGCGGACATGCCAGCCTATACAGGCTTTCGGAGACTTAATTCATTACCACTCAGCCGGATAATCAATCCTTGCTACGGGGGAACGGTCCATTCTGGGCTTGAACCCATGACAGGCGTGTTATTGAGTCGTTCGAGTTGACGACTGTACCACGGGACCGCCCTCATTAAAGGTAGGATTAGGATCATTAAAGGTACCACGGGATTAGGATCATTAAAGGTGTAGATCAGCGGTCTGCAAACTTTTGAGGCAAAGGGCCAACTTTAGGAAATGATCGAGTGCCGCGCGCGGGCCAGGTGAATGCGGTATTTTTATTATTGCGCTAAAAATTATTACATTTTAATCTTTTACAAACAGTTTGGGTATTATTGTTGTTTTTATGTAATTAAATCATCAAAATACGGTTAAAAATTAATGATACC
>KB667445.1:914985-978026 GCA_000349065.1 Anopheles quadriannulatus
GTCGCGAGCACTTAGGATGCCTATAGGTATGTCTTCGTCCATTATCCAGCCAGCCGAAAAAAAGGCAATTTTTTCATGTAAACGTTACGGGGATAATGATCACGAGTTCGAACATACCGAACGATCGTTTTATTCTAGAAAATATTCAGTAATTTGTATAGGAATAGTTTCTTCCCATCTTTCAATATCAGTCAAAACCTTTCGCGGGCCGGAGTGAATGTTGCGGCGGGCCACATTTGGCCCGCGGGCCGGACTTTGCCGATCGCTGGTGTAGATCATTAGAATCATAGATCGAGCCTGTTGTACATATTTAAGGTTCAAAAAATAAACAAAATCAGTTTTTTGGGGCTACATATCGAACACGAAACCCATTAAGAAACATCAAACCTTGGAGTCCTTGGATTTCGTCAAAATCAATTCAATGTTCATGCTAACAATCTGAGTATTTCCTTGGAGTAGTATATTAAATAATTGAAATTGCGATTACATGTTGTGATTAAAAACACGAATTTGCGCTAGTATGGTCGTTCAATGTATGGCCTAACATATTCATCATAGGTTTGGAATATTGTGTTTGAACCATTGATATCAGAAATTCCATCGATATTGCATTTTCGATCGCAAATTTTCTCTATCTCTTGCTTGCCCTACTCTTGTGCAATGCTCTGCGGTTCTGATGTGGTGTGTAATAATGCCGCCCGATAATTATCATCCAACTAACCAAACTAACCGCCTTCCAATGAAACGATACACCCTTTCGATTGCACAAGCGAGAGCAACCAACTTCCAACCCCGAAGCCGAATGTCAACCAAAACGAGGGGGGGTGAGATACAGTGATGCAGACGAAGAGCTGCCTTTCCTCTTCTTGTTTTTTTTTTGGATGATGAAAACGGATCAAATTCACACGAGGTGCATCTCACACCGCCGTCCCCCAAAGGCAAAGCGCAGCGCAGCCTCACAGCGTGAGAGAGCCTCCCGTGAGGTAGTGGATGATGATCTCGGTGTTTGGTTCATGCAGCGGACGGATTACCGACCCACCTTTGAGGAAGGGGATGACCTTAGAGCGACAACGGCTCGGTGTGTTGTTGGGGGCTAGTTTGGTTGCTGCACTTTGAATTTGGGGCATTGGGGCTGTGCAAAGGAGCTGTGAAGGTTTTACGCGAGAGTTAGTGGTCCCGGCGGTGGTGGTTTGTCTGCTTACTAGCTCGTACTGCCCGAGATCTCTCGTGCAAGCATTTGAACCAATAAACTAAAGAAGAACTGGTTTTTTTTTGTTGCAGCTAAAGCAACAGCGTGTTGCCTTCGCAAGCAGCCTTTTGTGCAGCCGGGGGAGAACACAGCCAAAGACACGGCCCGGAGCGAATAAAAAGCGTGATAAAAAGCGAAACTTTACCAGCATCATCACTTTTAGTGATGTTTGCGATCTTGTTGGAACCAACCGTGCTGGTATTGAAAGCCTTCTCCAAAAGGTTACTCTTACAAACCTCCAAAATGGGCGCCAACACGCTTCTTCCAATAGACACGCTCCACCTCATCGCGAGCATAATTTTTTGCCGACTGAAAATCGATCGTGGTGAATCTTCGGCACCGAGAGCGAGCAAACATACGATATATGATCGCGACCCAAGCGGGGCGCATCAGGCTTTTCCATTTGTGCCCCTTTTCTGTACTCGTTTCCCCTCCCAAAAGCCCGTACTTTCCTCGTTCCCGCAAACAGGTTTGTTTTAATAGACGGCGTTTTCTGTGTGTATGTTAGCTTCCAAATGATCTTTTGTAGTTAAATGCCAAATTCAAATTCCGCGTGTGACTTGAATCATTAGAAGGTAAAAAGATCTCCTCTTCTTCTGCACAAACTCGGCATGGGTCTTGCCGTGTGGCCTTACGAATTTCTTCGATTTTTCATCATCATCGGCTGATAAAGAAGCGGGGGATTTGATGATGAGCGTTCGCCAGTTCCCGCCAAGAGCATGTGGTCTTATTTGGAAAGCGAAAGACGTTTGATGGTTGGGAAGTGCAAAGAGCAGCCAGAAGAAAGAAGGTCATAGTGTGCGAATATTATGCGCGAAACCTGTTCATGTTGTTTCACCTCCAAACTATGGACATAGTGGCAGGAGGAGGTCTCGTGGGGTTTTGTTATATTTGAAGCCCCCAAACCCCCAGGGGGTGGCCAGACCCAGGTTCGCAAAATGAGTGGTAAAAATTAGAGACTAAATTTAGCGGTACGCCAAAGGAGGTCTCTTTCGTCGAAGGAGAGCTTCTTTGTAGTAAAGTGGGAGTGGTGAACCCAGTTTGGGGGGAAAGGTCTATGGCTAATTTTAAACTATTCAAGATCATTAGGCCTCCGCTGGAGGATTCGCTGCTGGACACGCTGCTAGGCTCACTATTTTCAATGATTTGAATCCCCTTTTTTCCTGTGGTCTGAGGGATTTGCAGCTTTAACCCACTATTTAACGATTCAACTCACCTGCTCTCAGTGCCGACCTAGTGACTGTGATTCATTCTCTTAAGATTCAACTCGCTAACTTTCTGGGACGAATAAAAATGTCTTCTTTTGGTACTCTATTCTCTCCTACAGTGTGAACAAAAACCTAACAGTCATAAGAACAGTGTCGTATATTCATTAAGTAGTGAAAAGATTCTTATAAAACCATCGTATTGAGACGAATCCAGGCATTGAATAGTAGGATTCAAGTCACTCACTTAGTCTTACTCTGTGCGCACATCTCTAATTGCAACGAACAACATCTCTTAACAAGATTATTCGCGAGTTACTACAGTAGGTTTCATTTATTTATTTAAAAGACATGAAGTTCTTGATGAAAACTTTCCCTGTGCCTAAGCAGTGATCCTACCGTTGAGCAAACATCATACTCCAAGGGTAAGCGAATCCAACCGAAATGCCAACTTTGGAACAAGCTGAGGATCTTTTTGGTTCTATATATAGGCTTGCAAATTGGATACATTGGAAAAAGCTCAATTTAACCGTAAAAACATCATTTCGACGGGAGACATTCCATTGAACTAATTGAAAATACGTTTTTGTCGCACATCGTTCCTCATCAAGGCCTTCTCTTTAACAAGCCACAATTCCTGGAATTCCATTTATTTTTGTAATAGTGATTCTTATTAAGTGGCCCTAACGCTGATCACTTTGTCGGTCCCGTATTAAGTTATGAAAATGTGTTTATTCGGTTCCAAATGACTGAGCCCCAGAGTTGATGGACGAGCTAGACAAAATTCCCTCGGGGGATTTTCCACCGAACCCAAGCGTTGTACTACGTGCGTGCGATAAATGCACGCATAACTGCCATATTTAATGATCAATCTTTGTAAATTCTCTGTCGATTCGAGGGACATCCACAGGGGAAATATATATTGAATGTGACCGATGGGAGGATTGGCATTGAGACATTGACACGAGGCAACATACGTTCTGAGAAGCGCAGCAAAAAAAAAAAGCCAATGACCATCGTCCGTCTAACGCGCGGGCGCACATTGCGTGTCTGTCCAGCTGGCATTAGAAAGACCCTGTCGTAGAGGTCCCCCCATTAGCACACGGTTCGGGGTTTCCCTGATTGCTTCACCCTCACCGACGGGTTGGTCTTTTGTTGCTGGTGGTGGAGTTGTACAAGAAGATCAATGTTGCTGTTCATCACAAATCCGGCAAAAGTACACTCCGAGTGACTACCGTTAAAATGATACGGCTGACTACTACGGGTTGTGTGTGCGCGCGCGCCTGTTGAGTGTGTGTTCTGGTGGGGGTTAGGGAAAAGCGGAACAAAACTCGCGGGGTAATATGATGAGAGAGTGCCGCCAGTGTAAAGGCCAATGGCCATACCGCCACCCCGCACATTCCCAAATCGCCACCTTTGGTTCGCTCTCGCTCCCTCCCTTTCCCTACCTGGTCAACGAGCGAGTTTGAAAGTGGAGCAGGCACAGTTATGTTGTTTCCATCATTATCTGCTTATTCGGAAATATGATGGCGTTGTTGTTGTTGTTGTGGTGGCTACTACTCTCCTCTCCCCTCATCGCTCACCTTATTTTCTGCTGTTGCTTCTCCTAGTCGATATCGCGCCGTGTGTGTTGTGTGCACATTAATCGTTCGGCGATGATGATGATACAATGTTGCAATCGTGTTTGGTGTGGTGGCATTGGGAAAATTAACTAGGAAAAACAACATTAGATCGATGGTGTGAGAGAGACATGACAGGGAAGAGAGGTAAGCCTATATCACCAGGCTAAAAATGAGATTTCGAACTCTCTGACAGGTTTTTCGTTGTTGTTGTTGTTGTTGTTTATGACACAGGATGTGTTATAGACACCTTGGCCGAAAAAGGAACCGTAGCCAAAGCAGCAGCAAGTGGTGCAGGTTCGATTTTGTTTGCAATTACTTGCAATTACTCTTTACTCTTAGACGGCAATAATAATGGGGTCCTTTCCGTTTTAAGTTGGTAGGCTGAAATTTCAGCCTGTCAGCTGTTTGCATTGTTGAGCAGTTTTCGAGCAGCTATCTAAGTGGGTATAATATACAGGTGGACTTATCCCAAGGTGTATGAATTTAGAAGGCTGATTTTTATCGCTTCTGCTTCTGAATGAAGGGTTTAGGAGTGTTTTATGCACTCGTAAAGTTACCAGAAAACCTGTTTGAGTAAACGTTTTTGGCTGTCCTGTCAAAAAGAGACGTTCAAATTTGGTTATAAAAAAACATGCTATGAGACCACCTGGACTACATACACTTTGATTCTGGATTCCATCACCAGATCTCTTTAATGCACCTTGGGATAAATGTAAATACCACCTTTTTCCCCTTTTTCGAGCAGGTACTCGAATCTAATTCTAGCTTTGAGGCCAGAATAATCTAGACTGAAAATTGTAGGCTAGTTTTGCGTGTGGTTTTGTATGGAGTGTTTACATGATTTCAGCCTCCAACTGTCAAACTCCATACAAAAAACTGACTAGAATCGTGATGGGCCCCAATTATAGAAAATGTTATTTATTATGTTTTCTTTGGGCATTTTATTACATTTTTGTTCTACAAAAAGTGGCCAAAATTGAGCATTTTGCCTCCAAAATCGTCAAAAAATGACTGAAGATAAGTGCTAATTGTTTGGTTTGGTTTTGCATCTATTTTTACACTGTCTTCTATAAAAGTGATAGTCTTAAAGAGTATCTTTTTGGCAGTTGATGTTTTGATTTTCACTCCCGTGATCGTTTAAGTTAGAATGCTGGAAATTAAGCATGTTTCAGTAAAAGTATTTATCAACTTGTTTGATTGCATTTTGGATCTTCGTTTTTAGTCTTGTAGAGTTTATTTATGTTTTTCCATAGTTTTATTTGTATTACCATTTAAAACATCATTTATGGCTATTTTTAAAGTTTACAAACCACTTTTACGTCTCAGCTTGGCGTGTTGGTTTGTGTGATGACATAGCCGCCAGCTGTCATAAGTCTAGACCACATCCATAAAGCTAATTGGAATCATTAAACTTTTTATTGTGGAATTTATTAGCATTTTGTCATGATCGTGAGCATGCACTTCTTGAAAACAAAATTGAAGCTTAGATAATGAAGTTGACAGACAAGATGTTGAAGAACATAGCGTTATTTTACAAAGATAGACAGTAGAAAGATATTCCCCGACATTCCAAAATCCCTTCAGTGATCGTCTTCAGGCTCGATCACTCTTTTGCATCTCTATTTCATCACAATGTCCTCAAAAATTATTACACCTTCCCTTTTGCCCCTCTGAGACCACTCTTTCCATTGTGATCTAGAGCGGCTAGAGGGGAACTTTGTCGGGTTTGAACTTTCGATCGCGCGCGTCGTCGTCTAGCACACTGATTAAGGGCATAAACTCGACCGACAGCAACAACTGGGGTGCGCTTGATTTCGTCGCCGCGTCTGTCCCGAGCTAGCGGCGACTGCCTGCTGATACCCAACGGTACCTTTCCCCTCCCTTCCCACCCTGTTGCGTCTATACTTAGATTATGTCATCGGCTACTTGCCCTCTGCCGGTCAATTCTCGCTCGGCGCAACGGTGTGAGCGCTTGCGTGTGCCGCCGGGGCTGCCCCAGGGTTGCCTTTTGCCGTTGTCCACTTTCTACACCCATGCGGATGCAGGAGGATGTGCAGGGTTGGCAGGGTGGTGTTACTGTGCAACAGAAAGTCAGCACATATCCACCCCCTACTACTACTACTACTGCCACGACACACCATAGAACACACGGAAAGGTCTTTCTTTTCCCGGCATGGTTTGCGCGAGCGCTTCGGCCGATTGGCGAACGAAAATAACCTACGAACTCTCTCTCTCCCTCTTTTTCGCCTTTTCCTGGCTCTGGCTGGCGGACTGGCTACACCTCTTGACAACCCCATTTTGTCATATTCCGGCACATGGTGTGTCCACACGCGGCAGCAGCAGCAGCACTGCGTCTGTCTATTTCGGGTTCGGTCTACGACGCTGCGCCCCCAAACAGCACGTCCTCCTGGGCAACGTTCGACACCATCTCTCCATCTTACCAAACGGCTTGCGTGTCACCAACACCCTGCTTTCGTCTTCCCAGTTGTGTTGTGCCGCTTGGTGATGACAGATGGGGGTAGAACTGACTTGACCGACTGAGTCTAACTTTCGCACCGATCCCGAGAGAGTCGTTGCTCTGTGCCGAGACTATGGCATGAACGAACTCATCTTAGCTCTAGCAGCTCCCGTTCTCAACACGCCCGGCCCCCGGTACCATCGAGACACGATTGTCGTCTCTTCCACAGCACATGAGGGAACGGCGGCACCCAAGAGCCAGATTTGGATCATTCGATGTGTGTCTGTGGCCGTTGTTCCATTGCCCGCGCGCCCACATCGCGTCCCATCACGGAAATTCGGCAGATTGTTGGAGTATACAGTCTGAGAGAGCAGGGAAAGGGTTTCTCAGGGAAGTTGCGCAAACTCGTCTCGACCGTCGACTGACCTCCAGTAGTGTAGACCAGGGGCTATTTTCTTACTATACCATATGCTTGGTGCTGGGAAGAGCAATAATGCTACAGTGAAAGATGGCATTTAAAGGCCAAAAGAACACCTTCGCTTCGGGTTGTAGTTGAGAATGCTGTAGCCTCATCTGTTGGGAAAGTTATTTCACATTTTAAAACTGGAAATGAAAATGAAAATGAAAATGAAATTAAATCCTGAAAACTAACTAGCGATACTACTTCAGAACCTTCCATTGGAGACTGGTGAACCTTTCCAATACAACAGTTTCCCCTCTATTGGTTTGGTTTTGTTCCTTTTTTTTGCCCACCAAACGACTCGGTGCTCGGTTTGGTGTTTGTTCCGCCTTAGCAGAGACGAGACAAGGTAGAATGCATTCTAATTTGGCACCCCAAAACTCATCCACATCGTAAAAAAAACGGAGTCTCCCTTTCCGTTCGACCAACGAAGCGTGTGTGCTTCCAATGAATTATTTATGAAGTTCTTCCGTGTGCGGTTGGTGCACCTTCTTGTTTTGCTTGACGACACACACACACACACACATACACAGGTCCAAGGTAAAGTCCGAATATATTGAGAAACGGGGAGTCTTCGTTTGCTTCGCCGGTGCTCTGTTACACACACACCCCACACCACAAGGGTTAAGAATTTTTCCGCTCCGAAATCGTTCTTTTAGCCGCAGCCAAAGTAAAGTCTATCTTGTGGCAGAGTGTGTTTGGTTGGGATATGTGGGATCTGGGGATGTGGAATTGGACTGACTGGGCTGTCCGGTGTTTTCGTGATGCAATTAAGACTTACGAGTAGACAAAAAACTATTGAGGCGTTACGCCAAGAAGAAGAATTAACTCTGAAAGTATAGGAATATAATTGCTGACAAAGATTCGTCATGCATCATGTTGGTTTTAAGGTTTTACTTTACATTTTCTGGTTTCAAACTTGTGGTTGTGGTCATCAACTCTATAATTTGTAGAGTAAAATTGACGAGAGGAAGATGAAATTGACATCGTTCTAGCAAGCTCTGTATGTTATAGGGTTTCGAATCATATAAGGGAATAGCTCAATCACTTTAGGGGAATGTTGCCAATCGGTAGAAGAATATTGCAAGGAAGCTGTGGAATAGTGATGGGAAAAATGGAGTTTTTGTCGGAATCGATTCCGGCTAGCTTCGCAGGAATCGATTCCGGAATCGGCTTTGGAATCAGAATCGACTCCGGAATTGATCCATTATCATGGAGATTCTCGGACTTATTTCGCTCGGGAGTCAACTCTGGAAACGGCTCCGGAGTGAACTACGGAATCGGCTTCTGGAATCGGCTCTGGAATCGGCTCTGGAATCGGCTCCGGAATCGGCTCCGGAATCAGCTCCGGAATCGGCTCCGGAATCGGCTCAGGAATCGGCTCCGGAATCAGCTCCGGAATCGGCTCTAGAATCGGCTTTGGAATCGGTTCCGGAATCGGCTCCGGAATCGACTCCGGAATCAACTCTGGAATCGACTCCGGAATCGACTCCGGAATCGACTCCGGAATCGACTCCGGAATCGGAATCGATTCAAGCATCGGAATCGGCTCCGGAATTGATTCCGAACACGGAATTGGAATTGGGTAGGTCCGATTCCGAGCTCCTACCACTACTGTGGAAGTTTGCGATCATATAGGAGAGTGTTGCAATCGAATTGGGGAATTTTGAAAGCATATTGTGGGGCTGTCTTCAGACTATGGGTGCCGCTGTAAATGCTCCACAATATTTTCGTTAATTTAACCAACCTATCATGTATCATGGCTCCGCAGCAGGATTTATTTAGTTTATCATGTGTAAGGCTGAATGGCACACGAAAACAACTCAAAAAAAGTCTTTTTTAAATGGTTTGAAATTGAAAACGAGAATCAATTACAGCGAGGAAATTGAAGGAACTTTCAATGAAAAGCCATTCGTACACCCCGGATCTGTACACCTCGTTCAATGTACGGTTATCGTTTTTAGATTGCGAAGTGTAACGATGAACGAAAGACAGAGGTGTTTATTGGGGTTTAATCTTCTTCTCTATTGCCTCCCTCCCTCTGTGATAGATGTAATCAGTAGTAACCAACTTTACTCGAAACAAGGTTTCCCTTTTCTACCATTTCTAATCAATTTTCCTTGCTCTTTTCATGTCTCCATTTTTTTCAAAAATACAGGCTACGTGCTGATGAATGGTGTCGACAACACAACAGGCTTACTGTCCACAAACGCTTCGAGCGCGGTTTACTCTGCCCCCGGCGTGGGAGCGGTCCCGGTCGCCACAGTCATCACACCGACAGCATCAGCGGCAAGCACAATCATAACCAGCGGAATGTCCAGCATGACGATCGTAGCACAGCAGCAGCCCGCACCACCAGCCGCCCCTCAAGCGGTGGACTACAGTGCCCTGAACGGAACCGCTGCTGCGAACGAAGCATCGACGGCTGCTTCCAACGCCGCCGCCACACAGGAGTACTACACGGACGGCGGCACCTCGCCTGCTACGGCGGCGTCCGTTACCAACGCTGCAATAATAGCCACGGCCAACACTAGTAATAATAGTTATAGCACTCCTGCCCTCGTCAGTAGCCATCCGCCGAGCAGCAGCAGCAACAATAATGGCGTCAGCAGTAGCACCATCAACGACGGTGCGGCAGTCGTCACGGCCGCCACCGACGTCGGAAAGGTGATGCTGATGGACGGCGGGATGGTGGGGCCGCCAGTAGCGAACAGTGGCGGCGGTACCATCGTCGTTTCCAGTGATAACAACAATCCTACTAGTAGCAGTAGTACTACCGAACACAACGGGATGCCTTTAGAGCAGCTGAAGCAGCTGCTACAAACACAGCTTGATTACTATTTTTCGCGGTAAGTGTGTGTGTGTGGTGTGTCTTAAAATCCCGCAAAATCCCTCCAGCTAATCGAACCATCCCAATCATTCTTGTTGCAGAGAAAACCTTGCGAACGACACATATCTCCTGACACAAATGGACAACGATCAGTACGTGCCAATCTGGACAATTGCGAACTTCAATCAGGTGAAGAAGCTTACCAAGGACATCAAGCTGATAACGGAGGTGCTGCGTGAGTCCCCGAACGTGCAGGTGGACGAGGATGGCCTAAAGGTGCGCCCGAACCACAAGCGGTGCATCGTGATATTGCGTGAAATATCGGACAACACGCCGGTCGAGGACGTTAAGGTACTAGTAAAGCAGCCATTGGAGCAATGGAGGGGACCATAATTAACGTACTTTTTTGTGTTTCCGTTTGTTTAGAATATTTTCCAAGGCGAAAACTGTCCGCGCTTCATTTCCTGCGAATTTGCCCACAACAACTCGTGGTACATTACGTTCGAGTCGGACGAAGACGCCCAGCGAGCGTTCCGGTATTTGCGCGAGGAGGTGAAAGAATTCCAGGTGCGTACATCGTTTGCTGCTCCGCTTCGGGTGTCCACATTTTCAACAAATAATAACGATTTTTTTTTTGTTTGCTTTGTCTGCTTCCAGGGTAAACCAATCATGGCGCGAATAAAGGCCAAACCAATGAACCGGCTACCGATCACACCGGTGGGCGGTGTGCCGATGAAAAATGGACTGAACGGTTTCCGGACGACGCCGCCGCCGGGTACGGGCGTCGCGGCGGGCGCTGCTGTCGGTGGTGTCATACCGCCGTCGGCCGCTTCGGCCACAGCCGCCGCGGCAGCAGCGGCAGCCGCGGCCGCCGCTGCAATGGGCGGCGTCACGACCGCAGCGTACGACCCGGTACAGACGGCGCCCCTGAATGCGGCCACCATTGCGACCTACCCGAACGGCCAGCGGTACATACTGCAGCACAATGCACCGTTGCCGCAGGGCTACAACACGGCCGTGCACATGTTTGTGAGTGTGGGAGCGATTGCTTTTTTTTTTGTAGTGCTTTTATTTTTGGTGACGATTGGATGTAATAACACTTGCTCCTCTCCTTTCAGCCATTCCAGCAGCAGCCACTGTACGGCGGCTTCGTGCCATCGTGGCAGCCAGCTCAGGGCAACTATTTCGAGATGAGCCCGTACCTAACGAATGGCATGCAGCCGGTGACGGTCTATCCGGCCAGCGGTGGTGCTGGTGGAACGGCGGCAGGTGCTGGCGGCGGCGGCGGTGGTGGTGGTGCGGCTGGCGGTGGTAAACAGCAGAACGGCCGGTACGGTGGAGTGCCGGGCGGTGGCGGTGGCCACCGGCAGAATCCTCGCAACAAACGCCAATCGCAGCAGCAGCAGCAGCACGGTGGAGGAGCAAGTAACGATGGTCAGTCGGTTACAACGAACAGCGGTGTCGCCGGTTCAACCGGTATGCACCGGCAGCAGCAGCAGTCGTCGGGCGGCGGCTACCAGGCGCAAAGCGCAGGTAGTGCCGGCGGTGGCGCTGCCACTGGGGCCGCCGGCGTCCAGTCGCAGGTCGCCAGCACGTACCAGGCGAGCGCGGCGGGCGGCGGCGGTGGCAAAAGTGCCGGCCTGCTCGGTGGCAAACCTTCCACGGCCGCCGGGACGACGGCAACCGGTGCGACCGGTATGGTGTACCTTCCCCAGTACACCCACTACCTGGCAGCCGCACCACTGCAACATCAGCAGCAGCAGCAGCAACTTTACAGTGGCCAACAGCAGCAGCAAACGGACGGCGGAGCGATGGAGCTCGTCGTGCGGACAGATCTGCAGCGGCAGGGCATGCAGCAGCAGCAGCAGCACGTGTACGAGGACGAAACCGGTGCCAACACGGTGCTGGTAGTGCCCGCCTACACGACGGCCGGCGGCGGACGCAAAAACTCCAGCACAAACGCGTCGAGCGCGACGATCATGTCGCTGGACGCCACCCAGCAGCCGTGGGTGCCGAACCAGCCGCGGCGGAACCCGCGCCGACGGAAGGACGAGATGATGATGCCGATGGACGGCGGTGTTTCTGGGGCCGCGGCCGGCAGCAGCATGTACGGCAGCAGCATGCGGCACGGTACGATCTACAGCGGCAGTAGTAGCAGTAACGCTAACAACGGTAGCAGCAGCAGCAGCAGCAACAACGGTGCAGCCAGTGTGAATAATACCAGTAGCAATAAGGTTATCATGCATACAACTAGTCTCAACCAATTGGCGCCTTCCACCGGTGGAGGAGGAGGAGGAGGTAGCGGGGGCGGTAAATACCAGGGCCGCGGGGACCGTGGGCGCGGTGGTGATAATAATGGATACGCCGGCGGTCTCATCGCGTCGGAGCATCACGGTGGCGGTGGATACCACTCGCAACAGGGGCACCATCGGAATGCGGCAGCAGCACCGTCTGGCGGTGGTTTGCTCGATTCCAGTTCTTCCTTTCAGCAGCACGGTGCAGCAGGCGGTGGCCACAATAAGCAGCAGCAGCTGCAGGATATGATGCACCACACCCAGCAGCAGCAGTACCATTCGCATCCAATGAGTCAGCAACCGCACCTAGGCCATCATCAGCAATCGCAGCAGCAGCACCACCATTCGTCCTCCTCCTCGGGTGCGAACAATCACCAAACGCAGCAACACAGCAACACCAGTACCAATCCTCACGGCCATCATAATCAGCAGGGAGCGGCGGGACAGCAGTCCCAGCCGCACCAGCAGCAACACCATGTGTTGCAGCAGTCCTCCCATCAGCTGCACACGGCGCAGCAACAATCGCAGGGCTCGGGATCGCACCATCACCATCATAACCAGCAGCAGCAGCAGCAGCAGCATCACCACTACCACCAGCAGCAGCACCATCAGCAAGCGATCGTCGCCCCAGGTGGATCGTCCAACGCTGGAGGAGGCGGTGGTGCTAGTAGCGCAGCCAGCAACGGGGGCGGCAGTACGGCCGCCAGCTCCAACAGTGCCACCACCACCAACAGCAACAACAGCTCCAGCACCACCACCAGCAGCAGCAACAGTACCAGTGTTCAGTTCGATCTCGAACCAGCGGCATTTCCGCCCCTTCCGGGCCACGAGGGACGCAGCCTCATCACGGCCGGGACCGGCGGGACGGCCGGTGGTTCCGCCAGTGGAAACGCCAGTGCGGGCCGCTCCGGCTCGAAAGGGGGTAATGCTTCCGCGGCCGCCGTCGCCACCGCCACCTACGGCCAAGCAGCGCAGCAGCATCTTCCGGGCGGTGCTGTAGGCAACGCTTCCGGAACCAGTGCCAGCACGTCTTCAACCATCGCCCATCGGAGCGATGCGTCGGATGGAGGAGGCGGAGGACTCGCGTCCAGCAGTGCCGCGGCAGCCGGTGGTGCGTCCTCCGGTCTGCTATCGGGTCCGGCCGCCGCCGCCGCACCACCGCCCGTCGTTTCGGCCTGGGGCGAAAACCATCGGCTGGCGGACGTCGTCAAGGGTACGGCCAAGGGCGTACGGGCACCGGGTGCGGCGACGGTGGCGGCCATCGTGGCCGGCACGGCGACGGTGCCGGTCGTTTCCGCCAACAGCAGCAGCAGCAGCAACGAGCTTAGCCTGGGCGGCAAGAGCGCGACGGAGCCGAAAGCGGCCACTAACGAATCCGGTCCAACGAACAGCAATGGCGCTTCCGGTGCATCGGGAACCAGTAACCAGCAGCAGCAGCAGAATAATCATCTACCTGTGATAAAAGGCAGC
The DNA here is from genome assembly GCA_000349065.1 of Anopheles quadriannulatus. Lineage (NCBI taxonomy): Eukaryota > Metazoa > Arthropoda > Insecta > Diptera > Culicidae > Anopheles > Anopheles quadriannulatus. The sequence continues at coordinate 928,574 of KB667445.1, forward strand.
ACAAATGCCGCAACGAGTGGTGGCAGTCAAACTGCGTCCACGCTTTCCTCTTCTTCCTCCTCCTCCCACTCCTCCGCCTCGACCGGTACGACGCATTCGTCGGTCGCTGCCGCCAACAGCGCTGCTCCGGTATCGACCGGCACCAGTACGGCCGATAAATCTACCAAGACTGACGTATCGTTGTTGCAAATGGCGGCGCCCCCTGCTGCGCCGACGACAACCACCTCCCGGGCCACCTCCACCGCGACGCTCGAGAGCGCGGCGTCGGTAGTGAAGGGCGAGGCGGTCGCCTCCGCTCCTCCACCCACGACGGCCAACGCGGCAACGATGACCTCGACTGATTTCACTACCAAATCTTCTTCCTCCGGTACTGCCGCCGCCGCCGCCGCCACCCCATCCGTCACTTCTGCTGGTGGTAGTGGTGCGGCGAAAAAGCCGTCGACATCGACCGCCGCCGCCACAAACACTACCGCCACCTCCACCAGCCACGCTAACACTTCCGCTGCCGGTAGCAGTAAATCGTCCACCTCGGCGGCGGCACCACCGCCCCCACCGCCAACCTTCTCGCTGCAGAACCATCCACCGTTGGTTCCGCACGACAGTACTGCGGCGACAGCCACCGTGCCCGCCGCCACCCCTCAGGTACGGCTGAGCTACGCCCAGGTAGCGCAGCATCTGGCCGAACAAAGCAAGGACAGCAAGGAACAGGCGTCGTCGCTTCCGTCCCACAATCATCATCACGGTAGCGATAAGCTGACCGGCTCTGCCATGGGTACCACTACCACCACCGCCGCCAGCAGCTCCTCCGCTTCGTCGGGCGGTGGTGGTGGTGGTGTGGTGGAGAAAGAGAACAGTAATGCATTAGCAGCATCGTCCGAGAGCAACGGCTCGACGGCTGTAGCAGCTTCAACTGCCACCACTGGAGCTACCGTCGCGCACGGTACTGCCGGTGGTAGCGCTGCCGCAGGGAACGGCAACAACAACAACAACAACAACACCGGTGGATTCATTGGCGTTAGCAGCAAGCGGAAGGATTCGGGTGGCAGGAGCTCAACTGGTGGCACCACAGCGCACCACCACCATGGTGATGGTTTCCGAGAACAACGAGGTATGTGGATTTGAAAAAAAGTGCAATATAGGGGTCATCCATAAGTTACGAAACAACACAAATGAAAATACAAAGACACTCTAAAAGTAATCCCTTCCCATACACTAAGTAATACTCCTTCTTTATAAATTTCCGTGATAATCATTAATATTATTTTTTTTAATTTATAAATGTTTCTTTCTTTTTCGCATAAAATTGCATATTTTGACACACCCTACGTTTTCCATGTTTTCCAGGAGTTCTCATAGTTGTGGGACACTACATTGACTCTTTCTTACAGAAAAAGAAAGTTAGGGAATGCGAATTGGACTTTATAGCACCCTGGTTAGACAATTTCAATAAGAATTTCATGAATCCTGTTTACTAAGGATGTCATATAGTCCAATTCCCATCATATAAAGTTCACTTCCAATAAGATAGAGTAAAGTGTCCCACAACTATGAGCACCCCTGGAATCCCCGTAAAGAGTATCGCTGGAAGGCATCCTGCAGTTGTTTCGTAACTTATATATTCCCCCTTGTGTATGTTACGTAATTTATGGATAACTTTAAAATAACTCAATAAATCGAAATGCCGATTTTTTCAAAGTCCTGCATGTATTTTTATACTTCTTCTTCTTTTTGGCACAACAACCGCTGCCGGTCAAGGCCTGCCTGTACCACTTGTGGGCTTGGCTTTCAGTGACTAATTGATTTCCCCCCATAGCAGGATAAGTCAATCCTACGTAGGGGGGCACGGTCTATTCGGGGCTTGAACCCCATGACGGGCGTGTTGTTAAGTGGTACGAGTTGACGACTGTGCCACCAGACCGGCCCATTTTTATACTACTCTTCACAAAAACATTTAGCATAAATTGTGTGTAGCTTTGGGGCACCGAAAAACATTTCTAACTCCCTTTTTTTCGTTCTCCCCGCACAGATACGCGCTACAATCAGCAACACGGTGCCAGTGGAAACACCAATGCACGCAACTCCAAAGATTACCGTCAGTCTTCCGGTGGTGCTGGCGGCGGCGGCGGCCACACCAATGCCATCGGCTCTGCTTCCCTCCATTCCGGTGCCGGCGGGCTGCGCAATGCCGCACCAGAGCAAAACAACAACAATCACGCGCATCACCAAGGAGGAGGAGGAGGAGGTGGAGGTAGAAGTACCGGAAACTCGGGCAACAGTGGCAATAACAATAATCACCACAGTAATAACAACAGTGCTGGTGGAGGCGCGCCCAAGTCTGGCGGTGCCCGATCGGTGCGCAAGGACTACCAACCGCACCAGCCACAGCAGCAGCAGGCCCACCAGACACACCCGCGCAGTCCCAAATGATGGCGCTTAATATGGATCTAATATGTACGCGACACACCGAATGACTTTCTCTTCACTACACCTACTCTACGACCTACCAGAATGCGGCGGAGCACGTGCGAATTATGAATCAGCCCCTTGCTTGCCGCTGTAACCGCCCCTCCCCAGTACATTGTGTTTTAGTGTATGCGCTTAAAATATTATGGCTTTTCACGATCCGGCGGCTGAGGTGGCAAGTATATAAGTTCGGGCGAATGCGGCGAAGACAGTAGCGCAATATACAGCGTTTGTGTACATTGCGAGGATAATGCATAATTCCGTGGGATGCATGGGAAAACGGAGAAAGAGAGAGAGAGATAGCGAAAGAGCGGCGAAAGTTTAGGTAGAAACGATTGTGCTGGGAAGATCATACTTTCATTATTGAGTTTGCGAAACAAGAAAAAAGGAAGGATAGGATCGGTTAGCAGTTATTGTTTTCCTATCAAGTACAATTTATGAAAAATCACTTCATAAATTGATTGAAGTGATACACTATACACTAGTTCGAGTGATTCAAACAGAGCATGTTCATACTATAAACGCAGCATGGGAGAAGGAGCAGCAGTGTGTGTGTGCCTTTTGTTACGCATCTGTTCTGGATACACTTTGATGAATAATTTGGGATTTCTTTTTTTTTATATAAAATAACACTGGAAGTACGTAAAAAGCAAAAAAAAAAAAACCTGCAAGTACGTATAGAGTGGGAAGTAAATCCCTTATAAAAATCAAATTGATAAACGAGTGTGTACAAAAACGATCGAAATGCTCAGAGTGTATAGCTATGGTTTATGAGGGAATGTAAACACGCAGACCAATCAATAATCATCACACGAATCTCAAAACAGTCAAAAGATGCGTAGCAATGCGTAGAGCACCATGTATGTAGATGCAGTTTGGTTTTATAACACACGTGACACACGTATAATACACGTGAAAGAAGCTGCCAATCAGGGCGTGTATGTACAAGCATATTTAAAATGCTTGCTTAAGTAGTTGTCAAATAGGCCCCGGCAAATACCGTCGTCGCCGACTACCACCGCCCGCCATCCCGGGTGCAATGCTCTAGCCCTCACACTCTCTCTTTCTTTGTGGCGGTTAATAATAGCAACCGGCAAGGGTAGGAGGAGGGTATCCCAAATGTATCCTTGCATTAAATAAATAATCTAGCCTCGGAGAGGGGTTGCCGCAACCAGCAAGCAAAACCAGAAAGTGATCGCTAGTCCCTGCAACGCACATACACCTGCGTCTCCCGCAGAGCGCAAGAGAAAAGCCACAGCAGCCGGCTCCACTTCGGTCCACTTCGGTCCTGAGAAGGAGTGGGTGGTGTTAAGGGGGAGGGTGTGGTGAAACCCATTTCATTTGTGGGTTTTGTAGTGAGAGAGTAGCAAGAGAGAATGGTTCTAGTAGGTGGTCCATTTGTTTCATTGTTTATGTATGTTTCTTTTTTTAGTGCGCCCGTGTGTGTTGTGTTGAACATATGATGATAAAAGAGTGTATCGGATTATCATGCAAAGACCCCGGAAGAAAGCGTGAAAAGGAAAGAGAGAGAGAGAGAGAGAGAGAGAGAGAGAGAGAGAGAGAGAGAGAGAGAGAGAGAGAGCGAGGATGCATTAGCATAGTGAGGAGGGTTTAAAACTGAAAACCGCTATCGCTAATGTAAACGCGTTAGTCTTGTTTATTTATGCCTTACTCTAAACAACACACACACACACACACGCGAGTGCGTGCGCTCCCCCAAACGCGGCTCACGCAACAGTGAGATGAATTATTTGTTTTAGTTTTTTCTTTGTTTTTTTTTTTCTGCAATTCGTTCTGTTACTTGTTTTTCTCTTGAATTTAAGCGCATTAAGAGGAGCGAGAGAGAAAGCCCGAAACAACTTATCATTATTTACTTTATTAATTATTACTATTATCTTTATTGGTATTTCTTAAATACGATATGATTGCTACAATTAGTAACTGGTAACGTTAAACACACACCAACCCCCTATTGAGATACTTTTTATTGCAATTCTTTGTTAATTTGTTGATAGTCGATAATCGATCGCGCGCGTGATGATGGGGAGGATAGTTTTTCGGGTCTGGGAAACCAACGAGAGAAAGTGTGCGTGCGTGCGTGTGCCCTCCGTCAGAGAAAGGGGGGGGGCGAAGGGCATTGTCCAATAAGAGAACGGAACGGATTGTGAGCGATAAAACCTGAAAGTAGAGAGATCGAAGCAGAAGAAAGCGCAGTGTGTTCCAAAAAAAGAAAAAAAAACATTGTTACTCAAAAAGCGCTGTGTGTTTAAACTGAAGCTAATTGTTGCTTCGCGCTTATCGTGGAGTGTGGATGAACCTCAACCGATATTGAACGAGACACACACACACACTACAATCCAGAGGAAAGAGATACGCAATGCATATATATCCATATTCTCTCTGTTCGTTATACCTGTATATAATCAAAGCAGATGATTAAGGTTGAGATGAGCAGCCCCAGAAGCAGCAGTTGCAGCTGCAGCTGCAAGCTCTGCCAAAACCGTCTCTGGACCATTTGCTCTAGTGGTCGAAAAAAAAATAATGAAGAAACAAACAAAACAGCACTAGTTAATAGCAAGAAAAAACCTTGGTTTAGTTTATAAAGACAGTAGACACACACTCGCCGGAGAGTAGTGCGTGCCGCTCGGTGACTAGTTGTAGTGCGGACGGATTGAATTTTGTTTTTGAATTGCAAAGAAATTTGTCTAAGTTTAGCTGGAAGGAAGAACTGCGCTACCGAAATGTTAGGAAATGCTTTCGAGCAGATTAATGTGCGCGAAAGGAAGGAAGGTGAAGCAAGCTACTGCCGTCAATACTGCAAACATACACAGAATTACACGATACACACGCGCGTACACCATTGGGTGGTGTGGCATATAGGGCATAGTTTTATAGGCTGAGCAATGTGTGTGTGAGCCAGGGTATACCGGGGAGATGGTAGTGTTTTGGATCAACTAAGCTAGTGATGCATCTAAATTGATAAGACTAAGAGAGAAGGGAAGCGCAGTACGGAAACTGAGGAAATTCCTTTTAGAAACACACACACAAACACATACACCGATCTTACCATCCCTATTAGCATGCGACAGAATCGTTACATTTTTACCACAAGAGCGCAAACAAATGGAAATCATCAATGCTTTACGATAATAGAATCGTCATCCGAATGATGCTGCCTACATGTTATGCTCTGTGCTGTGCTTTAGCGATGGGGAGCGTGGGTGCGTGCAGTGAGCGAACTATATGAGAACTAGCTCTAACAACTAGGATTGATTACGCTATGCCGATGAAGAGCTAGTTTTTATCTGGATCTTTTTAACAACAATTGATCGATTGATTGGATCCCCTGCGTGACATGATTCACATAATCGTTACAGGAGGTTTTTTCCTATTGATTGCGAACTGATTTCACGTTGTCCCACGCCTAGGGAGTAAAAATCACAGCTTACATCTGCTTCAAGAGAGCAGCAGCACTACTGCGAGAGGAGGAGGAGAGTAGGCGTTCGGAAGCTTAATCTGCTAACAACCACTTCATTTGTGTTCTGATACTGTTTTATCCATTTCCCAGCTATTTTCTAATTATTGTTTGCTTACATTCCTTATTCTTTGTTCTCTCGCTAATGAAGCAGCTTATAAGCACAGTACCCTTCTATGATTAAATATTCCTATATGAACTTCTTTAGAGCATCATGCATACTATCTTAAAATCGAGAATTCATTTCACGCAGTTCAACGTATCACAGTTAATGCATCTTTCGAATTTTGGAAGTAGATAGAAAGGATTTAAGCTTCCCCACTGTTGTCTCAAGACTCCAACGGTAGTGTAGCAGTAGTGCTGTTGTCTTCATCGATTCCCAAACTCCCGAAGAGTAACATACAGATACATACAGATTCGCAGGGCTACTGAGCACATAATAATGCATTCGAAAGGGTAATGCGCCATTGCGTTTTGCGTCTTTCAAACCGGTTCATACAAAAACTAAACTAAAACGCACATCAGGTTTAGTTTTATAGCACGATATCGTTTTGCTGCGCTTGCGGTTTAGATACACACTAGCTTTTAAGCAAACCAAATATGGATTTCATCGTACCTTCGTTTCATTTGATGGGGTCCGTGTGTGCGTGTATGTCCATAGACGCGAAGTTTGTTTGTGCGCACACACACACACTGGCTCTTGTGGTAAAGCGCATAACACGGTAGCATTCTAAGACGAGATTTCGAGCAGGACACAGGAGGCGCAAGAGCTTTCGTTAGACACACTGTGTGCGCCTTCCACAACACAAAACACACACTACACTACGCACTATAAAAATATGTTCTTTTTATGTTTTTTTTTCGATTTGTTTCTGATCCGTAATAAAGATATGTTGATGATGAGTACGAAACCACGAAGCTGGCGGAAGCGAAACTTCGATTGAGCGCGTGTTCGTTTTATCCGGTTCGAAAGAGAGATGCTTTTTTTTGTTTTTTTTTTGTCACTGTAGTAGTTTTTGTATACTGTTGGGGTTTGTTTGTTTTTTTTTTGGAGCGAATAGTAATGCCTTACAGCCTTTTGATTTTTTGATTTTGCGTGAGGACATTTCGGTTCTCTTCTCTCAGTAGCTGTCCCGCGATCCCGCGATCCTAAAAACAATCACACACACACACACACACACCCATACACACCGAACGATTACAGCCGGTTACGTTTGTCTTATCTATTGGTAGTTAAAGCTTTAGTATAAAGAGTGAGGAGGAGCAACTGTGGAAGAAGTACGATACCATAGAGGGAAGGGGGAGGGGGGAAGGATGTGTTTTCGTTCGATTGTTGGGGTGTGGGCGTGTTGAGGTAGTGTACCGCAGAAAGCAGAAGATTTAGATAGTATGCCAATGCTCTCCGTCTCCGGCGACGGGCGGGTTCGCATGAAGACACCTTTTAGAGACTGCAAAACACTTACAGACGACACACACACACGCACACACGCGTACAGAGCTGGAGTCAGACGTTCGAAGCTGTAATAGCTAGTGATTTCTTGACTATTGTTTGTTTCCCCTTGGAGAAACCCCTAAATCAAAGCCGCCACTCGCATTGATCGACGAATGCAAAGAAAAAAAGAAGCGATACCAGTAGTTTGGTTACACACGAAATGATGAGATGTACGCTAGGAAGGGAGGAAAAACAGTAACGGAAGACAAAAACTATTATATACAACTGTAGGTTAGCTTTGTAATAGAATTGTCGGAGCACATACACACACACATACTACCAACACACAAAGCTCTCCCAGCTGTGTGTCCGGGAAAGAATGTGAAAGGAATGGGGGCAAACATAAACGAGATGTGTGCAACACAGCAACAAATTACGATGTCGTTCTTGTGTTTGATGAAACGATAATGCAAACAAAAAGCATACAGTGTTATGAAAAGTCATACCGAGACAAGGGATATGCATAGGCGCAAGGTATAATATATGTTGTTGCTGTGTGTGTAATAACTGCAAGCGAGCTGTGCAAGCGCCGCCCACCCGGGCAGAGGTCGAAAGAAGGGAGAAGGGGAATGTGTGTGGTTCGGTGTAGTGGTAAACTAAAGAATACTTAGATTTAAACGCGGAAGAGATACAATATCGAAGGTAGTAGTGCAGAGAGAAAGATGTATGGATTATATATATATACATAAAAAATATATAAATGTAAGGGAAAAAAGTATATACATTATATATATACATTACTATATACACAACTCTAATGATAAAAAACAAAAACAAAAACAAAAAACAATGATTAAAACGTAAGGCACACATCGTTGATAGAAAAGTAACAACAACAACAAAAAAAAAAGAAAGAGAAAAGGACATGTTACTACATACGAAGTAAAACAAAACAACAAAACAAAAGAAAGAACACAAACAAACAAACAAAAAACCTTACCATTGCAGGGTTTCTTATACGCGCGGAATGATACAACGCGATGACAGAGGATGAAGGGCAGAGGGAAGAAGTCTGGCAAAGACTGAAACGCACGCTACCGTTGGGGGATGGAGGTAGGGAGAACGTGGGAAATCGATAAGAAGAAGAGGAACACATACACATAATACACACGAATATCCTTTCATCCTTTTGCGAACAAAAGGGGTAAGATACATAAAAAAGTGCTGCCACACAACAAATACACACACTAGTTCGGTAGAGTCGGTAATGGTGATAAAGTTACTGTTGAGAAGGAGAAGTGTGGAATGTTAAGAGAGGGGTGGGTAGAGAAAAGTTGAAAATAAGAGTGGAAAATCTATGAAAAAACACACAAAAATGTGGTAGTAGGATGTAGTAGGTTAAATGAAAAAAAAGGAAATGAATGAAACAATACCAACAAACAACGCAAAACCCACACACACAACAAGAGAGATTACAAGAAAGAAGGGATAAAACAAAATAGAAACAAAGCGAAAAAACAATGAATGATAATATAAACCATTACAAAAAGAATACACACAAACACAAATACATTGGCTAGAAAGACTGCAGTAAAAAAGAAAGAAAACAAATAGATAACCACGCTCAAACAGAGGAGGAGGAGCAAATCACGCCTAGAAGCGTCGTTCGGGTGTAAACAGCTCACCAAGTCGTGCGAGTGTAGCAAACGCCAGACAGGGCCGCGGCGGAACCAAAAGCATGTGTTTAAACTAATGTGTAGCTTAAAAATCAAAAAAGTATCTAGGAAGCGCGTATTAATAGTAGCCGCCGCACCACACGTTCGACGTCGCCAAAACAACAACACACTCACACTCATCTGAAAATAAACGTTGATATATGTGGTGGAGGGAAGGGTGTGTGGAGCACGTGGGAAATGCATTAAAATGCATCCACGACGTGTGACAGCTCTTTCTCTATTGCCCATCTACAAACAACAGTTTCCACCGCTCTACACACAACAAAACAAACCTACTACTAGGATCCCTCCCAAGAAAAGCGAAATTTGACCAAGGAAAGTGGAAAAGCAAGAGCACACAACGCATTAAGAATGTGAAAGAAATGCCAGGGAACAGAAAGGTGTGCACGTGCGTGTGTGTGTGTGTGGTGGTAGTCGTAAACACAAGGGTAAGCGAATTTGAAATGTTGATAATACCTACTACACACACTAGTTGCTCTAGAATATTGAAAACTGTGTAAAACAAAATACAGAATTGGTTGGAGCATACCGCGGACGAGCACGAGCGCGCGAGATGATAAGGAAAAAAAACAAAAAAAAAACAAGAAACTAAAGAAAATATGTGAGGAAGTAACAAACAATTGTTGTAAAATAAGATACAAAATGGAGAAGAGCGAAAGAAAAGAGAAAGAGAGAGAGAGAGAGAGAGCTGTTACACACATACGGGCGAAAAACCGTGCGTCGTTACTAGAGGATATGGAAAATATGGAACAGTGAGAACTGGTCGGGGAGAGAAAACAGGCAGGAAGTGAAGGAGAAAATACGAAAAGTTATAAAGAAAACAAATGGTAAGGGTGTAAAGAAGAAAAAAAGCCGTACTACAGCAAACACACGATAATACAATGATGATGATGATGGAGTATAGAAAATAAAAAAAGAGTAAAAAACGAAACTACAAAACAAAACCACACAAAAAAATACACAAAAGAGAAACAAAAAGAGTTGTGTTTGTATATTTTTTCTTTTTCTATTTCTAACTAACGAAAGAATTTCATTTCTTTTGCAGGTAGTGCATAGAACAACTCGTGGGAAACTAGTAACTAGATATTGTACAACAATGTTGCTAAAAATAAGACGAAAATGAAGAAAAGACCAGCCTACGATGATCTGGTCACAGGTGGTTTTACGTCGAAGCGGCGACCCCTGGTGGTCGGTGCTGTAAACATTCAAACTGATGACTGCTGCGATGATATTTATCGAACGAAGGGAAAGATAAATGGCTGCCAAGAGAGATCATCAGAGGAAGAGTTGAGAAGCTTTTATTGTGATTTTTGAGTGTAGAAGCGAATTTAAACGCTAATTTATTACAAAAAAGGTTTAAATATCTGGCATAACGTGTTCCCTCTCGCATGGATTCCAGCCATACCCGTCCTGTTGGCCTTGGCCGTTGGCCTGTACAAACAGGCATTTTGAAGCGTAATCTTTGGGTTTTTTTTTCGGGTACTTCGGGTAATTCGCTACGATGGATGTAACATTGAAATAGGAAGCTCCAAACATGGCTACTTTTGCTTCAAAAAGTGTGTTTTTGCGGAGAATTCTGCTTCACTATCGAAAGTATGGAGAAACGTTCCGGAGGACGCTATCTAACACATGTCAAGTGTCTTATTCTTCTATTTGGCGTAACATACTACACGGACTATATAGGCTTTCGATACTTATTCAGTACCACGCAGCCGGGTAGTCAAGTTCTTACTACGGCAGGACGGTCCATTTTAGGCTTGAACCCAACGACGAGCATGTTATTGAGTCGTACAAATCGACGATTGTACCATGCGACACTTCAAGTATATAAGCATGTAATGTTCCATCGATTAAAAGTAAGCAAAACTTTCAGAAAGATGTGGAGTACTGGGCTTCATATGGGAATTGACCAACAAGCGACGAACCCCGTTATTTTGAAGAATTGCTCCTGCGGCATCCTTAGAAAAGTATTAGAATACACTGAAAATGGAAGTTTAATCCCACCGATGTGTAGGCTAGACATTGATCCTTCGGGTTATTGTCTGTTCTAGTCTATCCAAAATGATCTGGCTGACCAGCACGTCTCCAAGTACGATTAGGTGCAGAAATAGATCATTGCATGTTTCAAAAAGGTAGGACATGCAAGTATCAAAAAACCAGAAAATATTTTGAACACTGAATGTATTACCAAAATATCACGATAAAGCTTTCATTTTCGCAAAGCAAGGCACAAGATCTTATATATTCTTCTTTACGAAAAGTGTTAACACCATATAATTCCATCATTAAACCATTAACTTCTGAAAAAATTCAATCTTTTGACGTTGAACGATCATCATCGTTATGAAGTTCTTCAATGATAATTTCCCTGTAACTCAAGAAACGCTGCCTGACCAGAAAGTATGCCCCAGCTATATGAGTTTTCTGACATATTCAAGTGATCTTTCAGTGATTTCCATTAGTGACTTTCCTTGTATTCATCAACCAAAACACAAAAGCACACACAATCAAATAGCACGTTTTATCGCGTTTGCTCTCGATTCAATCAAGATCGCTGGCCGTAAAAAAAAAAAACAAATACACCAGCAGCAACCACTCGGTATCGGTCATTTCCGCCCAAACTGGTTTCTGTTAAAGGGGGATCGTTATGCGCACCTTACACACACACGCACACCCGCCCCCCGTTTTATGATCTCCTGACAACTAGCATAGAATGAACAAGAGCACAGCACAGAACACAGCACAGGCGGCATGGTTGGGGTGAACCGTTTGCTGTGAACGAAACAACCGTAATTAAATCCGCTGCACACAGCCGAGAAGTGAATCGTTTTCGGTTGCGTGCCTTTTTCCCTATGGTGCCGTGTTCTTTTGCCCTCTTGCTTATGGATCTTATCCACACGGACTGTCCATAACTGCGTAATATGTCGATTTCGAATATTCCGTGAAGGTGAGGTTGTGATCGGTGCATCACTTTTTTTTTTTCGTGCGTCTTGTGATGACTCATCGATGCCAGCATCAGAAGGAGCAACCCTAATTTTCAGGAGATCAGGAAAAAGAATGAAAAAAAACATCCCAACTTCAGTTCTCCCTTTTCTTCAGTTCTCCTAAACAAGCGAAGCAAAGGTGGACGGTGTGGTAAGGTTTGCTGTACTGCGCATTATTTAATATTCCTACCGATCGTTCGTCTATCGAACGATCGCACGCAAAGGAAGAAGGATAAAGCTGAACAAATAACAGAGGGCAAAGTGTTACGAAATGAAAGTTACCGAAAAAAGGTTGTTTGCCAAAAGGGAACACGGAAAGCTTCGGTGCAAGTGAATTGAAGAACACACAGCGGAGACAGAAAAAGGGAAGAAACGGTAAAAGAGAAAAAGAAATGATCATCGAAAAGGTGAAGAAATCGAACTGGGGAATAAAAGACATGTAAACAAAAGGGAATGAAGGAGGGGGGAAAAGAGCACAAAACAGAGCACACAAAATGCAGTCAAAAATCAGAAAAAAGGTGAACCAACAGTAAGGCAGAAATACGACAAGGAAGAAACAACGATCGTTTAAACAGATCCTGCGGGAATTGACTCGCAAAGCAAAACAGTAAGAACGAAGCAAATAAAGCAAAACAAAGCAGTGCACACACCCTTCTCAACAGAAAAAAGGGTACGCACACACACGCCGGCTCTAATGTGCGATCGTTGACGATCTACACCAGCGCCGGAGAAGTCGGGTGCCGCTGAGCAGCGAACCCTCGGGATGATTTCGATGCGTGGAAAAGTGACGAACCCCCCGCCGCGGGAGCGGTGTGTTTATGCTGAAGAAGAAGAAGAAAGGTAAGGAAACAAGTGGACAGCAGCAGCACAAACGGAACACAACAACACAAACCTGCCCGATCGCAATGAGTGGTGCATGAGTCATGGGGGAACTATGCTCTTGGGCCATGTCAGCCAACGACCAGCGGAGCTCATCTGTACAAGTGCGGCATGTGACGATGCTGCGGGGTGTGTCTCAGTGTGTGCCGGGGCGCGACTCTGTTGCTACGTAGTGGTTTTTGTTTTTGGCCATCTCGGCAGGCTATGCAAATTAGATGGCTTAGGCGATAGCACTGAGAAGGGGGGGACAGTTTATCGATTAGTCATCACAGATGGCTATGGATTGTAAAAGTTTAATAAGAGTGATCGTTGAGTTGATTGTATTGATATGATTAAAATGATCATTGCTTCATTAGATAAAACAAAATTCTTTTCTAATTTATAATTAATTAAATGGTTTGTGGCGTGAGATACGCGATGGAATTAATTGTTTGTAAATCCTAGTTAATCTGTAATACCTCAAAAAAGATCACAATATCAGTGATCTTTGCTCATTGACATTTTGTATGAAGTGTAATGCAAATTTTATGAGTGTTGGAAAAAACAGGTTCTTTCTTGTGTCTTTTTTGTTGCATGATGTACTAGGCAGAAACTAGGACATGGAGATACATAAATGGAGTAATTAGTCTAAATACGATCAAATCGTACTAATCACAGACTCAACACAATTCAGCAGGAATTTTAGACAACAAAGTTTCAATACAGCAATACGGAAAAACCTCTTGAAGCATGCCGAAGAGTTATGAAAAACTAGCTAAAATAGACCAACCTCAAGAACTCCCCCGAAGAGAGACATATTTATCAAACTTAAGATTCTTGACGAGCATGAGGAGAAAAAAAAAAAGATTGCATGAGATTCGAAGAGAGTCCCGGGCTTTACTTCATTTCCTTCAATCAACGTACACACCGAAGTGTTTATTGAATGCCTCTTGGAGAAGTTTGTAGCTTAGTTATGATCTTATCATTGTGTTACAATAGAATGGACCTGCAATGGACATGCCAAATTGTACCAAAGATGGTTAACTGCATGCGTGAAATTTCATTCGTAAATTTTGAGGCCCTTGAGTAGTTAAAGCCTTAACCTTTTGTACCATTGGAATTAAAATGTCAAAGGGTTAAGCCTTGCATAAAATCCCAAACGAATTTGGTTAGCAACTACAAACAGGATCAGTTTACCCAAACGGGCATTGAGCGACTTCACCACTGTATCCGGCACCGTAAAATCATCTATTTTTAAGTATTTAATACACATTCTGAACAATGGTTCTTTTTTCTATTTATCATCATAGATGCTGATGAAGTGTGATGGTAAATAGCACTTAAAATTTACGACCAACTAAAGGTTTTATTTAACAAAAACCATTCAAAAGGCAAAACCCTTCCCAACGAACCATTCCGAACGGCGGTTCCTTTTTATTGGCACCGAAAGCAACTTCCTCCCTCTGTGCAGCGTAACCGACAGTGGCATATCCTTCCAAAGTTCATGTTGTTGTTCCTCCTCACACCGGGAACAAGTGAACATCTCTACCTACCAAGTGCAGCGCCTTCTTCCGGTGCTTAATTGCCGATGCGGGAAAACCGGTTCGACGAAAAAGGGCTGCAAAAGATGATAATGCACATCAAAAGAAACGTAACAGCATTCGTGTTTTTGTGGTGTGCAGGTTTTCGGGCAAATTATCCTGCTGCAATTAAGTGTGGGGTGAAGAAGGGTGAGAGAGAGAGATAGAGGAAGAGGAATGGTAAAGAAAATATTCTTGCACAGAAGTGTGTTTCAACAGTCCTGTGGCTGTCTTTTTTCCCCGTAAGACATCAATGTGGGCCTACGAGGGCTTTGATGGCATACAAATTGATACCTACAACTTCTTGCACCGCATCGGTTTGTGGGCCTTTTTTTGATGGGCGATGCACTTCTATGCACAGTCCCCCGGTCCCTACAGTCCTCCTACCTGCCAATAGCTTTGTGGGAAGGTTTTGTATGCACTTCTTGCAGGAAGGCTTTATGCACTTTTTCTGCAGTAAAAGGTTGAAAGGATGCGTGTTGAGTGCAGATCTTCACCTTTTACAATGCCGATTTGGACACTTGGAGAAGCTATTGATTAGAAGTAGAATCTTCAGCTTCAGACTTCATTTCCTTTCGAAGTATTTCTCTTGGCAATTTATGTTAAAAAAAAATAAATAAAATATTTATTTTTGATTTGATTTTTACACTTATTTTTCGATTCATGGAAGATTCTTGCACATTATAGTAATATTTCTAAAGTAAAATCAACCTAAAATGGAATGTACAGAAAAAGCTGTTTGAAAAAAAAACAACAAAAACAAAACAAAAAAAAGAAACAAAAATACATTCAAAATCAATGCTATAATCATAAAAACTATAAATTTATACTAATTAAATGTAATAACGGATAAAATAAACAAAACTGGTAAAAATAAGGGAACATGTAAAAGTAAACACACACGTTCATTCACGTAATTACAATAAAACAAAAAGAACAACGTAAACAACTAACCCTGCTTTTGAGCAAAAAAAAAGCATTTTGTTCTTCCTTCGAAAAGCATAAAAATGAAACAAAAGCAAGAAGGAAGGAAACTGTTGTTGGTGGACATTATGATATCGAAAGCTTTTTGCGAGGGAAGCAAATAGAAAATAAAACAAACGCACCCTCTCCTTCTGCTTCGGAGAGCCGCTCTCTGAGCAAAAACAAATACACCCCTAAATAAGAGCGATAGCGAAGAAGAGAAAAAGAGAGAGAAAGAGCGAGAGAGCAAGCGCGTTCGCAGGACACCCGCGGAAGGGATGAAGTCTGTGTTCCACATTTCACACCCGTTCCTATATAGGCGCTCTGCAAGTAAACGTGGTGCTTGCTGTTCGGTGTAGTGCAGCTAGCTGTCCCTTTCCCGCTGCCGGTGCGTATCCCTTCCACCACGCTGTGCGGGGTAACAAAGAGCGAGCAGCACACACCGCCATCAACACTGGCGCAGTGATGCTGGCGTCGGGTAAATTTCCTTCGCCATCGAAGCTTTCTCTCGCGAACAGTCGCCCCGAACGGACGTGCGTGAAACGTTTCCTCCGGTGTTACGCGCGCGCGTATGTGTGTGTGTATAGAAAGAGCTGTGCTGTTAATTAATTGTGTACGTGCAACGGTGTAAGGATGCAAGCCTTGAAAGTGAAGTTAAAAGTGTGACCAAAATGGAATGAATGTCGCTTGAATCGCTTTGGCAAAGATTACGCGGTACCGACCAAGCGACAAACGTGTGCTTTTTTTTATAATTCGATTGAAGCAAGTGCTGTGTGTCTGAGTGTGTGTGCACAGTGTGTATGCGTGCATGCGTGTGTTTGGCCCCGTAGTGAAGGTGTTTTCTGCACCCGCCGTCGGCATGCGGCGAGGTACGGTGGAAGAGAATTAAAAAGAGAATTCCCAAAAAATCAACCCCCTCATCCCTTTCCTGCCCGTCGATGCAGCAGGGGTGAAACCACAACTACAATTCAACAGCAGAACCATTAAAATACGAAATCTGCAGCATACAAATCGAACGATAAACGGTAAGACCCCGAGTGGATGTGTTTGGAGGGAAGAATAGTTTTGATTAAAAACCCAAAAAGTGTCGCCCCCGACTGCCGACGGTAAAGTGAAGCTGGAGCGTAAAGCTTCCGCGCGGCAGCCATTTTGAGCCCGGAGCGAGAAAAGGGTCGAGGAGTCTGTTGGTTCGCTTTTTTTGTTGTTGTTTTTTTTTTTCGGTGTGTGTCTGTTCCACAGCGAAGCCACTGCTGGATGGAATTGGATTTGATAGTTGGGCGAGTGGGTGGGTGGCTCGGGGAATTATGCGCAGGCGCACGAACGTAAGAAAGAGCGCGAGTGTGTGTGTGTGTGTGTGAGTGTGTGTGAATAAGAAGGTGACATTAAAAAGCCGATACAAAAACATGAAATGTATGCTGAAAAGGGTGTTGAAGCACGTGGAATAGGGTGAAGTAGAGGAATGGAAAGCGGGGTACAGTTCATAATAGAAAAACAACCAAAACAATACAGTTCGCTCCTGTCCGTTTGTGTATGTATGTGTGTCCGTGTTGGTGGTTTTTGCAGCGACCCACACACTCACGCACACGGCCTGCTTCGATGGTGTGCGAAAAATGGTTTCCTTCAAGCTGTCAAAGTAATTTACCTGAAATTCTGTTGTTGTTGCTGCTGTTGCGGAATTGTGGTTATGTGTGTGTGTGTGTGTTTTTAAAACTTTTTTAAAGCCATTTCCAACACGTGCACATAAACAACACGCACTGCGCCACTGTCGTGAGGGGTGAGAGTGTGTGTGTTTGCGACTGAAATTGGTTTTCCACAGGGTGGAAAACCATTTGTAGTATCGTTTCCACTTACAATAAGGTTGGTGGATCGGCTTGCGTGAATGTGTGCGTAAATGTTGTGTTGTTTTTGCGTGTTATGTTGGCCGCGCAACAATAACGACGGGTGGGTTTGGGGTTTCCCGTCTGGTTTTATTTGGCTCGAGCGTTCAGACTTTGCACTACCAAGGGGGTGTTTTGTTGGTGGGAAACAGCAAACGCGGTTTATGAAATTATTTTTGTATTCAACTAGCACTGAATCTCTAATAAGAATAAATTAATAATATAATAATATTAGTTTACATCTTCTCAATAGATGGGATTGAGTTTTTGATAGCTGATGTCCCAAAAAAGCGTCCCACAATCCAATTAGCTGTAACATATTTAGCATCATTTGCGGCAAATCATTCAACGGTTAGCGTGTTTTTCCTTCTCTACCAGAACGGTGTTTTTCGAACTCATTTCCCATGACCACCACCCCCCATCGATGTTTATTTATGAAGGAGAGAAAAAAAATTCCACTCCACATCTTTTCTTACTTAGAAAGGTGTATGACCAGCAAAGGTACACAGCGAATAAGGTAACAAATAAATGTACCTAATACACACACACACACATACATTCACCCGCTTGTTGGCTCAATTACGCGCGAAGAGTAAATAAAAGCACTCTTTCTTTAAATCGCTCGCGGTACGCAAACACGCACGCGGTACGCGCAGCATTTGTGGAGCAACAACAGCGTGCGAGTAGAGCGACAAGCGCTAAGCGACGAACCCGGCCTTCGACTGGGCTGTGTGTGTAGTAGTAGTAGTGATCATGTCACTCGATCGCGGGTGAAGGTTTGTTCGAAGCGAGGGATGGATTTTATTTCAATCGAGTTGTGGTATCGACTTTTATTTTTAGATTAAATAACAGTTTATTCTAATTGTTTGGTAGATTTTATGGACCAAATTGAGAAATTCATGTGCAGTACAGTTAGTGATGAGTGAAGAAATGAATGAACTGAAAATTACTTTACTACTATTTTTAGGATTTGGTGGGGTTTTTTTTCAAGATTTATAACATTTTTTCAAGCAACAAGCGTTGTTGCCAATGCATAGTGCTCGCTAATATCTCATTTTAACAGCCTCAAACGACCAGCCAACGACCCTTTTAAGTTTGGTCGCGCTGATAAGACAAGAAAGGGCAACAGCAGCTCATAAATGTCATCATTATCTTTTGTATTTTTTATTTATGCATTTTAGTGCTTAAAGCAAGATAAAAGGAATGCATTTTAGGATTTTAAACTACATTTTAACACTTTGTTTAGAGCAAGGCAACGTGATCTTTAAGCACTGTATTGCTGCACTACACGTGTTAAGCCTAATTCCCGTCACAAGATTTGAACCAAATCAAATAATCATTTTCTTATGCTTCATGAATAAATACTTCTCAATGTAACCATAGTAGCGATCTGCGCGTTTTTCTATTCTCATCATAATGTGTACGCCGCGGCCGATGAACGACACGTCCACCTCCATCTAACCACCCTCCATCTCGTGCGTCACAATTTCATCACGAACAGACACACGCTCGGAATGTCGGACGGGGGTCGTCTTCTACGATTTCTAGACCTCACCTTGGAGGCTTTTGCGAACGGAGCGAATCTCAAAGCCGGGCCGAAGCAACCGAACGAACGAACGAACGAACTCAAATCCGGCTCGCTGCTTTTGCTGTGTGTCCTCGATAGCAGTTCGATCCACGGGCATTTACACTGCTTTTCTTTGCCATTTCTTCTTCGTCTTCGTCTTTGGCTTTATATCAACGCCTAAGAAGGTGTCCGCGTGCTGTTGTATGCGGTCGCCCCCCGAGGGTCTATCCAACGCCACGCGGTGTGATGCAATGCAGCAGTGAAAAGCAACATTATTGTTACATTTGCCCAAACAGAAGCCATTGTCGGGAAGGTTGGAAATGATGGAACCTTTGATGGCAGAATCCGATGGCCTTACCGGGCCGGTGAGTGTGTAAGGGCCGAGTTTTACGGTTGGTCGTTTGTTGTGTGCGTGTGGCATTTGGGGAGTTTGTTTTTTAGTTGTAATCATTGCCAATTCCAATTTTTTGCCATTCGTTCGAACGGGTGATGATGGTAGTAGTGTTTGAGATTGGAATTTAAATAAAACAGGATTGTAAAGTCGTACTGACAGCGAAGAAGTGTGCCAGTTAAAGGCAATGGTGCGCTACATACTTTGTTATGCTGCTATGCCATGTAGCTTTACAATTTGAGTACAGGTGTCCCCCGAGATACGACTGTATTTGGGACCGAAAAAATGGCCCAAAGCAAGGCGTAAGTCGAAATAGTCGTATGTCGAATATCTGTCAATGTTAATTTTAAAACCGAAGTTGAAAAGTCGAAATCTATGATATCGTGATTTTTATTTGTAATAATGTTTGATCATGTATTAATTTTACACCGAAAGTCGTTTACGCGATATAAATATCAAAGATCGGCTAGTTGTAGAATCTTTGGAAATGTGTTTGTAACGGGTTTCAGCACAGAAATTCAAAAAAAATACATCAATTTCTTCTCACTGACAACTTTTCACTGTCAAAATCAAAATCGTCGTATCTGCGTATCGTCGTAACTCGAGGGGTCGTAACTCGGGGGACGCCTGTACTCAAGACTCATGAAATTGGCTACTTTACTGTAGTAGCACAGTGGTAAGAAGATGCAAGAAGAATATTATATTTATTCAAATTAGTTGAAATTTCGCTCAAATAAATAGAGCTCATGTTGTGGAAAAAACAACATTTTCAACATAGTTATTTCAATCAAATTAGTTCCTACTTCAGATTATAAATTATTCTTCTTCTTCCCAATGATTCTTATCAAATTCAGTACTTTAAATAAAATATGTAACAATTGTTCAAAATGAAACAAAACATCATAAGAAACTTAATCGAACATCAGAAAATAGATTCTATTAATATCAATCAGTTTAATAAAAAGCAGTCAAAATGTCAAAAATAACGAAACTAAAAGAAAAAGATTGCTATTGTAATATCTGTTAAATTTTCTATGTTTAAATATTTTATATAACAACTGTTTCTACTTTTTTCATTTCTGTTCATCTGTACCTATACTTGGATGTTTCAAAATAATATTTACTTATTTACTCAGTCTTAGAGCATTCATTGAAACAAACACACACTTTTACCGACAAACAGATATTAGTAAATTATATACTTTTTGTGTTGTTTTTTTCCTTTTTGTTCCTTTTTGCCATTCACACAGGCTCTTCTCTACTTCTGTCGTTTGATTTAGTTTAGAAGGTTATTTTATAGTCGTTACCGCTAAATTTTGGCTATTAGGCATCCATTTTTGACAGTGCGCATCCATTTTGGAGTCTAAGGCATCAATTTGTTGACAGTGCGCATCTATTTTTGTCTGTAGTTCAACATTTTTTGAGTCTTATAGGAATCAAATTAACAAAGTATTTTTTGTAGCTTTTACTGTAAACTGTAAATTAACTTGTAATAAACACATTAAACAAAAATCTAGTAATTTGATTGTTTTTGCGAAAAAATTGTGAAATTTATAATGTATTAAAGACATTTAGATATTTTTTATATTTTTTTACAAGACATTTTTTACATCTGAAAATACTTCCCAACTTTAGTCATTCCATTGAATCGTCCATAATTGGCACGAAAGCTGTTATACTTTAAATTTTATTAATTAAATTTGTTAATTATTTAACTTAAATTGAATAATGTTGGAACCCCTAGTTTCAGAAATTTGGTTAAATTAAGTAAACAAAACAAATGACTTACAGTCGAAAATGTATGCCTTCGAGGGAAAAATTGTGATACGCTGTCAAAAATATGTGCCCTCAGAGACCAAAATAGGTGAGCTAGAGCCAAAATTTGGCAGCACCGACTGTAAGTTCGACTTAACATCTCATTGCTGGGCCGATTCTATACATGACTAGGCTTAGAAATTGGTGCGCATGACATATTTAAACATTATAATTCCATGGTTGGGTGCTAAATATACAATAAACTATTTTACACGAGTTGTACAACTGATCAATTATCTAAATTTGTAGAAAATTATGATAAACTAATAGATTGTAAACCTTTAGGCACTTAGCAAAGCCCTGCTTAGCTCAGCAAAAAGTACGCTGGTCGTTAACTGATCATTCTGAACACATTTAGTTGTGACATTAAACTCAACTCTTACAAATGAACAGCAAGTGAACAACGAATTGCTACAAAAAGAATAAAATGTAGACTTATCATCTCCTACACAAAAAAAGCAATGGAAATTAACATATTGTCGTAAATACAATTATTGCACCGTTACTATCGATGCTCTTGCCGGTGTCTGATTGCACATGCAACCTTTACACATTTAACCCCTGTTTTAGTATCATATTAAAAAAAAAGCTACAGCCCATTCGCCTCAACGTCCTCCCCGGGGCCGCACCAAAACACGGAAAAGACATAAATCTTGTCGCAAATAATATTCCAATCATAAAACTGCCAAAACGTCTCTCAATTGCCCTGCCTTGCCTATACGAGCCACGGGATGGCGTGTGCAAATTTTTGGCATGGTTTATTGTTTTTTTTTCGCTAAACCAAGTAAAGAAGGGGAGACCCAGCGTCTCTAACGGGGTCGTTATCGTTTGTGCGTGTGAGAGTGTGTGTATGTGAGACATTTTTTTATTTGATTTTCCTTAGCAATAGACCACCCTCCTGTAGCAGCAGCAGTATATCGGTGTGGTTGAAAACACACAAAGTGGTTGGAAAAGCTCGAACACGTGCGTGCACGTTGCATTCTAAATTCAAGCCCTCTAAGCTGACCATTGGCAGAGCCCCCTCGGCTCGGCACGTTACGGCCGCGGGATATGGCCGCACCGCGAATGTTTTTCCCCCTCCTGCTAACCACCACCCTTCTGCCGGTGTGTTTGGGTGTGCGGCTAACTGACAGACAGTAATGCATTTGACCACCCCACAGCGGAGACGAAAATGAGAAACAGCTGAACGGCTGAAAAACTACCCAATGGGGGAAAGGGATCTTGATGCGAATTAAGGAGGGTTGCGGGAGAGAGGGGGACAACCCTTAAATATGTTTTAACCTCCCAGGTGTGTTTTGTTGGGCTCTATTTTCTGTTTCGTGCCCTCAATGGATTAACACGCGTTTGGCTAGCCGCGGGCCAGGCGGGGGTCCGGGGTGTCCAGTGTTGCCCGGTCAGGCGTATCGTTGCGGGCTGGACGTTGGCGCGATACGGGTGCACCCAAGAATGACCACATTCACCAGGCCAATAACAATAATGATGAGGACAATTGCGAGGGGCTGTTTTATTGTGCGTTTTTTTGTTGTTGTGTGACGATAGTGACCACGAAGTAATGGTGTGTTGCGTTCTGTTCGAGCCTTTAGTTTTATCTTTTCGTGGTTCGGCTCTCTGAGGGGGGAAAAAAACTTGACCGAGCATCAGTTCCTTGCCTTAAATGCAATTTTCTGTTTTTTTTCCCCCCTGCACCCAGAAGTGCAGTTGCAATTGCGTGCGATCGTTATCGTGTGCGTACAATTGGGCCGTTGGGTGCACAGTTAGAGAAGTGGGTTCGTGGAGATGGTGACTTCTTTCTGAGCGACAGGAGACGCCCGTTGTGGGTGTGTTTGAGGGGTGAGAATGTGGGTTTTTTGTGTTGTTGTACGGTGGAAAGGTGGGGTTTTTTCAGGTTACAAAGAAAGAAGATGGGTTTTGTTGGCTTGATGATATAATTTGTGGCTGGAAAATGGGCGTCGAAACCCCCTACTCATACACACCTATTTTTCTGTAATGTATTGAGTTTTTAGTGGCATTGAATTGTTTGAAACATTTGACGATAAATACAACACAATTCAACAGGCCCTGTTAACTTGCGTTTCATCCATTGATTTACTATTAAGATTTTTGCAACTATTGATTAAAAACTTAAACCTCAAACAGAGCCTGAGTTATATCGGAAAAAACACAGGGTTGCCCACGATTTATTGGTCAATTTCCATAATTTTTTGGTGCGTTTCAACGATTTTTTGATCGTATCCCATAGATTTTTAGTTCGTTCCCATAATTTTTTGGTATTTTCCGATTGGATATCAATACAATTGGACCAACAAATTCTGGGAAACGGCCAAAAAATCGTGGAAACGCACCAAAAAATATGGGAACCCACCAAAAATTGATGGGAACCAACCAATAAATCGTAAGAAACCCTGTAATGTTGTACATATGTGTTTGAATTATATATATTTATCATGTTTGTTAATTAAGAATAATATTAAGACACATTTCCGGTACCGGAAATTGTTTCAAATAAATTAAATATTACTTATAAAAATTAAAATCTTATTGTTATGGGTTATGGGTTCGCATCTCTTCTTTACGTTCTGCAGCTTAATTGCAACATCAGCCAGGATCGCTGTCTCTGTTTATGTCACTGACAATACAGAACAGCTTGAGTGAAGCATCGACAAACCAGAAGCCACATAAGAAATCTGTAACAACTTGTCTTATGTTTTATTTGTAGAATTATTCTTCTAAAAACACAAGAAACGAGAGTAGGATAATAAAACCAAATCCTTCCATGTATGGGCGTTTATGAAGAAGAAACAAAAAAAAGAACCACCAAAGCTATTGCGTATTCAGTTGCCAAAAGATCAACCATCCCTTCGGCGAGAGTCACATTCCAATTTCGTCTTGGCAGTGAGCCAAACCTCCGTTTCGAAGTTCCAGTGTTCCAAGCTGTCTAGCAAAAATAATGTGACAAAAGTCATCGCCCCCCCAAATACCGCTCGAGCGTTCGAAATGATTTGAGACGCACTGGCGACAAACCCAATGGCATTATTGAACGACGAGCCCATTCGGGGGGTGACGTTTTGTCTTTATGTGGAAAAGTTTTAAAATCCTGTGGAGCACCTCTGTGCAGCTCGAGGGTGGAAAACATCAGTTTTAGCTGCTCTCTGATGCGTTGAAAAACCATGGTTTTTATGTGGAAAGTTTTGAAGCGGAAGTGTTTGGTGAAAGGGAAAAGGACCAATGTCTGCCGTTTATTGCAGGGGGATAATTGTTGACGCTGGGATAGTAAAAAATTAATATCAATTTATGCAAAAGGGAATGTTTCTTAGTTTGGCTTCGAATTTATTGTATTTGAAAATTCATACATTTTCTTACCTTATTTTTTTCTTTACGTTAATAAAATTACACTCAATCCGATCAAAATTCATTCTACTAATTTAATGAATCCTAAAATAAGCAAATAAGTTACTTGTTAATTTCCTATTAAATTTTCATTTTAACAATCTAATGATATTCATTTCTCTCTCGTCGTTTTTTTTTTTATTTCAGAGCAATCAGTCCGATCCGAAACGGAATTGCTTTCGGCAATGTACTAGAAAATACGTAAAAGCCACGCTACAACATACGTCAGCGGGTTCAGCGTGAAAACAAATCAATCGACGCGTGAGAACAGCACGCGAAACAGAACATCAAACGAGATCCATTATACCGTGTGCTGTGAAACAAAGTTTACTGTTTGGAGAAGTAGAAAAAAAAAACACACACACACACAACGCAAAGGGTGAAAAAAAGTTTACGTGCGTGGAAATAACGTTTGGTGGCTTTTTTCCTCAATTATGTAACTTGCTCCCATTCATGTTTCAGTGTTATTAATTGTGCAGCTAGAAAAAGTATTACTTTGCAGTATTGAAGAAAAAAAACAACAACAACCATTATTCGGTGCCATTATTGGTGGTGTGAGAGAGTAAAAGTGTGTCTAATTGCGACGGCAAAGGCGCAAAAGTAAAAGTTCTTGAGGCGCGGTTCCTCTAAATTCGGTCGATAAAATGAGTGATGGTGGATGAAAACACTGCTGGTCAGTGGAAGTTTATGCAAAAGTTCTGAATTGTGTGTTTTGTATCAATTGTGAAGAAAAAGTGAAACCGTTCGACGGCGAAATATAAGTACACAGGATTTACTTACCTCATTTTGGCAAACAAAAATGGATCTTGCGGGTGAAGCGGGCACTACCTCGAGACAAGCACGGTTCGAGGACTACCAGAAGATGAGTACCTCGCTGCAGAATATAGCCTCCGATCAACCGGATCATCATCATAGGTAAGCTCGACAGATATGCAATAATTATTTCAATACTAACTGGTGTTTCACACACTGAACTAGAGATGAAATCTGCTTCTTGTTTGTGAACTCAGCTTGAGCTCGATTCAACTCGTGCATGTAAACCGAAAATGATTGAAAATATAAACGAGCCTGAATCGCGAATGTTCGCTTAAGTCGATGTTACAGCGCGTGAGCGGGAGAGGATGTTTGTTGAATTTGCGGTCAAGCCCGCTGAGCCATATTCTCTTTGAAGGTTAGCTCGCTCTCTTTGGCCCGACAATGGTTGTTCGCAATCGTTGAGCAGCTTACTACCAGGCAGGGACTAACAACTTAAGTTAGGTTGCGTTACACTAATTACAGTATAATAATAAATGACTCAAATTATATGTGTTCTAAGACTTTCATGCAGTATAATCAAAAAGTGGTGACTTAGATTTTTTCGACCAATCAAAATGTAGAACGATTTTTAATATTGCATAAATTGCGTTTACATCATCAATGAATGCTCCTATGTTCGGAGGATTTTGTATCTAGCTATTCAGAATAAAACATCTGCATGATTAACTAGAAATTGTGCAAGATAAAAAATATGTTTAGTAAGTTCAAGATATGTCTTAGAAGACACCATTAGTCTCTTTCAATAATGAAGGCTATCAACTCTTTATTATCAACTTTATTATAAAACATGTAAAGAATACTGTTCTTATTACTGATTATGAATGTCGGCTAGATCTACAATAACATAAAGTTTATAGTGAATTGGCGTTTCTTTGTTCATAAGTTAATTTGGGCTCCTGGAGTTCTGAAGAAATGGTAAAATAGTAACCAGCAATCTATTGGACTAATGGGTAGATCGCATTTAAACGTTAGATTTAATAATATGGTATGTCCTGGTAGAGTAATAGGTGGGAGAGTAAGCCCTAGAGGTTGCTGATGTAGTTCACACGGTCCACGTATCAAGACGTCAAGTTCAAGTCAAGAAAGAGGCACACCGACTAGCTCACTAGTGTAGTGCACAGGTCTCCAGACCAAGACAAGTCTCCCGTCTGACAACGAAGAAGGACGGCACATGTCCTCTAATGTAAAACCAAATCAAATCAAATATTTCGACTGACGAGGAAGGTGCACCCTGTTTGTAGTCATCGAAGGCGATCGAGCACTTCACCGACAAGACAAGTTGGTCAAGATCACATCGAGTGTACTTAGAAGCTTACTGATGTAGTCTGTATTGTAGTCTGCTATGTAGTCTGTACTTATGTCTATGGGCTGTACACAGTACATGTCAGTTAATTCCGGACACCTGCCATCTTGTCCAGACCTAATAGCTCAACCCATCTGACCATCCAGACCAATTTTTCTGGAGATTCAAGAATCTTTAGAGATTCGTTCCTCGTTTGGTACGAAATGGCCAAACCAAACAGAACGCGGCGCACTGGTTGCCTAACCCTGCAGTGGAAAGACAATCACGCTCTCTCGCCGGTTCTCTCCTGCCGCTCGCTACACTCTCTCTTGCGCGAGCGGCGACTCTCTACGCATCTCTAAGGCTACTTTTGTGTGCAGCCTATAGGCCAGCTGTGCAGGGTAGCATCCCCAACATCTCCAGCATTAGTTGCGCGAGACTCAACAGCTCAAGGCGGTCCCGTATGCCGCTCGTTGTACCGCGCCGTGAATAACAAAGGCCCGTCGCGTGTATGTGTCTCCCTGTGTGTGTGTGAGTGTGTTTCTTCCCTCTCCCTTAGCTTTGTGTGCTCCCTCCAGACGTGCGTCTGCTTGCTTCACACTAGCCACCCTCGCACGGTCACGTCCCACGATCATCATCTGGTCGCGGCGCGCACACTGACTTTCTCTCCACCACCACCGTCGTACTGTGTGTCGTATCGTATGTGTGTGTGTGTGTGTTTGTCTATTGGATATCGTACGTGTGTGTGCGTACGGGTGTGCAAACAGTTGCGGCGGGAGTAGGTTGTGGTTGTTTGTTGCCTTTCCCGTCCCGATCGTCAAATACCCTTGACGCTGGTGTCGCTCAAGGCCTTCCTGGTTGTGGACGCGGTGCCGCACTAGTGGATCCATTTGCGACCGCGCGCGCCCGTGTCTGGCGAGAGAGGTGGCTCGAAGAGAAGGCTGTGTGCTTGAAGCGAACCCCGCGCAACACCTGTACGTTTGCGTGCGTAGTGCGCGAGCAGTGTGTGGAAGCAGAATCTATCGCTCCTAACGTTCGTTCGTGTGTGTGTGTGTTGCCATAGAGCGTGCGTTGCGCGGCCGCTGAGCGTGCGTGCCCGATTCCTCTGTGGTGGCGTGATGCGTGCGGTGTCTGTCTCTCCTTTGTGCGTTTAGCAGCCGGACAAACGAATGTGGACAGCTCCTGCCGGCCTGTAACGTACAGGCCGCCTCATTACAGCTCCTGTGTGTATGTGTGGCACAGACACACACCTACACACAAGCGAGCGTTTAAGCGTGGCTAAGTGCGTCATTTTATAGCCCACCCTCGCCAAAAGCGAGCAGATGATTTATGGGCAAAAAATCCTCTCCCAATACCTGCTAACGGAAAGGTTATGGTTTTTTTTCTTCCTCTTTTTTTTTGCACAACCCTTTTGCTTGTACCCACCCCGAACACACCTGTGTCTGGGGCGCGATAAACATCCGCCTTTTGCGCGGATCGAACGTCGAACATCTTTCCACCACAAAGAGCGGGTTTTGAGCGTTTCGTTTTAGGCTTTGCGAAAAAGGTTGGGCCAAAAAAAAAACCTCTCTGTACATGTGTTTGAGTGTGTGTTTGTTTGGTGTGTGTGGAGGGGGTGAGGGGTGGCCTAGATTAAGTGCTTCGATGGCTTCGTTTCGCCTGAGCGGCGCAGCTGGTCGACCTTTGGGCCGCAGGCTGTCCGCAGAGACCTTGCGGAAATGGGCTGAAATAAGTGGAGAAGCGTTTTCAAACCACAAAAAAACGCCTTTCAAAAACAACAAAAACGGTACAACCTTTGAACACGATCTTCGCTGTGGTCCGTTAGCGTATCCTTGCTACCGCGGCAGACGAACGAGAGAGCTTTCACCTTTGCCCATGCGTGTTTGAGTGTCTGAGGAAGAGTGCAAAACTACTACTGTCCAATACTAAGCAAGTGTAGTGGATGAAAACGTGAAAAATTGATGCTTTAGATCTTAGACGAAATTATGATCAATTACTTGTGCCACTTGGGGTTTTTAATATTAACAAAATGGTGCTTTACTTTAGTTAGTTTCTTCACTTTACAGCAATCGAAAACAAATTTTACAAAAATTGATGGAAAAACAACCAATCCATTCACGTTCAAACCGTTGGATCGTTCTGAGAGACAAACAAAAACAAGCGAAAGTGTAGCCTTTCTCCCGTGTCTGCGTGGCTTTGTGCGTGTGTGTGTGCGATTTGCGGTTGTGTAAAAGAAAGTGTGTTCTGTTTGTACTTCTGTTCGTGCCGGATAAGACACGAACCTGCACTACACCCTCCCCCCTAGGACGTATCGCAGCAGCAGCAGAATTGGATACGCCACAGTGCAACGCGATCGTTCAACGGCAACCGACATCGGCGAAGGGCGGCCACCACCACCACCACCACCACGGTACAATGGTGTTCGTTGGGTCGTTTTTCGAGCGCTGCTGCGAACCCCCGGACAAGCCCGTCCTCGAGAATGTCATCGTTAAGAAAGGGTGTGTATGAGATCTGCCCCCAAAAAAGGGCGCAAACGATCGTTCTGTTTAGTTTTTAGGGAGTTTAGTGCAATTCTTCATTACTGTACCAGCACAGAGCACAGCCAGGTGTGGAAAGCAACCGTTTTAATTGTGTCCTAATTCTGATCGATACTGATATATTTATATCTCACGCCACTAGCGATCAATAATGGAAATAAAACACGAACAAACTCCCTATTTAAAGGTCCCCTAGGACTCATATTATGTTATCAGTAGTTTAATCAAGCTACTGTAAATAGTTTTATAGCAAACGACACGAAGTTATTGGAAGTTGCTGGAAATTTCTGGCATAACAGTACTTACCGTACACGTCTCCGCTCAGTAGAGTAGCTTGTGTGAAATAATTCAGCAACTATAACTACCACCAGACTGTTTCCGGCATGTGCGATTTTCTTTAGCCCTGGGAATATAGCTCTTGATAACATATGAGCTAGTTTGAAGTAGTTGAATGCATTTTTGAGTCATTGGAAACTTTGCAACTAAAACACGTGCACATAACTAAGCTGTTGAGAGGCTTTCGACGTCCAGTATGTTGCCTGCGATGGGATATATCCCGGAAACATGTTGAACTGTTGGCGTAACGTTATGATATCCAACTATAATCCCCAGACGTATTTTCCATCTATGTTCAGACATTTTTGTTTTTGTTTTTTGTTTTCTAACGATCTACGAGTATTGACGCTTTCTTCCTGCATGCCGTTAGGTCTTCTACCGCTTGTTCTAGTACATTCTATTCCCTTCTTTGACTTGATCTCCGATAAAGGAGCTATCAAGGTGAATGGCCTAATAGAAACATTAGCGTAGCTGGGTAGTAGATGCCATCCAGAGCTCTCAGAATTACAGCAGGTCATTGATCTTCTTTACTGCTCTTAGTAGCACACGGCATCTAATATCCTTATCGGTATCTCCATATCTCTGATGCAACTAAGAGATCTTCATTATTTGTAGCGTATTAGAGCACTGAAACTGACATTGCGTGTCTCAGAGCATGTGTGGTCGTTACAACTTCGGTCTTGGATTTGTTAATACAAGCAATACAAGATGCCATTACTATTCCTCAGCAGTGCCTCGCGAAGCAGGAGCAAAGTATCTCTAACAAAGCAGATAATTATCTTCGATACAGACACTACTGCACCTTGTCAGGAAGCGCCTATCGTTTGATGCTCTGTATCCTGTATCGTGAATTCTGAATGAAGTAACACGTTTAATGATCAGGCCTGTCACGATTAGCGGTTCGAGTAATGGAAGTGTGATCCGATACATTGTCGTTTCGACAATTACAGACGCTTAAACGATTGGCATCCGCAGAGTGAAAGGCATCGTGTTTGCGTCAAACAAAGCCACGATCGCTCCCATGTGTCACGTAGCATCAGCAACTTCCAGCAAACCCACCAGCAGTTGTGAGATGATCTCGGGAAGTTCCAACGTTCAGCTTTAGTAGCTGAAAAAGAGCTAGGAATATGGTTTTACAATGGACGCACATATTTTAACGTTACAAAAAGGGAAATTTGGACTGAAATTTTCACTGCAAGTCTTATCTGTACAGAGAAATATAGGAGCTACAATGTCCATTATTGTTAACTGCTTTCCAATTCACTGTGACTGTGCCTGATCTGCTCCCGCAAACAAGTACAAAGAAGTTCGGATGCACTTGAATGATTCCGATTCCGAACACACACAAACACTAAGCTAAGCTGAACAGGACGTCTATCAGCCAATTAGCCCCAGTGAATGCAAATGAGGCGATAAGCAGCTCAGCGGCAGCCATCTTCCCTGTTTTCCGATCGTTCATCACACTTCCGTTTCGGATTGATGTTGTGCGTGCGTCGTGTACGTGTGTTAGTGCACAAAGGAGCAAAAAATATTTCCTTTTGATGTTCAAAAGCAAGCAAATGGTTAAATAAAGTCAACCCTGGTGTACCATAACAACAAGTCGAATGATTAGCAGAATCGGGCCGATAATCAGTCCAAGATTAGGGTGAAGTTGTAGACGACGAAAAGTGTTACGTGAGATGGAAGGGAAGCCGTCCGTATTACTGGTTTATGTTACCTTCATCTTGAAGCATTGAAACTGACCTCTCTTTTAAAGCATTAAATTCGATCTGTCTTGTCCACTTCCTATCGGAGTTGATCGGTCTCGGCAGTAATTAATGTGTATTTATTGTTGCAGACGTTACCTAATGCTTCAATAGTTGAAAGCCTTTTAGAGCCTTAAAATGTGTCCCAAGTGTCTGAGATAAAGAAGAGAGACGTTTCCACGGCCCTACGACCACTAGGCCTTTGCGAGCCCCCTCGTAACCTCCAATGCTCTAATGTTTCCTCATTAGTGTCACCTTCGGCCGACCGATGCTCTCTCGGGCGCAACCACCAGTTCCATCATACCTCCCCCCCTCAAACCCCTCCCAAATCACCGTCCCAAAAGAAGAAGGTGCGGATTATTTGCGTTTGCGTTCGAACGTAAAGTGGATCGACCTTAGCTCAAAGTTCCGTCGCGCATTATCATAAACTTTACTATGTTCGTTAGTGTGGCCCTTCCATCCCGTTGCCGCTTTGCGATTCGAAGGTTCCCTTACGTTTGAAGCTCTGGCTGTGGTACGTGTGGTCTAGCGAGAGAGAGATAGAGAGAGAGATTGTCTCGTCACTTCCGACTGATAAGGCAAAGAACGTTCGTCGCTTACCCACATACAAGAGGAGGGGATGAACGTGATCAGCCGCTCCCTGACCACGTACCTCGGAATTATTCCCACTTATTTCTTCTTCTTCTTTTCTGGAGCCACATTCAATACTAGACACAAACAAGTCTAGGTGACTTAATCGGATTAATCCTGGGTGGTTTTGTGGCTTGTTGGAATTGTACTGCCATTTACCCGTGCCCGGTTTACAAAATACTTCTTTTCTTTTTTGCATTTCCCCCGTTTGGCTGTGGGTCTAGCGTTGATGTGATTTTAATGACAGATTGGTCGTAACACGTAATCGGCGACGAGAAGGGTCGCTCTTCGATCGATCGGAGAGCACTGAGCTCTAGCGAGGTACTTCGCTCGCCATAATCTATAGATTCAATCAACGCCTCAAAGGCATAAACGGGCCCAGACCTTCGGCTCTGCCGCTGTAGTAATCAAAGCGAATCAAGTAGAAACATGTTTGAGTAGCTTAAAATTGCGCAATTTTTTTTCATAATCAACCGGAAATCGTCAAACTTTTAAGTATCGTTTGGAGTGTTTTTTTTGGGGTTTTGTAGCAAAAACAAAATCCCCTCCTAAAAAACACCTTTAACGAGGTCGGGGTCGACTCGTGTGTGTGGGGCTAATGAAAAGTGATGCGTTCGTATTTCTACTAAAACAGAAAATATGTTTCCATTTTTTTCCTCCCTGCCCTCCTCCCTCAAAACTCTGCTGATTGGACACGAACATGGCCCAACACTGGGCCGGCAAATGGTGGAGCGTAAAGTTGCGCTCGGGTGCGTTTCGAATTACGAATGACTTTCGCCTTCTGCTTCTTCTTCGTTCGTTTCGAAAGGGATCTCAAAATGCGAGATGTCGCATTTTGCTTCAAATTTCATTTCAAACACCTCACCACACGTAAATCTTTCGTTGAGGGTTTTTTTTCTTCTGGTATGTACCAATCGGAGAAGCATTGCATTGCTCTCCCGGCGACGCGCACAATCGGGCTACCTTCATGCGGGAGCATGCCGCCTTGACTTCTGTCAGTTTAACGTAGCAAAAGGTCATTCAACCACCACCACACCGCTCTCTATCATCGCTGGGAAATGGGACCAAGCGAGTGCATCCGTGAGCGCGTATCCCCATCATTCGGAAGAGTGCATCGCTGATGTGGAACTGAGGGCGAGAGAGAGAGAGAGAGAGAGAGAGATGAAGATTGGAGTAGCCGAATTGTTGAAATACCAGGGGGCGGTTGCATTTAACAACTGATAGCTGATAGCTGACACGCGACGGTATCGATGATGTTTTGACACTTCTCTCTATTGCCCGCGTTCGGCATCTTTAAGCGAACAATGGGGTCAAGTGCATTCGATGCATTGGTGGAAGGTAGCTATTTCCACTAGTTTGTGGTTGGTTCTTTCGTGTCAAGGTAACAATAGTTTCCCAACTGTTTTCTATTGTTACATTACATATTTATTTATTTATTAATGTTTCCAACATACTCCACTGGAGTTCATATTCATTACTGGAACCATCCTGAGCCTCAAGTTGACAAGGATTATGTGCAGCTTTTGCTTACTAAACAATACGTGCTTCGCTTGGACTATCGATGATATTTTGTTGATGAGTTTGATAGATCAGAACCACCGCCGACGATCGGAACACGCGGAAGATCGCATTGCGTATTGCGACTTTGCCATGCCGATGCGGTCAAGGAACGACCAACAAACAAATAAATAAACACGCACCACCTAACAGACAAGTCGGCGCAAATAACATCCCACCCCTCCTCCCGCATCACGACGATCGTGTGTGTGTCGCCCTTCCAAACGATGGCCAAAGACAAAGAATCGAACGAGGCGAACAAACTCGCCAGCGTGCTTTTGTCGAGCCGGAAAATCACATCAGTTGAGATGTCAACGATCGTAAAATCTCATCAAACGGGAAAAGAAGAAGAGCGTTGGCAGCAACACGCTGGACGAAGACCGATTGTCATGCCATATTAGTTAGCGTTGCGTTGTGGGTCGCGTACTCCGCGAGCATCAGATCAGATTTCGCAAACAAAGAGCCCCCGCGGTGCATTGCTGTTACCGGGCATTGGGCTTGGGAATTGTGTAACTAACGGTATTAGAACTGGTTTGCTTCCCTCCTAGAACTATTCCCTAAATGGAGATGATCGGCTACGAAGTGTCGCACAAGGTGATAATTAATACCACAAAGAAAAAGAGACTTATTGTATAGAGGACTTTGGAAAAATGTTGTTAAAAATTCCAAATGAATGATTTTAGAGAAACTTCTCCTTAGTAGCGGAAAATTTGAAAATTTTGTGTTTTAGAATAATGAGTCTCAATGATCGTTAAGTCTTTTATTGAGTAAGATTCTTCAAAAGTTTTAAAATTGCAATTCTTCAAAAGTTTCAAAATTATAATTCTTCTTCTTCTTCTTCTTTTGGTTCAACAATCGTTGTCGGTCAAGGCCTGCTTGTACCGTTCTGCTTGTGGACTTGACTTTCAGTGACTTATTGATCCTCCCATAGCAGGATAAGTCAGTCCTGCGTCACAGTCCATTTGGGGCTTGAACCCATGACGGGCAGGTTGTTAAAATCATACGAGTTGACGACTGTACTATGAGACTGGCCAATGGGAATAACCTATTCTACGAAAATCTGAAAATCTTCAATAAACAAATTTAAACCATAAAGACTCCAATTGTTGGCGCTTTTTGACCAGGTCTTTTAAAAGGATCGTGAAGGACGATTCTCCTCTCACAAAATACTTCATTACCAACAGGTCATTCCCTGCTTATGGGACATTATGGTTATTATCCATTAAATTTGATCAACAAATTGTCACCTTGTGTGCTACTACAAAGTCACCTCTTGATTGATGGGCATGGTCCTCTTGATTGATCTAAATTAGATTAGCTTCTACGATATATGCGGTGTATACGGGTACTTGCTGGAGACGGCCCGGTAGTCTATTGGATAGATGGGTCGTCACCTACAAGGCCGGATTTGTTCGATTCCCATTCGTATCTTCTCCCTTAGGTCAAGGTCTTGGAGAACTGGCTATAGTGGCAAACTAAGTCTTGAAAAGGCCCTATGTGAGTAAGTGTCGTATTAATGTATTTCGTATGGAGCTGTTTAATATTTCGTGTGAAAACCAAGTTCGATGTACGTCTTGTTGTTTTATTATGTCTAGTTGTTCTTATGACATTTCCAAAGAATGTTTAATGGAATTAAGACATTCTCAGACAGCATGAAGACTTTAGTGAATGGAGATTATTGAAGATTGTACTGGAAGTATTGAAAGAAGACATTATCCATTTGAACAAATAAACTGTTTTTAACTCCATATCGCAATAAACAGACTAAATCACATATTCTTCTAAGTGGGAGCTCCACTAAAAAAACAACACCTACAAAGCCGCCTCACTCCCTGCACAAAAAAAGGTCATTGAAATGGTTACTGCGTAGATGCCAGAAAACGGCAAACACGCACACGTAAGATTGACGTGCACAAAAGGGATGTGTAGGGCTGAACTGGAGTAAACCAGGAAAAAATAAACCTTTGCGCAGCCGTATGGGGGGGGGGGGGGGGGTCCACATGCTCTATGCGTGTGCTTTCCTTCACATCCCCCAGCCCTGAAAGGCACAAACACCGCCTCTCTTCGCATGATAATGCTGCTGTTTCCTTCGCGTTCGCAAAACGCCCTCACAACCGCGCCAATTGCACACACAAATCGATCGGGCGCGCGTGGTGCGGCATCGTACCTTTTGTGTGTGTGTGTGTCTGCAAATGTGGTGCCGACACTCGGCTGCTAATAAGATATCCCCTTCCCTTGCTACGGTACGGCCAGCCCTTTCCCCCAACAAGGGGTCGTTGAGATTAGGCAACACCGAACTGCTGGCGTAAAAATGGGAAACGCAAACAAAACCGCCCAAATACGGTGGCGCCTATGGGTTTTTGGACAGGTGGCGTGATATGATAAAATCGGAGGGTTTTAAGGGAGGGTTTTGGGGGGAAAGTGATTTATCGAAAAATAGTTTTCCCACCCTACGACTGCTTGGTGTAGACTCCGGATGGCGGATTGCGAAGAGATGCGAAGAACTCCCGTCTAGTCTAGACTTTTGGCGAGGAAATTCGTTTGGCAGAAAAAGACTCCTTGTTTTGACAACCAACTGGAGCTGTGGAGGCGCAGGTCTCTTCGGCCTCTCGTTGAATGAAATTTGGATTTTGCTTTTCGCCACCGCTCCCCATCCAATTGCTTCACCGAGTTCGAGTGCGATTTGAGCTTCGTGAAAGATGGATTTATTTCACTGCAGTTTGTTTGTTTCTTTCCCTCCGCGTGCGGTATGGTCGGAATTTTCGTAACGCGAAATAGATGACGGTGGCATAAAATAATCGCGCGCCCACCAATAGAGCACAAAACATCGTCCGACCTGCACACACACACACAGGCACACCATAGCAATCCGTGGGGCCGTCGACAACCTGCTTCGCACGGGCTCTCCGCTGCTGCTGCTGCTGCTGTTGGCAAATAACCGCAAATGGCAACACACCACACACAACAAAACCGTCGCTGATAAGATAAAGCACGGCACAACATCATCTTCTCCGTGCATGGATGTGTGACTGTGTGTGTGTATGTGCAAATCGATGCGGATATTTACCGTCGACGACGTCTTCTCGATAGTAAGTGTGGCACTGGAGTGTGATACCGATCTGGGTTAGATGAGGTTTTCGACATTGCTTGATGTTGACAGCGATTGGGTAGAAGCATTTGGTCCTTCGAACCGGATAAGCGTGTTGGGTCATCTCTTTCTCCACATTACGGACTACGTTACTTCTAGCTCTAAATGGTTAATGAAGCAATCTTCATCGTTTTGTTCTCCTTCAGACTTGTTACCATGATCGTTTGCTATCTTTTCCGCAGTTTTGCAATCTTTTATCAGAGTGAACAAGACCCGTACCAGATTTTTAATGTTCTTGTACTACCTAGCATATGCTGTAGAGTAGTCACTGATTTGGTCAATGTCTATTAATAGCCCCTTGTCACTAGTCTGCTAGCTTGCTGGCTGGTTGATAAGATGTTTTATTGCTCTCTTTCACGTAGCGGCCACACCATACAAGGAAGTGTTTTGGTCCGTACGGTCAAGAATGTCACACACTTTGAGAGGGGGGGATATGGTCCACCCCCTATGGCAAGGAATGAAACTGTCGCCGATAGTTACTAGATAATGGTTTTAAGGTCACTTGTAGTCTGTACAATGGGGATTTTCATGGAGATGGAGTTGGCGAGAGATATCGAAGTTAGTTCATTATTCTTGTAAAAAGGGAGTTTTTTCTAGTGAAATTAGTTAATTTGGTCCGGTTAAAGAACTATTCTCAACCCATATTGGCCCTGGAAAAATCCTGAACCTATTCTGGTCTTGGAATACATGCTAAACTCATACAGGTTCTGGAACATATCTTAACACAATACTGACTCTTGATCTGATACAGACACTGTTTCAGATATCGTTCATGGCATAGATTCTTATGTCTTTTTGTCTCTTAACTTATGTGGGTCCTGGAAGTTTTACAAACCCATACTTATCCAGGAGCTGATCCCAAACCTATGTCGATTCACGACAGTTACCTACAACGGTTCTTACAATCTCATGACGAAACTTATCATGAAGCTATATCAACCCTGTGCCTCATCCTCAATCCGTACAGGTCCTTGAACATATCCTGGCCCAATGCAGATCTTCTAACTAATCCCAACCCAATTCGCTTCTGGAACTCATACAGATCATATACCAATCCTGGAATTGATGCCAAACTAAATCCTGTTTTCGAACCGATAATGCACCTATTGCTATTCAAAGACTTTATCTGAACCTATGTAAGTCAAGGAAGGAATCGCAAAGCATCGGTCTAGGAACTGATGCCTGACTCCGATACTGGCGAACAAACTATTCCCGGCAGCAGAACTCAGTGTAGATATTAAGCCTTCCAAGTAAAGAGAAGCAAAACTCTTCCGAATTCTAATTGATTCACTAGCGGAAGAATGTATCTTATATTTGGCTAATAATCCTTTCCAATATACTCTTATGATGTCCTAAACATATTTGACCATTATTTCTATGTCCATTATTTGCAAACTGAATCTAATGGCCACTTCTTTACTTTCTCTCTCTCTCTCTCCCGCACAGCATGATATCGATCCAGGAGGAGCTGGATCAGCTGGGCCTGAACAATGAACAGCAGCAACCGGCTCCACCCTACCCGCAGGTCATTTATGGCAACGAGTACCATCACCACCATCACCACCAGCAGCAGGTCGGTAACGACGACAGCAGCAGCCCGGACTACATGCAACACCATCTGCCCCATCACCACCAGCACCACCCGGCGATGTGTGCGAACGGGTGGCCCCAGCTCCCGGTGGGCATGGTGGCGGCCGGTGGCCCAGGCGTCGGCCCGGTTGGCGTCGGCATCGGCGTCGGTGTCGGTGTCGGTATGTCCAGCAAACCGGCGACGGCCGGCTGGATGGATGGGCTGTTCGGCTGCATGCGACCGGTGCTGTCGCTGATCGGCAAGAGCCACATCATGGAGATGAAGAGCAAACAGACTGAGGATTGGGAAATTCCGTACGAAACCATCACGGACATGGTGTGGCTCGGCAGCGGGGCCCAGGGTGCCGTGTTCTGCGGCAAGCTGCGCAACGAGCTGGTGGCGGTGAAGAAGGTGCGCGAGCTGAAGGAGACGGACATCCGGCATCTGCGCAAGCTGGATCACGAGAACATCGTCAAGTTCAAGTGAGTAGCGAGAAGGTTGGGAGGATTGAAATTCTTACAATGCAGGGGCTGAAATCTGAATAAACTGCACGACACTGTCGCGTGTGTCACGTGCTTGCGAGGCTTGGGAGCTTTTTTCTGGGGCCTGCACGAGCGCCAGTGTACTGGAGTGGGTCGCCATCCAGGAGCCAGGTCGGTTTGCCGCTAGGTCAAAGCTATTTATAGCCGGCCTTCTGTCGCCTCCCGTTCCGTTTACTATTTCTCTATGCTTTTGTTCAACCATTCTATCGCGGTTCTTTCTGGCGTGGAAGAACTCGACGATAGAAAACGTTTGCGTGCTTGATTTGACCTACAACTCGTCTAACGAGGTTTTTGTCTAATTACATCAAGGTTTAGGGATAATAAGAAATGTCTATTATATAGTTTAACACTATTTTACATTATTTTGGTGCTATTGAACTGTAAAATACATTTCAAAAGTTTGATAACAAAGTATTTGATAACAAAGTAAGTTTGATAACAAGCAGTAACAGAAATTCGTCTTACTTATGTTTGAAGTTACTAATCTGTGTAAGAAAATACAAAGTTGTGGTAAAAATTGTATCTTCAAATCATAGTGTTAGCAAGAAATTCCATGTTTGCGCTCCCCCGCGAAGGGTTCAGAAGTAGAAATAGCTGCATAATTTATGGAATTTTTACGACCGTACCCCCCACCGTCTAATGCCATCCTAGGGCGCCGATTCTGCACCACATTTCCCCAAGACTTCCGGTGGTGCAACCCAGCTCCAGCTCCAGAACATCCACACATAACTTATTTCTATTTCTGTTCTACTTTTTCCCCATGCCTGCCCCATGCAACGTCTTCGCAACCTGACCTGGATAACCTGCCGCTCGCGGAACATGCAACTATGCGTCGTATCTCTCCACTCCACCACTGCACCAAACCAACAGAGGGGTCTGCACCCAGGCGCCAGTGTTCTGCATCATCATGGAGTACTGTGCGCACGGTCCGCTGCACAAGAAGCTGCAGGACAGTGGCGGGGTCATAACGCCCCAGCAGCTCGTCTCCTGGTCGCAGCAGATCGCGCTCGGCATGCAGTACCTGCACACGCACAAGATCATACACCGTGATCTGAAAAGTCCCAAGTAAGTATATTGATCAGAAGCACGAGGGTGCAAACGATGTTTCGTAGGTCCACTAGGCACTTTCCCAAAAACTTTGACCGCTGATAGTTGGCTGCCATTCACCGCTCACCCCTTGCCGGTTTTTACCGGTCTGTAGCGTCTTGATGTCTTAATTATCGTGTCCTTGTTGTTTTACAAATCTCTTGTACGTTCGTGGATTTTGGAGTGTGTTTACTGTGTTGAACCGGCACTCGGTAAAGTCCACCGGAATTAAGTGTTTGAAGATACCGCTACCACTTTAAAAGCTCTTGCTCGGCAGCACTGCACAGAGGCGTAGATAGTGTGCAGTTTTATGACGGTTTTCGGTTCGGACTTTGCCACTTCCTCCATGCCCTGCCAGTGCAAAGAGGAAAACTTAATGAAAGTACAAGCTTTCATTGCACGCTCGAAGGAGTGGAGATTTTTCGCGAAAATTCCGTTTCCCCTGGTAGTCTGCAGATTGGGTGTTGTTTATTAGTTGGTAAGACGATGGTTTTATTGAAGGACTTAGTTTTACTCGCCAAGGGACTTATTTGGGATTTTAAAGAGTCAGTCTTACTTCCTTAAAGATTGTTCAAAAAGATGTGAATTCTTTCAAACGACATGGGACAACAACAAAAATGCATAACATAAATTTGTCGGTTCAATGACTTCAGTTACAATAACACAAAAACAACAAACATAAACATTTAATTAAACCATTCACGAACTCAAAACCAACTCTCCGGCGTTGACCTTCAACCAATCGACCGGTGGTCGGGAAAAGTGCGCCATGAACCGCCAATGTGTTCGCCAATAGCAACCACGAAGACGTCTTGATGACGTCTTCCAAGGCCGCCTTTGCTCCAAATGCTACCGAATGGTTGTGCTATATGGACAGCGTGTGGCTGTGTGTGTGTGTGTGTGTGTGTGTTGTTGCTGAACTTTTGCTGGGAAAATCCAAAAATTGATCCAACCCCCTTTGCCGGAACCGGCATAACTCGAGAAATCGTGGCGCATCATGCGTGGAAACAGATACAACATTGAGGGGAGAGCGAGGTAGCGGTGATACTTTACTGCTTTCGTAACGAAAGGAAACGCATGCGTATCAGGAGGCCACCGCTGTGTGTACCATTGCACGAGGCTCGGGCGCGTGGTTGTTCTGTGGGGTGAAAGGGAAACCAAAGGGGAGTCGTGTGGTCCAATTTCCAGCCCGTTCCTTGCCACCCCAAGATGACGTCATGGCTATGCGGTCCGTTCTTATGCAATGCGTGTGACGTAAGAACGCCTTCTCGTGTGGCGTGCTGGAAACCCCTTCCCAACTCCTGGAATGTGATGAAGTTTGCTAACGATTCCACCTTTAACATCCCTATTTTCCGCAGTATCCTGATTGGCGAGAATGACGTCATCAAAATCAGCGACTTTGGCACCTCGCGCGAGTGGAACGAGATCAGCACGAAGATGAGCTTCGCCGGCACGGTGGCCTGGATGGCGCCGGAAGTGATCCGCAACGAGCCGTGCAACGAGAAGGTCGACATCTGGTCGTACGGCGTGGTGCTGTGGGAGCTGCTGACCGGGGAGGTGCCGTACAAGAACGTCGACTCGTCGCAGATCATCTTCGGGGTCGGCAACAACTCACTGTACCTGCCCATACCGGACACGTGCCCGGAGGGGTTCAAGCTGCTGATTAAGCAGTGCTGGAGCGCGAAACCGCGCAACCGGCCGTCGTTCAAGATCATCCTGACGCATCTGGACATTGCGGGGCGGGAGCTGCTGCAGGCTTGCGAGAAGGGTCAGTACGAGCTGTACTACCAGACGCAGCGCTCGTGGCGCGAGGACATACGCAGCCACATGCAGAAGCTGACGAGCAATGGGATGGACATACAGAAGCACGAGCAGGACCTGATCCAGAAGCGGAAGGATGAGTGGAAGCACGCGCAGGACGTGCGGATGACGTACGAGCGGAAGCTGGAGCGGACGAACATGCTGTGCATGCAGCTGTCGCAGCTGATACTGCAGGTGGAGCAGAAGGAGCAGGAAATTCTCAAGTAGGTGTCGGCGGATCGAATTTTTGTGCGTTTGTTTTCGCGACCGTAATTAATGTTTCTTTTCTGTCTCTCTCTCTCTCTCTCAATCCACAGGCGAGAGAAGCTGCTTGCACCGGAACAGCGCAAGTGTGGCTTTCTGAAGCGCGGCGGCGACAAGGCAAACCGCAAGCGACCGTTCAGCTTTCCTGCGATGACGACGGCCCTGCCTGGACGGGGCGGTTATGGCTACTCGACGACGCCCAGTCCAACGGCGGCCGGTGTCACGCCGGCGAAGGCAACGCTGTATGCGGAGCTGAATCCATCCGGCCATCAGGGTGCCAAGTCGGTCGTGGTACCAGTAGCAGCAGCTCCACCACCACCCTACAGTACACTGGCACCCCTGCAGACGGCAGCAGCTGCCGTACCGGTAACATCACCCATCACCAGCCCGGAAGCTGTGCCCGTCCAACCGATGGCTCCATCGACGACCTCCTCCGGCAGGGTGAAAAAGCTCCGCCACCGGCGTGTCGGCTCGGGCACAATCAACTGCAGCCCAAAGTGCAGCCCGTGCCGGGATCGGCGCGTCCAGAGCGAGCCCGAATCGCGCCACGTTAAGCTTGTGGACACGGAAACGCAAACCGAACCGATGGACATTAGCGAGCCGGATGTGAGCCCGTGCCCGAACCTGGCCTCGAAGCGCATGTCGGCAAGCTTGCGCGAGGAGGAGGAAGAGGAGCAGGAAAAGGTGGAGCCGGAGGTGATTGAGGAAGCGTTGAGGCGGCTGAGTGTGAGCGAGCGGCTCGCCGGCGATCGGGTGCTGCCGGTGGAGACGCGTGCCAGTGCGTACCGCTGCAGCAGCAAGCCCCAGTCCGAGGACGATGGGGAGGTGCCGGAGGACGAGGAGAACGGCAACTCGATCTCGATCTCCACGATGACCAACAGCCGGAGCAGCGACATGATGACGACGAGTGGCGGTGTCCCGGTGACCGGTTCCGAGCAGAACTACCGATATCGGAGACAGCAGAGCTCGCAGCAGCAGGAAGACCTGCGGGAGGAGGAAGCCGACGGTTACGTGGAGGAGTTTGACGATGAGCGGGAAGGCTCCAGCCCGGACCCGATCATGGACGCGATGAACCGGAACGAGCGGTTCGATCGGGCGTGCAGCGACGACGACAAGATCGACACGCTCGACCGGAAGGTGAACATCATCTCGGAGAAGCTGCAGCAGAGTGCCGCGTACGGGAATCTCCTGAACGACAACAACGTGATCGTGTACCGGGCCGCCCTGAAGCAGCCGAACGGGCCGCCGTCGGGCGGGAAGACGATCCTGCTGAAGCATCCGGGCGCGGGAAGCAACCTGAAGCCGGCCGGTGCTGGCGGCGCCGGGATCGGTGCGTATCTGTACAGTGGACCGCATGCTGGCGGGTTGGCGGTTGTCGGTGGTGGTGGTGGAGGAGCTGGAGCTGTGCCGGTTGAGGTGGAGCAGCACCACGAGCCAAAGCTGGGTGAGCAGGAGGAGGAGGAGAGCTGGACCGATGAGGAGGGAGAGGAACCGGACCAGAAGCAGTACTATGTGTTGCGCCGCAAAAGGTAAGTGTTTCGCGGTCGGTGACTCATCGCTGCGCGTTGATAAGAGAGATGCGAATTGGGCGATATCGGCAGTGTTTTCCCATCTTGCGCGAAGGTGGTTGAAATTCCGAGATTAGATGTTTCATTTGAAGAGTAATCAGAAGAGGCGGTAGAGGGGGGGGGGGGGGGGTCGGTGTTACTGTGTTATCAAACTTTGTTGAGGCATGTGATGATGACTACGTGCGTGCGAGCGGGCCATTGTAAGCAAGTTGCTATTTCGGTCAGTGGAGGGCAGGTATTGTCAGCTGATGTGATGTTACTGATTACTGATGTTCAAAACGATTCAATTCAAGTTTATTCCAAATTGTCAGCCTAGTCAGCCTAATGTTCTTAATTTTAACCAAATCTTATCTTCATTTTAATTTAATTTAAATTTTAAACCTCTAGTTAATTTGGCCTGATTATAGAGCCTCGCGAAGAATTACGGAGATATTTAATAACTCCAGGGTAAGAGTAAAGCTAAAAAAAATCTGTTTCCCAGGCGC
Organism: Anopheles quadriannulatus; assembly: GCA_000349065.1. NCBI lineage: Eukaryota > Metazoa > Arthropoda > Insecta > Diptera > Culicidae > Anopheles > Anopheles quadriannulatus. Next base: position 972,468 of record KB667445.1, read on the forward strand.
ATCAAGAAGATCTCCATTGGAGTAATTTCACTCCAAAGTATTAACGTATTAATTAAATTGCAACAGCTCATAAACGATTCTGGGATTAATTCTTAACTTATCATGATCTTCAATGAACTGATCCAAAATTTGATCCAGAAACCATTCCAGTGCTGGATCTCATCCCCAACTCGTACCGATCCTAGAGATCATCCCGAATCCATGATGGTTTTGAAGATGGCCCTGAATCTATACCGATCCTACAGTTGATCCCTAATCTATATCATTCCGTGAATTGATCTCGAATTCATATCTGCGCTGGAATTGTTCCACAACTAATGCTGGCTCTAGATCGTTGATTTATAAATGATTAAGCATCCATACCATTTCTTATCTTGAATCCATACCGGATCCTGGAACTGATATCGTATCCAAACCATTCCTGGAACTGATATCATTAGATCCAAACCGTTTTATGATGAGATACAAATATTAGCTCGAAAAAGATACCTTAAAATGTGAGACGGAGCGTATCCAATCATTAAGACAAGCGAAGAGTGTAGAATAATTGGCGCTTAACTGTGCCTAACTGCTAGAGATTCAAGATTCATTTGAGCTTACCAGCCTTTGGAAATGCGAATTGCTCTTGGATTCTTAAATCCAATAGGATCGCGCCTTTAAGTGGGAATCGTACCAAAGAGCAATAAAGTGCTTTGAGGCAAAGTGGATCATGAAAGTGTTCTTGTAGCACTTGCAACGTTCAATTCTAAATGTTCATTTAAGGATAGTTTGGCATCCAATAGGACGCCAACATCGCGGACTCAAGGGAGCAACGAGAATGTACAGAAAGAATGAGGGTTACGACAGGAAGACACTCCAGGTCATTTCTTCAGGACAAAGACTTAGTTTGTTGTATGAATAATCGATAGGTGCGGTGACCCGTTACTTACTTACTTACTTATCCGGCGCTACAACCGCTTGCGGTCTTGGCCTGCCTCAGGAGTGTCCGAAACCGCTCACGGTCTCGCGCCTTCGTCTGCCAGTCCGTTATCCCGGCCTTAATGGCGGACGCCTCCACGCCATCTTGCCACCTCAATTTGGGCCTACCACGCCTCCTCTGTCCTTGTGGACGGCCTAAAAAGACTTTACGGGCTGGGTCGTCCGTTTCCATGCGTACAACATGGCCAGCCCACCGGAGCCTGGCGAGCTTAATACGCTGTACGACAGTGAGGTCGCCGTACATCTCGTATAGCTCGTCATTATATCGGCTCCTCCATTGTCCTGACCCGTTATACCCGACCATAAAATGCTTATTTCTATACATCATCTAACTAATGTTTCTCTACTACCTTCTCCCACAGTGTTGGCCGTCTTCCAATAAAGCGTGGTCGCCGGACCAAATACTCGGTCGGCTCGGGCCCCTCGGTAGCGTCGGGTGGCGGCGGCGTCGGTGTCAGTGGCAGCAGCGCAATGGTGCATCATCACCACCATCATCACCATCATCATGCTTCCCCCGGTGGTGCCGACCATCTGGCGATCGTGCACCGGAAGATCCACTCGAACGTAACGATCTCGGACGAGGAGAACACGTCCGAGTACAGTCACGCCCCGTCCAGCCAGCGATCGACGCTCGAATCCAACCCGGACCTGCCGTCGGTCGTGATGATGAAGGCGGGCCGGCGTGTCGATCGCATCAAGCAGCAGCAGCAACCGATGCATAAGAGCACCACCTCCGCCAAAGACACGGACGACGACGACGACGAGGACGCAGATGACGATGGCCACGTGCCGGACAGTGACGTCGAGCAGGACTCTAGCGACAGCAGCAGCAGCTCGGACGAGGTGGAACGTGTCGACCGGCGCCCGGTGGCTGATGTCGTCAACGGAAACCGGATGTAAAAGCTTGTGTGAAATGTTTGTTTGAGATTATCTCTCAGTTTTTCTTTCCGCAACCGTTCTATTTCGATCGGTTTAATTCCCCCAATCGTTTTTGTCGTTGGTAGGAGGAGTTGTTTACCGTTGTAGATCGGATTCAAATTTGCTCGGTACTGATTTGCTTACACGTTTTGTTACAGTTTTGTGCGTATGTTACCATCTAGTTCCGTCCTCGTTTTTTTGTTGTTGTCTGCTCTAAGCCCCCCCCCCCCCTCTCAGCCGATCTACAACACTCTGACTTTGGCGGTGGCTCCGCGTTTTGATGATCTTTTTCTTTTCTGCCAGAAAGACTCCAGTCCAGTCGTGTTTAAGTAAAAGGATATTATATGTGTCTATGTAGCATTAGGGATACGCTCGGGAAAGGACGTATGGGTGCGCTTGCGTGCGCGTATTGCGAAACGAGAGACTGAATCGATCGATAGCTCTACCTATATATATACATACATAAACATAAACACAAACGCATATAGATACGGTTTTGGTGTGCTGCTTACCTGCTATTGTGGAACTATTTATTGTGGAACAATCCCCCCCACCCGCAGGCAACCAGACGGACCATGACCTGAGCGTTTAGCAAGTAGAAATTACTCACCCTGGGGTACCACATGAGTCCCTCCAAGTGTGGTGTACAAATTATTGGTGGCCTATGAAGATGGACAAAATCTGTCGTACTTAGTTTTTAGCTGTTTACATTGAATAGAGTGAAACAAGCCCCGGGTTTGCAAAGAAATGCTATAAGAGCGTTAGAACGGAGAGGTTTTTGGACAGGCGACTCGCGGCCCAGTCTGGTGCAACAGTACGAGGCTTGTCAGCTCGTTGAGGCCTCCTTAGATGGTTAAATGATCTTTTGTACATGTTTCGTAGTTGCTTAAGTCACTCCCTTTTCCCTTTTTCACTTTTGGCTCATTTACTGCCTTCCCCCATTTTGGAGAGTTATATGTTCGTTTTTTGTTTTGTTAGTTCCTATTTTGTTTCTTTTCTTGTTTGCTCATTCCTTTGCAAGTCTCATTCGAGGCTTACGCTTGATTACGCTGTTTTACGAAAATGTGATACGTACGTCCCATGAGCGTCGGGCTACGTTTCAGAGGCGTTGCGAACAGAGGGGAAATACTCCCCCGTTAACTCAAACATGATGTGCAATGTTGTAAAAGAAAATCCTTGCAAAAAGGCAGAGGGGAGGGTGCAAACATTCCACTGTATAGCGAGTAAGAGAATAATAACAAAGACACACACATGCACATGATACGCCTACAGAACTATTGAATATATATACATAACTACTTTGACCTATGCGCATGTAAAATAAACCTTAAAATAACCTGAAAGCAATCAAACAAACCATTTAAGCTGAGCGAAAGACCTGGGCAGGTTTAGGGAGTAATGTACCGGACATAAAAAAAAAATTCCGGATCGTTCATTAATATGAATGTGTTTTTGCTTCACAACTGTGTAATAACTCTGTGTACCGAATGATGAACGTTCCGGGATTCGCGTTATTGTTGCCATTGCCTTATCTGTGGAAAAGCGCCGCCATTTTCAACAGCAGCATTACTATTTTAGAAGAGCGGTAGTAAAGAAGAAAAAAAAAGAACAGGAAGAAAACTGCCGTTGTTGTTTTGCTAACAATTGTAGAAGCAAGCTACAGCATACAAATTCATTGGTACCTGGCTAGCGAGAAAGGAAGGGCCCCCACATTGCACATTGCACAGAAGGGAAAAAACAAACAAGGGCAACGGTACACTTGATGCTTAGCACCACCTGTGTTGCTGCAGCCCAGCAAGAGAGATATTATTTTTGAAGGATTTTTACCCTATTTCGCTGTATTTACGCTCTTCTTTCGAGTTTTCCACAGCAGAACAGAAAGTTGCAGTCGCTATTGTGTATAGAAAGGATGATAAAAAAAAACAGTTTAAATTTACACAAAACCAATCAGTGGGTACATCATACGTGTCGCCAGCGCTTGTATGAAACATTTAGGCCTTTTCTTACTTCCCTCTCCCTACCGGCTCCCTGATAGCAGGAGCAGGACATGTAGTTTATTTTTGTGCAAATAAAGCAAACAAAAAAGGAAATAAGAAAACGTACGCTAGTAGCGATAGAGGTATACATTTATGAAACAAACAAAAAAGCAACTCCAATTAAAAGATAAGGTTCCGCAGTCGGCTGTCGTTATTCCCTTCTAATCGTTGTTCTAATTCAAATATTCAAAAGAAGAAAAACGAAGTGCTAAGCAAAACAAGCAGCAAATATGTAAAACTAATTAAAGAGAGAAAGATGAAGAGACAAACAAAACAATTAAGAGCAAAAAATGATGCACATTCCACACTTTGGTTGCAACACACGTGCTTAACAGAACCAGGAAAAGAACCAGAAACAGGAACCGTATACATATACTGGAAACAGGTGCAGGAAACGGTGGACGAAAGATGAAGAAAAAAGAACACTGGTTTTAGTTGTTTAGCGTTAGTAATTGGCCGACAGACAGATAAACCTCGTATAATAAATCCACTACTATTAGCAGTAAGAGAAGGATACTTAATAAACCCAGGGCCGAGGCCAAGCATGGAAGGTCGCAAACGATGATGGGGTTGCATGTATCGCGATAACTAAGATTATCGCGCCAAATAAAGAAGCAAGCAATTGAAAAATAAACGCAACGGCTTTTTTGTGCTTTCCGAGGGGGAAGTTTTGGGTAAATTTTGAATTTTTCAGATTCTCCCTCACCCACGTGGTAGTGGCAGTTATGCAGGGCTGAATAGCTATGTTAAGAACTTCTCGGGAACGTGTAGTATTTTACATAATTGCAAAGCAAATTGTGGGGAAAAAGTGGTCTAATAATGTTTGTATTATCGTTGAGTATCTTCAATGACTCATAATCGTAAGCTTAATTATAAAAATATTATTTTACGATTTAAATTAAACGTATTTTAGCTCTCAAGACAGCCCTGCGGGTGTGTGCTAAAATGCATTTGTCCATGGCACAGTGGGATGTCACCATGGGCCGCAACGTTGCGTGTGCATAATTGTGCTATTTAGTCACTTTTCGAGCCATATCTTAAATTAAACTTGCTCATTATTTGTTTAATAATTTTCAACACCAAAAAGTGTAACATTTATCAGCAAATTACATTGATTTACGACGAAAACATGATTTCACATGCAATTTTTTGTTTAGGAATGTTTTTACGTAGGCGTCAGTAAGCTCTGTCAATCGATTGCCTCCTATCAATTTTAGTAGACTTAAAATTTGCGTATACTTCGAGAAGCAAATTTTAGGTCCCTGCTTGCCTTCTCCGGTCCAGCAACATTTCTTCAAAAAATCTTTTTCGAAAAAAAGATCGAGAACAATTGTTAACCGTTTGTCAAAATCTGTGACATCCGTTAATATATGCACGATTTGACAAACTAGGTTTACCATATACGTACCATTTTGTAACGATTGTTCAAATTTGTTTAGGCTATGTTCATCGCTTATCCTGTCTACTTCAAATGACCTAGGGACGGTATATTCGTTTCTACACACGTTGTTCATTATCATCGAAACCTGCGGTGATAACTTCTCCAGCATTTTAACAGCAATGTCAATCTTCCTTTCAATCCTTTCTTCTCGATTCATCTTTGAATATGCGATATCAGTTGCAGATA